>CM031243.1:594573004-595173004 GCA_018340775.1 Taxus wallichiana var. yunnanensis
TGCTTTAGCCCCATCTCCCATCCGACGTTGCCAGAGATTCATACGACTCACATGGCTTTCCTTTGGCTAATCTTAGACCCCACATATCATTACCACCGATTGCCCCTACCTCATCTCTCTTGCAGACTACTCAGTTCATGACTTGCTCTCTGCCTCCTATCCATACAAGCTTTCCTTCTCAAGCTCCGCCTACCTTTTCATTCCCATACACGTATCCGGTGACCTCAACATCCTATATGGGACATCCCTATTCGGTTGCCTCAACATATTCATCCTCCACACCTTATCAACAATTAACCCCACCAGGGTCTAGTGGTGGTCCTTGGCCCAATTTGCCTCCGTTTACCACAACCACACCATCATCTCATCCAACTACTGATCTAATTAAACAAATGATGGACAAAATGCAAAACCTGGAGGCTTCTGTTTCAGGAAGTCGTAGCGCCTTGACATACGAGCAAGTTTGTCGGGAGCCCATTCACCCTTCTGTCCCCCTTCATTCATATCCTCCTCAATGGGAGTTGCCAAAATTTACTCGTTTTAATAGTAAAGAGGACCCTCAACAACACTTGCGATCATTTAGACATGCTTGTTATTTGATTGCCCATGATGATGCCTTGTTTCACTTCGCACATTTCCCATGTCCTTATCTGGACCCGCCTTGAGTGGTACGATTGCTTTAACCCAAGACCTCAATCTTCTCTTTTAACCAACTAGCCCAATCTTTCTTGGATCACTTCTCCATTAACATTGCTAAGAAAGTATCCATCACCGACCTTTATGCCATTAACAATTCGAAGACGAATCTATCGCAGATTTCGCTTGGACGATGGTGCGACCTTATCAACCAACTTACATATGCCTTGCCTCGCACTAAACTTATCGAACTTTTCACGCGGGCATGTGCTAAGCACATTTCTCCTACTCTTCAAATTCAAACTTTCCGTACATTCGATGAAGCCTTTACTATGGCTCAAAACTAGAGATTCGAGCCTTAGAGGAAGAGAAATTGCGGTTGCGTAACAAAAACCCCAATTTCCGAACTCCTGATTCTACCAATAAACCAAATACCACCACTCCTCACGCGTCCACTTCTTCTAAATCAAAAGGAGCTGTCCACGCGGTGATGGTCAAATCCCAACCACCGTCTAATACCCCGCCAAAAACCACTTATAAGTATAAAGCAGAACCCATCAACTACACTCCCTTGGGAGAAACATATGGTGTGATATTGGAAAAATTGCTCAAAGCAGGAGCCATTACATTACCTCCTGTTAAACCTCATTCCGGGTTTGATTCCACTCACCATACCTTCCTGGTACAAAGAAAATGACTTACGTAACTTTCACACGTGAAGGACACGGTCATGAGAACTGCAAGATGTTGAAAAACATAGTGCGGGAAATGGTTGATGGGGGATATAGCCCTCGATAATCCTAACGCCCTGCTAACCGAAATTTGAAAATATTCAACAAACCATTCCCGAATCACTCTTCCAACAAAGAACGTAAACCGGGATATCTTAGCGAGAGAGTGTTCATGAGATCCATGCAGTCTTTGATACCCAGCCCAAAGCCTCTATCGACAAAATTTTGAATCAAGCCTCTTCACTAACACAGGAGCCCGAACCTCCTTTACCACCATCGAACCAAAGTGAAATCATTCCTTTACCCATAAAGGAGTTAACTGCCCAGACTTCTCTTCCCATCGATGAGTCTTCTTATACCACATCCTCTGGATTGCGAGACGGATGTTATCTAACCTATCTATTTCCTAGATTTCCCCTTCTACCCCTCTTGCTGCACAAGAGGAAGGTACGCCACTCCTTTTGACATCCTTAGACGAGGAATCTCTTGCACCGACATCACCAAATTCTTTAACCATGACGGATCCTCTCGAACATGCCCTCTTACCTATTAGTTCTTCATCGCCTAAATCTTTTCAACGACCGGTTGACCTCTTGACATCTATTGATACGAGTGCCTCATTTACCCCTGTATCACACCCACAAAGTGGACGGAATCACAACCCACCTTTCTTCCGTACAAAATTTACAATTCAAACTCCGAGGACTTGTCATTCCACCTGATGGAAGATAGACAGATCCCTATGGGACGTTTGAGAATGCCATATTCTACTCAAATGCAAATGACCGATCCCGAGGCCTCCACCATATACCCGAAGTGTTTACGAAACTTAAAATGCCCATGTTCTCACCCCATTCACCTCTACCAAATGTCCCATCCACCTCTATCCACCTAACCAAACCTTCCCTACACTTGGGACCTCACCATACCCGGTCTAACACACCCGCCTTTAAGCGGACTAGATTTATCCAAAAATAAAGCCGCCCTGCCACCTAGGAGACACACTCAACCCGTGCCTCTATCACAATCAAAACCATCATCGTCATACCTACCTTCCATATTGGGACCTCATCCTTCCACCTTGCACCAATATATCATACCTCCTGCGTTTTCTTCAAAGCGACCTATGCCTTCGCACACATACGAGGATCCTGAAGGTATATCAACATTATCACCCCACGCATCCGGTCCACCAATCAACCCTAAACAAACTCCATCATCAAAGGATTTATTCTCTGCTACTCCCCTTTCTCCGTGGTTGTGTCCCACTACCACGTCATCTGTAGCTTTATCATCTAACCAGCTGAATGTAGCTTCTGCACCAAAGAAACCACATTTAGTGAAAACCGCGTGTCAACACCCCTTGGCTAAACCACCACCCGCACGAACCAACCATACCCAAACATTATCGAAACCTAGACAATCAATACCCTCATCCTCTTCTGATTTTGACCCACTCAAAGGATCTTACGCCAAAATCCTTGCTATGTTAGTAGAGAATGCGACCATTTCCCTACCCCCACTTAGACCTTATGACCCGTCTAAACCTCGACCTATAGGTTATGATGAGTCTAAGATCTGCGCTTATCACCGCACACCAGGACATGATGTGGAGGGATGCAAAGCTTTAAAAACCATCCTTCGTCAATCACCTCCCCGGATAGAAAGGTTAAGAAAGACAACTTACGAAGGGAGAGACATTTAGTTTCCATTCCCTCTCTATACCATCTGTCCCGCCTCACCAAGATCTCATCATTATTACAACCCCACCTCTTGAAGACCATGATTTGTCCCAACCATCTTCCTCATCTCGAATTCTACGAAATTAATATGATTAGTGTTGCTTTACTCGAGCGCGAGAAAACAATGAGAAAGCGAAAGAAAGCACACCTGCGTCCTCTCCTTCTCCGTCCAACATCCCGATTGCACCACCACCCAAAGTGGTTATTCGTGGACCTGCTTACCCCGTCTCTAATGGAGCTGCCCATCGAGCCATGATTAAACAGCTTCACCAATCACCCGTAAAAATGACACTATATGATCTCATTCAGACTTCTGAATCTCATCGACAAGCTCTCGTTGAAATTCTTCAAGGGATCGAGGTCTTACCTAATGAAACCACCCCGTTGCCTCCATTCTAACACCTAATCATGTTGCCTCTCTCACCCAACAACCCACGCCTGACCACTTCTGTCTCTGTACCACAAGCTGCTGCAGTCAGTTTCTCTGAAGATGAAATTGTTGACTTTGGTACAGAAGACCCTGACCCTGCCCTTTTCATCTCCGCTTACGTCCGGGACATTCGGGTACGTCGTGTTATGATTGACGGGGGCGCTAGCCTAAACATCATCTCTTCAAAAGCCTTCCAACAAATGAATATCCCTTCTAGCTACATGTGTGCCAACCCCATCATGTTGCGGTCATTTAATGACGCTATTACCTCTACCTTAGGCACCGTGATCCTCAACATTCGGGTAGGACCACGTACTTTACCCGAACTCTTCTATGTCCTTGAGGGAGAGTTCCAATATAATATATTGTTGGGTCGTCCTTGGATCCGGGCCATGGGATGCGTTCCTCAACATTACATAGATGCATAAAATTTGAGTACGAGGGAAGTCCTACACCGCAGTAAAGCTGATCCTCCCCCTTTAAAACCTGTAATATGTTATACCACCCAAACGATGTGCTTGTATCAATCAAGACACCCGTTCATTCAACCCAACCATCCTCTTGGTGTGCCTCAACCATCCACCTCAACCACACCTACGCCTTGGCGATGAAACTATCGTCATCGCAAAACCACTTCCCTTCCCATGCTAACATCCCGACCGTGGACCCCTTAGTAGATGTTTTTCGCCTTACGCTGGGGAGTATCGCCTATATAACGTTAGTTCTTTCCATACCCCACGAGAGTACGGACATGTACATGCCCATCCTAACTATGACCGTCGTGTGGGGGAAGTAATCTCCTACGGACCACCTCACTGCCGCACTAACCTAACATATGGGGGTGTCGACGCGTCTTCCGTTGCCCTTGAGCCTCCTCTTGGTGTGGTTCCTTTCCAATCCGATTTTCAATACCTGACAAATCGTCGCCTCGCCCTCACCTTCTTGACTCATTTGTCTTGGAAAGGCTTTAGTTTTGGTCTTTATGAACAAGGCCGACATACGCTCATCCCCATCACCACACGCAAACATAATGATCGTAGTGGTCTCGGATTTCTGGAAACACTTACATCGACGAGAACCTCATGTCGGTTGCCTTACGGAAGAGAAGGCATGCATTACCCCTACCAAACCATCATCACTCACTTTGCCATCGTCACCCACTGAGTCGATAGATCACGAATCTATCCCTCCTAACTTTTTTTTTTCATAAATGCTATCTTCCTAGGTCCTCTCACTTATCAACGCGATAATGAGCACCCCTCTTCTATTCCCCTTCTATATCCAGACATGATTGAAGAGGACTCCCCTTCAATTAACGTTGTTGAGTGCCAGGATGATGACTCCATCCTCACTTACCTTGGCGCGGATGACTCTTATATTCAACGAGCCTTACCATCTGAAACCCAAACCATGCTGAACGAGTCTACTATAGAAATCAACATCCACACGGAGGAGGATCCTCACATTGTGAAGATCGGACAATCCCTTAACGCATCAGAACAAGTCACCTTTACTACTTTCCTCCGTGCTCGCAACCAAGCTTTCGCTTGGTCCTACGCTGACATGCCAGGAATTGATCCTGACATTGCTTGTCCATAACATTACCCTGAAACCTGATTCCAAGCCAATTAAACAGAAATTGAGAAAAATGCATCCACGCATTGCCCTCTTGGTCAAAGAGGAGCTCCAATGACTCCTTTCTGTTTCCTTCATCCTACTATTGACTATCCTCAATGGATTTCTAACATCGTACCTGTCACTAAAGCGACGGGGGACTTCGGATATGCACGGATTTCCGGGATCTTAACCTCGCTTGCCCTAAGGATGACTTCCCCCTACCTAGTATTGACCAACTTGTTGATCTCACTGCGGGCCATGAGATGCTCTCTCTCATGGATGGCTTTTCAGGATACTAACCAAATTTTGGTTGCCCCTGCCAATCAACATAAAACTGCCTTCATAACTCCTTGGGGAACCTTCTGTTATCGTGTAATGCCATTTGGCCTTAAGAATGCTGGTGCAACCTATCAGCGGGCTATGACCTACATTTTTCATGACATTATGCACACTATCCTTGAAGATTACGTCGATGATCTTCTTGGCAAATCTAAACATCGCAGTGAACATCTCGATGTTTTAACCATTATTTTTGATCACCTGTTACAATATTCATCCGTCTTGAACTAAAGAAATGTGTCTTTGGTGTCCTTTCGGAAAACTTCTTGGCTTTATCATCTCTTTGCATGGCATTGAGGTCGATCCATCTAAAGTAAAAGCTATCCTAGAAATGCCCCCACCCAAAACCTCAAACAATTCGTAGTTTAGGGTAAACTTCAATCCATCCGAGCGTTTCATCTCCCAACTCTCGGATCGATGTCACCTTTCCATCACCTTCTTAAAAAGGACGTTGATTTTGATGGAGCAAAGAGTGCCACCAAGCCTTTGAAGCTCTCAAATCCTATCTCTTACGACCACCCGTGCTTATCCCACCTCAGACGACCGCCCTTTCTACCTTTATCTTTCCGCCACCATCCATGCTTGTAGGGGCCATGCTTTTACATCGGGACTCGACGTCTAGAACAAGCCGTTTATTATATAATCGTACTTTGTGGATTATGAGACTAGGTATACACATGTAGAAAAGTTGTGCCTAGCCCTATCATTCGTGGCTACCAAGCTCAGACACTACCTTTCGAATCACAAAACTTTTGTCATCACCAACACGGACCCCATCCATTACATGTATGCCAAACCTCATCTAAACCAACGCATCGCTCGATGGCTCATGCTCCTCGCCGACCTCGACCTTGAGTTCGTCCACGAGAAATCAATCAAAGGACAAACCATCACGAGACCCGACTTGCGGAAGCCCCTTTACGGGAACAATTTACCAATTTTACATTCCCAGCGAACTCATCGCCACTCTTTCACTCAAGGAGGAGTCGTATCCAATGACCCTCTTCTTCGATGGATCCAATGCCAGCGCGGGGAGGAGCCGGCGTTGTTCTCATCCTCTTCATGCCGAGCCTATGCCTCTTTCATTCGACTCGATTTCCTTGCACTAATAATACAAAGCGGAATACGAGGCCCTTGTTACGGTCTCCGGGTTGCGCGCACTTAGGTATCAAATCTATCAATATTTTCACTACGACTCTCAATTGGTAGTCAATCAGTTATGGGCATCTACCAATGCAAAAATGAGGAACTTCAAAATACAAACACTACGTGGATTCGCTTCAGCCTTATTTACTCATTATTCTATCCAAACTATTCCCCGCTCCACTAACAAATTTGCGGATACTATGGCTTGCTTAGCCTCGCAAATTCCGGCTTCATCAACTGACTCTGACATTTTCGTCTTGGTCCAACTACTCTTTGCCCCATCTTATTCAGCCCCGGTTGTTTTTATGATAAATAATGTAATGCTGCTAATTCACGGGATACTTGGTATCACCAATTTCACGACTACCTTACAACCTCTGTTCTCCCATCTGACCTTACTAGTACTGGTAAACGTGCTTTTCTTAAATGCGTTTCTCGTTATGTAGTTATGGGGGACTCCTTTATAAACGTGGCTTTGATGGCATCCTCCTTCGATGTCTCACCGCGCGGAAGTCACCCATACCATCCAACGGGTCCATGATGGTATTTGTGGTGCGACATTTTAGCGGTCTTGCCGTGGCTAAACGAATCCTTCGCCTAGGTTATTATTGGCCTACTCTCAATAACGACTGCTACGAATATGTTAAGCGTTGTGTTATGTGTCAACAACATGCTAACCTTCAACATACTCCTAGCCATCCGCTACAGGTCGCACGAGATCTTTGGCCTTTCTCACAATGGGGTTTAGACCTTATTGGTGAGATTCACCCGTCCTCTTCACAACGTCACCGATGGATAATCACAGCCACCGAATATTACACAAAATGGGTGGAGGCCATTCCACTCGTTTCGATCAAAAAGGAAAAAATTGTCGAATTCATTAACCATCACATTATCTGTCGTTTTGGTATTCCTCATCGCCTAATAACGAGATAATGGTAAATCTTTTAAAAACAAGTTGTTACAAGACCTTTGTGACAACTTTGGTATCAAACTTAGTTTCTCATCGCCTTATTATCCGCAGGCCAATGGTCAGGCTGAATCTTCTAATAAAACCCTAACCAAAATCCTCATGAAAGTTGTCAATGAATCCGGAAGAAATTGGCACGATCACATTCCCTTTGCCCTTTGGGCTTATCGTACTAGCATTCGTACCTCCACTAATGCCACACCTTTTTCTTTGGTATATGGTACCGAGGCTATCCTGCCTCTCGAAGTACAAATACCCTCCCTTAGAATATCTCTTCGAGGGATATTCTCACCAGCGATGATTTCCACCAAGAGCGGTTAGCCCAATGGAGCTTCTTGACGGCGTCGTCTTACGACTCTTGATCACCTCCAAATCTATCAAAAACGTATCAAGCGTGCTTATGATAAGCGACTTCATGAGTGCGTACCTTTAAGGTTGGTGATCTTGTCCTCAAAGAGAATCAACATGTAACCAAACTAGAAAAGAGCAAACGTGGAAAATTTGCTCCCAATTGGATTGGGCCTTATATAATCACTCACACTTATGGATCAGGCACTTATCATTTAGCTTCGCAATGGTAAAAGCTGAGCTGAACCCCATAATGCCTTGCATCTTCGACCATTCTCTTGTTGAATTTAGTGTTATATCACTTCTTATCTACCTACTTGCTCGTCCCTTGAGCTCATTTACCACTACATACATTTTGTTTCCTACATCTCCAAATAAAATCAAGCTCACTTCTCACCTCCCCTCAAACGATGCCTTCCCCTTTTTAGTCTAGTCCATGACTTCAAAGTATTAAAATACCACCTTCTTATGGGATTTTCTTGAGTCAAACTTCCTACCAAACTAGATGCTTCACGCCAAAAGAACATCTAGCTATCTAAATTATATATAGACTGTTCCCTCGAAGGACAGCTATATGCCAAATTATTGCTGCTATTCTATATAGACTGCTCCCCCGAAGGACAGCTATGCACTAAAATCATATCTGCTACTATAAATAGACTACTCCCTCGAAGGACAGCTATACACAGTCAGCCTTTATCAGAAGCTTCTCGCATTGATCAGCTTTGCGAAGACCTCAAGAATAATACAATCAATATCCCTTGTAGACTTCCCGCATCGATCAGTCTATATTCAATCAAATAAAAGCCTCATTCAAAAGAACTTTTGAGTCATGGACTTGTCTATTTAGGGTAGGTTCTCTTTCGTCAGAACACTCACTTTGTAATGAGTTCTCTGTACCTCAGCTATATCATCCACCTCACCTCACCATTTGTTTCAACTCAAGGGACGTAACGTACACCCGATATATTGTGATCATACAACTCTTTTCACCTATTGACTTCTCGTCTATGCACGGTACCTAGGGCTTCAAGCTCGTTCTACGTTGTGTGGTTTGTTTAGCTCTTTTCACCTACGGAGCACTCTTTCCGCTTTGCCTCGCATCTAGGATTGTGTGTTGATCTTAATCAGGACATGGTTCCCTTCTACTTGGGTAGGCTAACTTTCGCTTCCCTTATATCTTTTACAACATCACCAATTCATTACCGACACCAACAACCTTACCTTACCAATATTAATATCAATATTCTTACCAACCAACCAATTGCCTAAACCGTACCAAATTACCTAGATTCGCCTCTCCACGTCCTAAGGAGAACTACATCGGTCTGAGGCCCTTCCTTGCTTTGTGCAATGGGCTATGTAGGCAGCACTTAGGAGACATGGGGTCTCCCAAGGTTAGCTCGACCATCCCCTACCATAACCTATCATGTGTGGTAAATATAAATATTTTTGTGTATTTCTATTTAATCACATTCCTCTTTATCCTTTTTCAAAACACCGAAAGTCAAAACGAAAACATTCTTATTATTATAACTCAAATCAACATACATATTCAGTTTTATTTAGATGTTAAACAAATACATCTTCTCTATCATCGACACGCAGGTCGGTACTCTTATTTATTCTTATACCTTGCTAACATTTATTTAGACCCTCACGCCTCATCCAGACCTAGGTGATGATCGTGATTGTCGACCCTTCTTTCACCAGGCCTCTCTGTCCTCAAAGGTACCACGGCTATTGGTACCGCCCAGCGATCTGCCAATCTCTCTCTGTAACATATGAATACGCTCCTCGCATGTGGAGGAATCCAGCCTCTAGTCTCTTCGCCGTGACTCATGACCGCTAACAATCCTCTTGCCTCATTCACTGCGTTTGGAGCTGCTTTGACTAGACTCTGCAGACGATCTCTCTCTGCTGTAATCATAGCTATGTCAGGATCACGTACACCTCGCAGTTCTGCTACCCACCATAATCTATAGGCCTCTGTCGTTCCTGCATCCATTACCCTGCGATCGGCTGCTACCTCTTCAGGACCTTCTGGAGGTGTTGGTCGGGAGGTGAGAATGCTGCCTCGGCATCGATCCTCATATATGGTCTATAAGCTGGGGTATATCCTACACAAATCCAAATTGTCGCCGCACGCGATCTAGAGGAATCCTCTCATACTCACCTGGCCTGTGCCCTGCGATCCACCTCAATCGCTCTACACCCCTCAACTCCTCAGCTATATTCTCTGTTACCATATAGTTCCCGTAAGGCCGCCAACAGATATCAGCAATCGTCACCCTCTCCCATACCTGCCTGTAATACTCAATGTCACCCATCACGGCCTGAGATCTTGCCTCTTGTTCTGTCTGGACCCATCGTCTGAATCCCAACCTCTGTACTCCGGTCTCTCCTACCTGGATGGGTCGGCCTATTGGTCGCACACAAAAATGTGCTCATAGGCCCAACGAGTGTAATAAGTATGAACAATCCGTGTCGTCCTGTGATTTCGCCTACTGAAGCCCATAGACCCTGTATAACTCTGCCAAATATGCAGGTGCCCATGCAAAAGTCACGTTCCTTTCTATCATCTCTCCCGAATAACACACATCAATGCCTTTGGAAATCTTCCCCATCCGCCCTCGGTAACGTGCGTAATACCCTACCACTATCATTAATATCATTGCTAACCTTGTCTCCTCGGGTGTCTTTGCATACATTATCCCATATGTGAATGACAAACCTCGTTGTGTTAAATCTGTGCGTATGGACCAAATATTGCTTTGTTATCACTCCCGTGCCGCGCTAGGTAATGCACGATATCTTGGTTTTCCCCAGTGGTGGGAGTCTCAAAATACGGAACACATCTTCGATATTCTTGTCATTTCTCTGTTGGCGGATAGAAGGTATTTTCTCGGGATTCCATCTTTCAATCAACGCTGCATGACATAGCATGGTTAAAATGCATTCGTGAATAATAGCGGATCCCACTTAACCCCAAACGATTTATCAACATCCATTCAGGTGGTGTTACATCCGCTCGGATTAAGTGACAACAGACACTTTTGTACGCTATCATTCATCCTTAGCCACCGCCTCTGCTGCATACGTCACAAAAACCAATAAGCATTGATAAATCAAATCACCACGGTTTTTCTCTCACGTTCGGAAGTTCCTCTAGTATGCTTGAGGTATCGGTTATAAGTAACCGCTATCGGTTTAGTAACCGATATCGGTTATCCCTAACCGGTATCGGTCACTGTCAATTATATGCACCTTGCCTAAAAACAACCACCTACGACAAAACATTGATCGTTTATTCCGCTCGATATACACAGACATACACGAAAACCCCGATTATCTACCCCATAACACTCACCTCATCTATAACCCTTGCTTTATCACGTTTTCTTTCTCATATCTACCCACTTACTCTCCCTCAGCTTATTCCCAAAACATGCAATAGTCAAATCACAAACAAAACGTTACCTCTTGGGTTGCAGTAGCTTGAGGTGGCCCTTGTCTTCCCTCTTGTCCCTGCCTGCTGGATGTTTCTCCTCGTCCTGCCATTATTACCACCTTTTTCAAACCTGCCTTTCTGTCTTCTGAATCTCAGATCACAATCACTTTCCCTGTCTCTTCACTTCTAATCACTCAAATCTCTCATGCAATTACATGTCCCAGTCGTTAAAACAGCGTCGCATTCGCGTATTTAACATCTTGCATGGCTCTCAAAATTAGAACTTAAGTTGCCACCCTAGCTTTTTTATTTTTAGAAAAGCTCATACCTAAATAACCGGTATCGGTTATGTAACCGATATCGGTCTACTAACTACCACCGTCGGTTATCTAACCGATATCGGTTATACACCTGCCTTTTTGAAACATGGTTCTTTTCTTCGTTTTTTACCTAATTTTTGTCGCGCCCGCCTCTTTTCCTGCATCTCATCACCATTATCCATATTTGTCCATCCACCACACATATCATTACAATTTCATTAACATCATCTATTTTACAAAAACAAACAAGTCATCAACTAAGGATACCAAAACAAAACAAAAAACTATCTATCTATACATCATTTGGATACAACTCATCAGATACATATATAACAATGTCACAAAACCAGCACCAAAACATGCAACATTTCCTCATATAACATGCCATCCATATATACGTACAAAAGACATCAACATCATCCATATATCAACATGTCAATTAAACTCATCATACATTCTATATACCACAAACCATTGTCGAAATACTTAAAAACATTTTGAACACAACATGTGGATCAAAACATCATCTCTATATATATATAAGTTTTCAAATATACACTGTGCCCTGCATCGGGGCCTCTGTGATCTCATAATCCAACAAAGCCGGCACGCAGGCCGCAATAACTATCAATAATCTCGACTCGGCTCGCAGGCCGGTCCCTCATATCAAAAATATACTCGGCTCGCGAGAGCGAGTGTTATCAGACCCGTGCACTTTCGCTCATGACAATAAATGAATGAATGAATAAATGAGTAATATGTAGGCACGCAGGCCTCTATAAACATAACCGGTTCGCAGACCGGTGCCCATATCCAATATACAAATACAAAAACCATGTCGGGCTCCCTCAGCTCTCCCCACCGCCCTCGGCACCTCTCCCCGCTGGTCCCTGTGGTGCCTCTCGCCTCCTGCCTGTCACAGACACGCCGGGCTGTGCATTGCGCCTCCTGAGATCTCTGGCTGTGAGAGGTCTCTGCTCTATGAGCTGCATAAGGCTGATACTCAACTCCGGTACCATCAAGAATATCCTGATAGTATCGGGCCTCTGCTCTAACCTCCATATAGCGCTCTCGAGCCACTTTGAAGGAGTGGGGTGGTCCCTGGCACTAATAATACTAATGCCCCCCAGCTGTCTTTGGTGTTGCTGCTGGTGCTTTGTGGCCGCGGTGGTGCTGGTACTGTCTTCTTTGGTCTTCTGCTGTACTGTACACATGCACACACTGGCTATGCTGCTCTTTGGTGGTGGTCTTTGCCCTATACACTCACAGAGCACAGGGCTAGCTGCCCCTGTAAGACCCCTATTTGTGCCTGCGCAGCAGCAAGCTGCCCTGTAAAAGGCTGCACTTTGACCCACAGGTGATCTCTCTCTGCCGTCACAAACTTTGTGCTGTCTGGGTACATGCGGGTGTGTCTTACCCTCGCCAGCTCTCGACCAGCCCACCACCACCATGTATGCTCTGTCTGACTAGCATCATCTCTTCATGTCATCTGCTAGGCCTCTCGGCAACCCAATCTCTGGATCCAGGGTGTGGTGCGGGCGGTGGGGCCTCTACATCATCCCTCCTGTATTGAGGGAAGGGAGGTGGCTCGTCCTGTCGCAGCCCCATCTGCCTGCGTACCCTCTCTAGGGGTATCCTCTCGTACTCTCCCGGCCTCCGTCCTGCTATCCAGAATGTGTCTTTGGATCGGATCGTAATCGTGTGCGGGCTCCTCTGCGAGGGTGATGACCTCTGTAAGGTCTCCATACAATATCTACCGCTGTCAGGCCCTCTAATAAATGCCTGTAGTAGGCAACGTCTCTCCCATGGCTTGCTTTGCTGTGGCTGCCCCACGACTCCCACCACCTCGAAAGCCGTATCATATATAACTTTGTGGCCACAGCTTTCTTTGGGGGCAGCCCTCTTAGTCGATGCACATGATGATGTGCTCATATGCCCAACAGTGAAGTAAAAAAGTCGAACAAATACCAAATCGCCGCATCCGGCGATAACCCCAGAGCTCTCTGTATAGCTGCACCAGATACACTGGTGCCCACGCATAGCAAGTATGCTCCTCCACCATCTCAAGCAACACCCCCATCAATGCTCGTGGAAAGCGGCCTCCCTCTGAGTCCGGGAGGCGAGCGGGTGATCCCATCATCATCGGCCACGACCCGGTAGTGTCTCGTGTCGGTGCGCACGGTACATGTCACCATACCCGATACTCGCGCTGTGATAGGTAAGTCGCGCGGCTGCATCTCCAAAAACCTGCAGGATGCTGTCCATCGCTGTCTCCGAATCTACCTGGAAGACTGCCTCTCCCTCGATCGGCAGTCGAAGGATGCGATACACATCCTCCAATGTGATGGTCATCTCTCCGGTCGGGAGATGGAACACATTGGTCACCGGATCCCATCTCTCGATGAGGGTGACCATCAGGCTGTGATCTCTATCAATAGCTCTGTATCGCTGGACTCCGCCGAGTCCCACCTCGCGCATGATCACCCAATGAGCCGCAGATACGTGTGGCGCATCCGCACTCAACAGGCGGGGCATCCTATCCCGCATAGTCAGCTCTGTTGTGTGCTGCAAACCAACCCACATCCTTAGACCTACTCTTTATCACAACATCTACTTTACCCTCTAAACCCCCTTTTATCCCCAGGCCACACCCCAACTCTATAACCACCCCCTCTGTGACCTACCTTGACCACCACCCAACCCAAAACCCACCCAACCCCAACCCATACAAATCCCAAATCTACCCAAAACCCAACCCAACCCCAACCCATACAACCCATACCCATACAAACCCACCCAACCCAAAACAAACCCCACCCCACCCCAAAAACACCAACACAAAACCCACCCCCACCCAAAACCCACCCCACCCAAAACAAACCAACCCAAAACCAAACCCACCCCACCCAAAACAAACCCCCCCACACCCCAAAACACACCAACACAAAACAAGCCCAACCCCAACCCAAACCCACCCAACCCCACACAAAACAAGCCCACCCAAACCCAAACCCACCAACCCCAAAACAAAACAAACCCACCCACAACCCAACCCGACGCCAGCCGAAAACAAACCCACACAGACCACCCGGCCGGCCCATATCCCAACGCAGGTCCATCCCAACACACCACTGTCCACACAATTTGCGGCCGTGCGATCAGCAGCAACCGACATCGGTCGCTATTTTACCTGGCCGAACCCCCATGCGCCCCCACCCACATTTTTGCATTTTTCTACTTATCTACCCACCCAAACACCCTAAAAACCTACCCACCTAGCCGCCTTGCCCTATTTTACCCATCTATCCTCTTCGTTTTTCAAATTACGTCCATTTACTCATTATTTCCTAAAACATGTAAATTCCTACCCAAACCCCCAATTTAGCTTAATACCATTCAAATGCACAAAATAAAGAGTTCCGAACCTACCCGAACGACGACACGTCGTCGTGGTGGGATGGGTGGTGGTGGTCCAGCTGGTCCAGCCCCTCCTGCTCCTCCTGCCTGTGCCATAGCTCCAATTCTGATCTGCTGGGTCCCCGGCCAATCAACTGCTGCCTCCTCCTCACTCGGGCCCGCAAACAACTCACTCCTCTAGCAAAATAGCTCCACCTCACTCAATAAAACCTCCAATCTCAACTCTCCACGTCAGACAAATCAATTTGGTTTTCAAATAACACAAGTGACAATGACAAGCCGTATTTTTCTTTTTATAGGTTTTTCGCCCTTAACCGATATCGGTTTCATTTTGCCCTAATGAACCGGTATCGGTCCCTTAACCGATATCGGTCATGTAGAATCGACATCGGTTTTTCTTCCAACTTTCCCCCAATTTTTTGCCCTTATTTACCATTTGCCCCTTTTTAACCACATATCGCCTATATCCACCTTTGCTGAACACCATTTGTTTACCTATTCGGCCCGACCCAAGGCCTCGCCTACCTATTCGGCCCACCCAGGCCTCGACCTACTGTATTCGGCCCAACCCAAGGCCTCGGCCTACCTATTCGGCCCGACCCACGGCCTCAACCTACCTGTCGGCCCGACCCCAGAGGCCTCTGCCTACCTATTCGGCCCGACCCAGGGCCTCGGCCTACCCTACTAACCGGCCCGACCTAAGGCCTCAACCTACTTCGGCCCGACCACCCCTCACCTTAACCATTTGGCTCGACCCAGAGGCCTCGACCTACCTATTCGGCCCGACCCAGGCCTCGGCCTACCTAACCGGCCCGACCAAGGCCTCGGCCTACCTGTCCGGCCCGACCCACGGCCTCAACCTACCTATTCGGCCCGACCCAAGGCCTCAACCTACTATTCGGCCCGACCCAAGGCCTCGGCCTACCTAACCGGCTGACCTAAGGCCTCAACCTACCTATTCGGCCCGACCCACGGCCTCGCCCCACTAACCATTTGGCCCGACCCAAAGCCTCGGCCTACCCCCCGGCCCGAGCCAAGGCCGACCCAACAACTGGCCCGACCGACCCATGGCCGTACCACCTCCATACCTTACCTAAAATCAACACCATACACTTTTATCCACCCATCCTGTAGTTTTTGTTGATCGAGCTCACTGTTTGTGTTTTAGCATGATTAGGGTCCTTGACTTGATCTGTCGACCAACTTTTCCTAGACCTGGACCGTGACGTTTATCTCAACCAAACCAACCATTTGGTACTTGCCGAACATGCCTAAACGTTCTGTACCTTACCATTATATACCACGGAGCTACTTCCTATGCCTTGGATACCGAGGATTATATCACCCTTGTTTGGATAAACTATCGACCTTTGCCTATGCACTGCTGGTTTGCTCGTCAAATCATGTACCCTAGTCGTACGATTGCATTTCAACATGCGTCTGCTTCCTTGGACCTACCCCACCACCTTACCATCCCCTCTACACCATTTACCCTTTATCAACCCTATCCTCGATTTCACATTCTCTCAATCTGTGATAGATTTGAGGGGGATTACCTATACCCTTATACAATGGAAACCACTTCATATTATTGTCAGTCAGTGCACTTTACAAAACAAGCTACACGACAATAAGGGGCTAATGTAGACACCAAATTTGTGTCTTACGACCCCTTGTGACCCGCATCTCATCTCACAATATAACCTCATCACCTAAACCTTACACAATTATTTATTAATTACCTTGTAATGGATAAATCCACATCACCTTACCTGCCACCTCATTTTGCCACTTCATCATGACCTAGCCCTAACCCTAAACTAACCTAATTAAGACCCATAACTTGGTCCACACCTACACCCATAACTAATGACCCCTTTCTCACACCCAAAACCGACCTTCTAGTCATTTGACCAAGCCCATGAAATCTGATCTCTCGGGAGAAAAGCGGGAAGGTGGGCTATTTTAGTAAAAATAGCCTACTTTTTCCTTCTGATGCAGTTCTACTCGGCCGCCGTCGGTTCGTAAACCGCCATCGGTTCCTGTAAATGGGCTCCCCAAACCAAAAACAAGGGACCGAAATTTCATTTTTTGGGATCAGAGGTGGAAGGATTTTGAATCAAGAGAAATCATTGGGAGCGATCAACAGAGTCTAGATCTTCACTTGACCGAGCAGAGACAAGTGAAGAAACCAGAAGCGTTTGCAGCAAAGGAGATCAACTTGCATCTTCGTCAAAACCAGTAAGTCACATCTTGCATGTCTTCTGTTATAACATTTCTTATGCCTTTTGAATCACAGTCCTCATAAATCCATTTCTGAATCCACTACCCAGCGTGCCATTTCATCTAACCATCATTCATCTACCTCTCATCACCTCATTTCCTAATATCACCCATTTACAGCCTTACAAATAACATAGCTACCAAACAACACAAACACCCCACAAAACAACTAACACCCTACCGACATTGGTTACCGGAGACCGGTATCGGTTACCACGACTACAACCAGAAATCAGCCTTTCCCCTATCCATCCCAACGAAGTAATTTAATTGATACTTTGACGTCTTTTGTGTTAATTCATATTAGCGAGAAACCGACCACCTTCGAAAGGAAGTTTTATATTTCACAGGCCCAAGGCGGTTTCCTCATTTATTGTTTAATCAAAATCGGTGGTCTTGTGTTCTTATTTTGCAGTAGTCCTTCCAAGACAAAAGGAGTTCTTCGCGGTCTCTTGATCTTTCTCTACGCAGTGCGCGCACACCATCTCGACATTTAACCAGTGTATTCCTCCTAGCCCTAACCCTATCTGTTTCTAAAAGGAATGAAAGGATAGAAGCAACTCTATTCCCAGGCTTGAAACATTCCGAAGCGAAGCAGTGTTCATGGTTTTTAACCTTGAGGGTTTACATGATGTTTTGGATGTTTTTCGTAGCTTGATTCAGCTCCTACGAGGTAAAAGGAGTGTCATTTGCATTGATTTGGATTGTTATTTAACTTTGTTTTCTCGCTACACTATTTTTTTCCATTTGGGTTTCATGTTGCTGGAGTCTACCATGCATTGGGAGCTTCAACCTATCCACGTTCGAAGACCAATACCCCTACTCATGCATGCATCATTGACATCTTTGTTCCTCTGTTGCATTCTCTTCGGCCAACACTTTACTCACATGACTACGCTGCCCGATCATCCTTGGACTCGACTCACCATCCTTGTATTGACCCTCATTACCTTGGTCCCCACATTTGGAACCTTCGCGGCTTTAGCTTTTGTAGTTTTGTGATCCATCACAAGGACGTGGTTTCATTTGCTCTGAAGGACAAGGACGTGGTTTCATTTTCATGCAACATTTCTCAAACCATTTCCAACGTGCACAACTTGGCTCAAACATGGTCTCTCTTCCCTCTCGGTTGAACCCACATTTGGTGCATCCTGCAACTTCAATCCCACTCATTTGTGTTTTTTTAAGTGGCTTTTGAAGGAGTGGGAGTAGGAGTTGGAATACAGGCCTAAGGCTAGAAGAGGATAGGTGGGGAAAATCCATGGTTCTTACATTTAAACAATGTGCCGGTATATGAAGCCACTCTTCAAGTTCTCAGTAGGAAAAATATCATCTTATCTTTGGCTCGACATGGACTATTTGAATGCATATTGGTTTACTATGTGTAATCTCCACGTGGCACGAGTTGGCCTTTACTTGCTTTGTCTCCAATGATTACACTTTCATGTGGCATTTTCACCTACTCACTGCGCATTAGAATCTCACCGCAACACCTTCTAGCTCACCAATAGCTCACCACTCCATTACATCTTGCCTCGAGCACTTCTCCACGTGGTCTCACTAGTTTCTGCCATCCCTACGCACCAAACTATCAACAAAAACAATAGCACGTTGCATTGCATGGTTTGACACCTCCAGATCATCATGGGCCCATGCATTCCATTTTAGTTTTGTTTGGCAGGTTAAAACAAACAATTTTTTAATGTTTTAAGGTTAAAAAACATTCAACATGGCATGTAATAAATTTTAGGCTATTTTTGACTTGTAATTAAATTCCTTCCTACGCGTGTCGAACACGAAGGGCGAGGTCCGGGGTTGGCAGGACGCTAATCCCCCCTTACAAGAAAAACAAACTATGCCTAAAATTTGATGAAGTTTCCAAATGGGTACCCACATGACACCCTTTACACCCATTTTGGGAACTTTTTTAATGTGTTTGTAGCATTTATTGACATTTTCCATCGATTACAATCGTTTTAATGTTTAACTTTGACTCGTTGCTCATTTTTTAGTTCTTCTTTAGTCAAAGTTGCATGATTTTTCACACATTACGTGATGACATTGTTAGTTTTGTAAATTTACTACTTTATAAAGTTCCACATTCTGGGGGGTTCACTAGTACTCTTGGGCTTTCACATGTAGACACATTATCGGCTGAGTCCGACGTCTTGCATTTGTGCATCTTGCATTTTTCATAATGGAGATTACTCCTTCCAAGCTTGAGCATCGTAGGATCACTTTACATCCTCTGCCACTTCTCACTGGGAGAGAGAAATATTCATCTTGGCGTGCTTCCATGGAATGTTACTTCACTCACGAGGGTCTTTTACCCTTCTTACTTGGGCTAGTTCCTGCACCCGTTGATCATCATCATCTAGAGGACTTTCTTGACACTTGCGACCACATCTTTGGTCACATGATGATGCATGTCTCTCATTCTCTCTAGTTTCACGTGGCAGACTCAGATCCACCTCACCATGTCTGGAGCATTCTTCAGTCCCTCTATGGAGACCCTTCACATCTGTGCAGATCATTATTACTACTTTGATTCAATTGTCTCCTCCATTTCTTCATGTGATGACAGTTCCAATGACATAGACTCACTTGATTCTACTTCTAATGATGAGGATTGTGCACCCAGTTTTGATGTCAAGAGTACTACAGAGGACTCTTTTCCTCTTTATCTCACTATTCGGAGAGTGTTGACACATCCCATATCTCATCAATATCAAACAGCAATCTCCTACTCACCTCATATAGTCATTACATCTACCTCCTTTCCACTTCTAGTGTGCGAGGCCCCTTTCACTCCTCTACCTTCATTGGATGACTCATACCTATCTGACATCACTCTTCTATTTGTTGAGCCCCCTCATTGGGATGAGTATCTGCCTGACCTTAGTTGTCTTTTCGTAGAGTCTACTTGTGATGCACTACAGGTCCCTCATCCATCTACAGGTGTTTCAGAGGATTTCATCATCTCTGTTGTTGGGAGTGCCCCTTCCAGGAATCATGTCACTTCCACATTTCTAGAGACCTTCATTGATCCACCCTCAATTGTGGATCCCTTTTCTATTGTGGAGGATGTTTTGTTCCCTTCACATCACTTGGACATCCTTTCTATGGGTGTTCCTCTTTTCACTCTGATAGTTCTATGCACGTGGCATTACCTTCGGTTCCTTGGCACTCACTCACTAGACCTATGTCACACTTCCATGCACCAAACTCAGAGTTCTTCGTGCTTCTTCCTTTGGTTTCCTTCACGGAGTGGGCGACTTCCATCACGTCATTTTTGTCCTTCCTCGGGGCAAGCACACATTCATTGCGGTGGCTCTTCATCAATCCAGGAGGCGGAGGATCTCATCATTGACATTATTTTGTGAGACTTCTTAGAGATATAGAGTTCAGATCCATCCATGGCATTTTCTGCATTCCTCTCTTCTCCCTTTTCTTCTCTCTTCTTCTTCTTTCTAAGAGATTAAATTTTTTGTACATGGGTACCTTTTCGAGGCTCATCTAGTGTGGGACCCATATTTGACATCTTTCTTAGATTAGAGAGTGTTTGTTCTCTTGTGTTGGATGTTTTTCCCATTGGGTTTTCCTTCACTACTTGGGATCTTTTTCTTGTACGTGGGTACCTCATCAGGCTTTGTGCCGAGACCCATTTCTCGTTTCTAACTTGCCGCCTCATCCTAAGTTACAATGAAGGGGGTGTTCATGTGTGTATTTTCCACATCATTAGGTGAGTCATCTCACTTAGGTGAGATCGTAGGTCCATGTGTCATTTAGGGGTCATTATGATATTCTCTTACACGTTAGTGTGTCAGCATCATTGCATCAATGCATCATATGCGTCATTGGGAGTTACACTTCTATTCTTGGAATGTAACTCCTCTCTACTGAGTCATCATGATTGCAGCCTTTGGGGGTTACTCAACACCTCCTATATGTACACCCATTTGATCTATGAGATAGAGGAGAGTTTTATGGCTTAACTAGGTTCTACCCATATTTCAAATCTTTACATGCACATTCAGTTGATGCTCGCTCCTTCGAAAATCTCTTCACGTTGTTGTTCACACGTCTGTTGATGTGGATGTCATCCCTCGTGATCCTCACTTACATGTTTTAAACCCTCTTCTGCTACCACATATCATATAAAAATTACCCACCTTTCACCCCTCTCACCATTCGCACTCCCATTTCCTATTGCCTCAAGGGACCTCTTGGGAACCATGACATTTGGTGATCATGTGACTAATTTTCACCCTTCGAACAATCAATCATGTAATGCCTTTAGGGACTCACGTTCATCACCTCCTCCAAGGTATGATCTACTTGGTATGATCCTAACCAATCAGGTGGCTTTATTTCCCCCTCGTATCTTTTAACCATCTTTATTTATGTTTTGATTACCTTATACAGGACTTGGTCCTCAACGTGTACCTTTGGGGTAATCTTCTTCTTTTGCCATAATCGACATCACCTACACCAATTTTCTTATAACCCACCCACACCTAATATACCTAAACCCAAAACATGTCTAAAACCTACCAACTCATTTTCATACCTCCTCATATTCTTCCCTAGCTTATGGGAGAACTACATCGCCACGAGGTCCCTTTTCATCGTAGGACTATATATGCAACACTCCGGGCATGGGGCCCTTGGAGGTTAGCTCGGCCACTCTCTACCCTAACTATTTCATTTTCATTTTCTCAAATCATATCCTTCCCTAATTAGTTTCCTTTTTATATCCAAAATTGGAAATTAAACCAAACAAATAACAAGTTGCATTCACATTTTTATCACCATCACAACATACATTTATTACAACTTCCATTTCTCTATTATCATCATGCATATATTATAAAACATCTTCAACATGACCCATATCATCATTCATTGTACAAATTAATGAATCACAACTTCAACTAATTTAAACACAACCATGCCTAAAGAAACTGACTCAACCATACCTAAAACCTAACTCGATCCTTGCCTAAGACCTAATCAATCCATTCCTAAACCAACCTAATTTGATCCATGCCTAAACCAACATGAATCAAT
The DNA here is from genome assembly GCA_018340775.1 of Taxus wallichiana var. yunnanensis. Lineage (NCBI taxonomy): Eukaryota > Viridiplantae > Streptophyta > Pinopsida > Cupressales > Taxaceae > Taxus > Taxus wallichiana. The sequence continues at coordinate 594,595,505 of CM031243.1, forward strand.
CCATGCCTATTAACCCGACTCGAACCATGCCTAAACCACCCGACTCGATCCATTCCTAAACCTACGACTAACCATGCCTATTTACCTTTAGAACCATGCCTATTACCCGGTCTTCCATGCCTAAACCCAACTTACCGTGGACAATTACCTTCACCGCATCGGTCTTGCCTACCTTACCGTGACCATTTACCCCCTTGATCGCATTGATCACATACTTTTCCACATTGCCCTAAATTTTACCCTATTACCCTACCTCGTCACTCTTTTTTCCACACCCAATCTTTACCCTGACCATTCCCCTCACCCTCTTGCCCTCATCATTTATTACCTACCCACGTCCTCCTTTGGGGACTTGTTATTTTACCCATACCTCGCCCCTACCCATGTCATGACCTAGATTCTTGGACCTGGACCATCACTAGTGACCTTTGACCTCCTGTGTTCATTATACCTTGCGACATTGTTACCTATGTTGATTGACCTGATGACCTTACCTTGCCTCTTGTCATGACTGTTTATCTTGACCCTACCTTTAGTGTACCATAACACACCTAAACATTCTTGCACCTAACCTATGTCATGTTTCCTAACCATATCCTATACCTTGGATACCGAAATCACCTAAAACCCGTTTAGATAAACCTATCAACCTTAGACAATGTAGATTTTTCAACTCTTCAACTTTGGTACTATGTTGTAGTTTATATGTGTGTGTGTGTTTGACTATTACTACCTTTGACCCTGACCCATTACCTAGATTACCCAAGTAGACTTTACTCCTTTTCCCCACATTTACCCACCTTCATTTTCATCACATTTACCTTTTATCAAACCACTCACCGATTATGCCTTTACGCCTCATCAGTTCCTAGTTTGATGGGGATCACCTCCACCCACACATAGGGCAACCAAATCTTATTTTTGTCGGCGTAAGCTTACTAATACAAGCTACGCAACAAAAATGGGCAAAATGTAGACACTAAAATTAGGCCACACTCCCTTTAGTCCCTCGACAAATAAACACCTTCATCACATTCACCTAGCCATGGCCCCCTTCACCCCACTCCAATAATTAATTTTTAATTCATTATCCTCACTATATTTATTATTTAAATATCCTAATTGAGATAATGCCCACATATCCACCTCATCTAGCCACCTCACCCTAAGACCTATTCTTAGTAAGTTTCCATAACTAACTAAGACCTACCCAAACCCTAAAAATCAATGCCTACATTCCCTCTAACCACATTCTTGCATGCTTAAAAGAAGTTTCCATCCTAATTCATGTAGGCCAACACATGAGATCCCAAAAAATCAAGGAGATTTTCCCAATTTAGTAAACATAGGAAATCCCGCCTAACCAATGCCGGTTACCCTTAACCGCCACCGGTTAAGTTGGAACTACCGTCGGTCACCTTTTAACCCCCAAAACAACCTTATTTTGGAGGTTGGCAGATTCTTGAGAGATATCACATCTTTTGAGAACAAGTTTCAGGGAGAACACACATGCAAAGAAGGAGATCAAGTATTTTATCTTACAAACATCCAACATTCACCCATCAACCATCTAGCACTCACCCCAACAAATATTTAATCCAATCAAGAAGAAGGAGAGCACATGTAGCCCATACAAGAGCTCCCCAACATTTGGTGATCCTCTTGACATTCAACCTCTTATCATTTCCTTCATTCCTCACTCACCGATCATCTAGGACCAGATTACAAGTAGAACACTTTACTCCTCTGGTTCACTCATTTCATCATTATATTCTCATCCTTTTTCTCCTAGCCACCCATTGACCTCCATTAATACTCACCCCTCCACATCCCTATTAAAACCTTGACAAATCCCATCCAAACAACTTAATACCTCATTCCGACCAACCCTAGTCCTTTGTGCGATCATAAGGAGATCTAAAGCTCATTTTGTGACATTCCCATTATCCCACAATAATCGGCACCAATTCTCCCAAACTGGTGTCACTCACCCTTAACTAACATCGGTTTGTATTTACCAATACAACCTGGAATAGTAACCTACCTACCTATTCCCATATCACCCATACTCACTTGTGGTCTGCCTAAGACCTCTGCACAAACCCATAGAGACCCGAGCCCGGTACTTGACCTTTGGATCTTATCTTAACCTAGCTTTGTTAGATTAGATCTTTCTTATTGTGTTTTTAATGAGATACCTAAATCATTTTAACTATAATAGGATTTACTTTATAACCAACATTAAATTGTTTTAAATAATGGATTGTGACCATCCTAGGAAGTATCACACTACCCGGATCTAACACACACTAGGCATTAACTACACATATTGTTTAAATTTTATTTAATGGTCTTGTGTTCCATTTCGGTAGTTCCTCCCAAAAAAAGGAAGCTCTCACGATCAATTGTGGATTCAAAGTCATACGCGTCAACAACCTATTAACCATCATTTCAACAGTATTCCTCCTACACCTGTTACTCTATATGTTTCGTCATTTTCAAAGGAAACTTCTAAGAATCGGTGAAACACTCTAGTGACCCATCCCTTGGTCTTGTTGTCAGTTGGTCAGTCATCATTGTTATTTTTCTAGTTCAGTTGTCACTTATCCATATAGTTTTGGGCATATTTTAGAGTCTTTGGTTTCATAATTTACTCAATTTTCATCTCCAGTCCTATACTAGGGCACTAGGGTTACTTCAGGGCACCCGAGGCTCCCAGTCCATGATTTTAGGTGCCCATGTTTTCATAATTTGTGGTCCTAATTTATTTGTTTGAGTTCGGTCTTTGTTGTTACCTCGTGCATTCCCTAGGTTGTAGTCGGCAGTTTCGGGTCACTAGTGTTGAAATTTGAACAAGAGATCCCTATATAAACATATATACTCACTACATTAGGGGTGAACATCTTACTATCAAAGGAAACTATCTACTAAGGAAAGGGACTACATTTGGGCATCTTCTACATCTGCATAACATAAGCATAGGTGGAAATGGTTGTATTCTTTCTATTTCATCCACCATTTGCATTTTTACATCTAGTTATTTCCCCCTACTTCTATGTCATTGGCGCTAGGGAATCTTAGGCACAAAATTGCACACACATGCACATATAACTACATGGGGTCTAGAATGTAGTGCAACACTTAGTCATAAGTCCACCATTGTGGCAGCTAAGGTCAGTCTAACCTATTCATATGCATTTTTATTTCTTAGGAATTGATGCTTTGAATAGGGTTTTATAGGTGGATCTTCACATGACATTCATAGTGACACATGTGACAATATTGTGACATCCATGTGATAGAGACAAAGATATTACAGAGATATTACAACACTACTAGACCTAAGTCCTGAGATTTTCTATAGTCTATAGTGCCCGGATCACATAACGGGGTGCCCTGGGTGCTCCAGAAGTATCCTCCTGTGCACCTTAATCTAGTCAGTACTCATTTTCTTCCCTTCTCGATGCCACCTAGTCACAACTTTCCTAGTCTACTTCAATTTAACACACAGTGAGGTAAGTCAACTTGAGGTTAGTACCATATCCCTCTTATTTCCATTATTTCACTATATTTAAATAATAAAACAAAATATTTAGATCCAACATTTTAGTATAGCATTCTGTTTCTATTTAGATTAACTCATAAAATAAGAAAAATCTATTTTTCTCTATTTTTAGTTAATTAGCTTACAGTTATCCATTCCACTCATTTTTATTCGGCCTTGTTCTAATTTTGCTACGCACCGTCCCCCAAATTAGGTCATCGTTAACACATCACCTGTCACTACATTTCATATCTCTAGATCCTATCATGTCTATTTTTTTAATCTGTTATCCCTCTCGGAATTCATGTTTTCCATTATTCTTCTCAATTGCATCAAAACTAGCCTATCTACCCTTTAATCGCCATCGACGAGTCTTGTGTGCTAACCAATCTACCTAAACCTCTATTTTATGCCATTTTCTAGTGTTTTTGCCTCAAATTTCCTTATGCATGTCACTTCTAGCATCTACACGTTTTACGTTACATCAAGTTTTCTTCCAAGATCTCTACTGGTTTGCATATTTACATTATTGTCCAAATCCACTCACCCAAGTCACCGTCGATGTGTCTCTGTACGATGCCCATGCGAAGTAAAATTATTTCAACTTCAATTTAAATCAAATTTGTATATGTGCCTTACATTTCTACATTTTTAGTTTCTATGTGCCTAAGATTCTGCATATTATCATTACGTTTATCCTATTTTATCAAAACATGGGAATTGACATCCACCAAGGAATTTAATTCTTCTTGAATTTGACTTTTTAGATGACCCCCCATCTATCATCTAATCCATTTCCCTCTTAGTTTCCTTGTTTTGCAGTCATCAAGTCATAGTGAGGATCTATCATTTAGTTTTGCCTATATCCATCACATCGCATTGAGGTACCTTAAACCCTCAATTTTATGATTTATTTAGTTTTCTTTAGTACTATATCACTAATTTTAAAGGAATGAAAAAATAGATCAATATTTTGGCATGCTCAAATGGGACCACCCTTTAGGTGATTCCTTGCATTTATTTTTATTTTCTATGTCTTTTACTAACATTGCAACACAAGTCTTCACTTTTTGTTTACTCTTGTTGGGTTTGGCTATTTGGATCATGCTTCTCTTAAAATTTTAGATAAAAAGGAAAAGAGGTATCCAGGTATCTTGTAGTTTTCCTATTTTCTCCTTTTGCATCACAATTTCCCTTTTCTTGTGTGTGTCCTCATCAAAGATCACATCTAGATTTGGTTTTAAAATAACCTTTCTTTTTTGCATCTTGCTTGAAAACATAGTTTAAGTAAGGGTTAATCAGTTGCATCTCCCATTCTATCACACACATCCAAAATTCACAAATCAATTCACACATCTAGACATCTTCCCACTAGGTGGACTGATTGGGATTTCATCACCCAACAGAATTCATCGCGGTGTTCTATCCATTTATAAATCCTAAATAGACTCATGCCTCACGTACCTCCGGGTATATCGAGGACTCCCCAACCATAACTACCTAAAACCAACTCTAGAATTTTGTTTCCTAGTTACCTTCGTTATCCACCCCTTTATTTTTCTCACATTTCTTAATTAATCATGTAAATAAAAATCTCGATTGCTTGATTTGTTTGTTAATAAAATTCATAAATAAATATTTTCCAATTTCATGCCTATTATTACCCTTTCTCAAATAATGCAACACTATAATATATCTAATGAAACTTCTTCCTCCAATAATCTTGAGATTCCACATTGGATCTCTCAACCTTGTCAAGACCATGTCATTCAAATAAATACCCCTTTTGAAACCAACTCTCATATCTCTCCTCAACTGACCACACCACTATCTCCTACTCCTTTAAAAACTCTTAGGCCTCCTTCTAGCCCCATGTATGACTTCATATTTCACATATCTCCAAATCTTATCAATCCACTCAATCGGTGGATCCTATTCCACCCACACCACCTCATATAAATACTATCCATTCTTCATATGATATTATCACTAGAATGCCTATCCAACCATCTCAATCTCCCAAAAATCAACAATAAAATATCCTTATCTCACAATAGTCTATTCAATCTCAACAATTACATAGCATTCCTATCTCTCAACAATAATCATTATTACAACCTATCCCATCCCATCACATTCCTATTCAATCTCCATCCTTTAATTATATCCCATTTTGTCAAACATTACATCCTTATCCATCCACTTCACATGTTGTGTATCCACAACCATATACCTCATACATGCCGCCACCTTCATATTATTGTGACATAACTAAAATTGTGTAATTTTTGAATTTTTTTGAAATTTTGGTCAAAGTGACTATTTTGGACCTTTGTTTGCCTTTGTGAATTCTTTTGAAGTGAGAAATTCTCCATACTTAGTCATTTTTTAGCATTTGAAAGTCTTTGAGGTCAAATCCCTTGTATTGAAGCAATTATGGGTCCCAGAGAAACAAGTGGCACTTGTTCCTCGGGCCTTCCATTCCCGCATCCCCAATTTTTCCTCAAGTCATTGTTTCACATGGGTTTTTGGTTCTTAAAATTATTGTTTTGAATGTGCTTTATTTATCCATAAGGGCATGTGCCCCGCACTTGTAAAACCTCCGCAATTCCTTTTCATTTGCATAGTGGAGATTTCAATTTTTTCAAGAAATTTCGAACCTTGTTCCTCCTAAGATTGTTTTCCCCATGGCCTCGTGTTCCCCACAATCCCTCACCCATACAAACCTTGTCCCAAATTTTTAAGTGTCCTTTGTATTGTGGATATGCGGACATCCAATGAACATGCGACCCTTGTGCCTTTGAGCCTTCATTTATCCGCATGTCCGATCCATCTTCATTCCAAAGGATTTCAATGTATTATGGGTAGTTAAAACTTTGCATCCCTCATGACCCTATTCCTATGGGCCTTCGAGTTCTCCGCACCCCCACCATATCCAAAATACAAAGCAAAGAATGTTCCATAAGTGTTCGAAATATTCCTACCTCTTCGACTTGAATTAACTAAGAAAGAAAATACAAATATACCGACCTTATAAGACATGGGGTTTAGTGATACCCGTAGATGTTGATTGACGATGCTCGATGTTGCACTCCATGAGATATGTGTGCAAGCTCCTTTCCTGTGAAGAAACCTACGATTAAAGACACTACACAAGATATGATTAATAATATAGATAAGTGAGCTTCTCGGTAAAGGATGATTCTAGGAATCCAAAGGGCTTCCTCGAAGGATGTCAACTCGTTGTTTAAACAATCAAGTGGATTGAAATGGATAAACAATACATGATAAATCGATACAAGATATAGATATGACAAATGATAAGATGATACAAATGCTGATAGAAGATAAATAAGAGATGGATAAGAGATAGATTATAAATAGACTACGGTTTGAACTCAAGCTCAAAAGTCAGGTCCTCTTCCTGCTCTACCTCGAATGAATCCCAAAAAGCTCATATTTGATGAGTATGTAATCAAATTATGCACATCAATATTCTTCCACTGCTTGGTAGAGTTCATGAGTGAACTTAAAGACTTTTTATAATTCTTCTAAAGGGGCACAATGGATGGCACACAAAGTCAGATCATGCAAGATATCATACTTCTCCCAAGAAAAGGGTGTCAAATTATTGGCAAGGAGTGAATACTAGTAATTTCATGAGAAGGACCACCAATTTCCATCTAAAAGTAATCCATGCTCAAGAATATGTTAGAAGAAAATAATTTAATATGATTGATAAAAAGTACTGAATGAAAACTGATAAAAATTACAGGAAGGTAAAAGTGATAGGAATCGCTAATGATTGGGCCAATCATTGGAGATTCTAGTAGTTTTGAATAGTTTAATAAAATCAAATGTCTGATGATTTAAAATCGATCTTTCAGATTAACATAATATTAGAAATGATGTGAATAGATTAATCAATGAGAAAAATTCCTAGAAATGATATATGGGGTGAGAAATAGTCTCTAACCTTGATGAAAGATGAAGTAGAAGCTGATGAAGCTTGTAAATGGCTTTGATGAGATGTTGATTGTTGGCAAGAAAATTTTTCAGGTGGAAAAACTTGTGGATTTCTTCCCAGCGCTCTAGGAATCTAAGTCCCTCTACTTAAATGGTGCAACTACCATACATTTATGCGCATGAAAAGGTGGATTTCTATGGTGGCCTTTCGATTGGGGATCCAATAGGGACACTCCACTGACCTTGTGGAAAATCTTGTAGATACCTGCAAGAGAGGACTTTGTCTGTAGAGAGGGAAAGGGGAGTGAGAAATTAGATAGGAGAACTAATGTTGTAGGTAGAAAATCATATTCCTGCATACATCAATTAGAAGTTTTATCACATGCATTAAAATTAGGAGGAAACAACTATATGTGTAGAAACAAGACCAAAAATGGAATTTATGATTACAAAGTATTAATAAACCCCTTAGTCAAAAAAGGCTTGAAACTCCTTCTTCTTGTATTGATTTCTTAAACCAAGTTGTACATAGTATGAGAATGGAGGAAAAATAGAGAGTGGGGAAAAGGAATAATTTGTCTATCTACTTTTTTCTCTCAAGGTAGGATGCACTCTTGAGCTTACAAAATTTAATGAACAACCCTTTGAAATGGGAATGGATTTATAATTTATAGAGTAGACTCGACTCCTCATCTTCCTCATGACCCTCCATATGCCTTATTTCAACTTTAGACTATTCAAATTCCTACAAAATATTTAAGTCCCTTTTATAAAAAAGTCACTTTTATGTGACTTAAAGGCATATCAAAAAGTGCAAATCCTAACAAAAATAGAATTTGAAAGTGAGAGAAAGTAAGAAAGAGAAAGAGAGAGAGAAGAAGAAGAGGAGATGTCATTCCCGATGAAGTCTATTGATCCTCGTTGATGGAAATTTCCAAATGCAGTGAAACTCAAATCTTTGAACTCCTTGCACATTGTGAAACTCCTTCAAATTAGCTCATGAATGTTTGCCAAGTTGAGTGGACCGTTTCACTAATGACCGCAACTCCTAGCCTACGTATGATATACCTGTGACTTGAATTATGTAGTGAGTGTCAAAAAACATTTTCTAGTTCCCTAAGATGATCATCCCTCTATGCCTCATTGTGCCAAACTTTCCCTTTGAGAACAACCTGATATTAATAGTAAGTGTCCAGATGGAAGGATTACTATTTTTAGTGAGAGGTGATTTTTTCCTCTTCTTGACCATCGTGATGTGATGAACTCCCTCATTCTATCCTGTGCACATTACCTTTGCTTTGATAACTTCTTGGGATGACTTACTATTTTTAGTAAGCACCCATATAAGGGACTTACTATTTTTAGTAAGTGGTCATTTTAACTATTTTTTCTCTCTCTGATAATCATTCTAGATTCTTGGAGATCTTTAGTGCACACTACCTTTTCCATAGTACTTTTGATGAAGACTTACCAAAAATAGCAAGCATGTGTAGGAAAGCTTACTATTTTTGGAAAGTGGGTTTCCGAGTGCTTGGTTTGTAATGGAGTATATTTTTTGGGTTTGGCTCGTCATTCATGGTCATGTCCTCCAAATTTCACTTAATTTCACCCACTAGAATGATTGGAAATAAAATTTTGAAATTTTACCTAGCAGTGGCTTTGAGCACGAAGCTGCCATGGTGGCCATTAATGGAGCTTGAAATTTTTAGGTCTATTTTTTGTCTCTATTTGTGAAAAAAATAAATCCATTGTGATAGGTTTTTCATTTGGAGCTCATGTGCAAGTTTTTAGCTTGTTTCCATTGCTAGAATGATGGGAAATCCGACGAATGTGAGTCGGTGCATGAAGTGAGGATTTTGTTGGAAAAAATAATTCTAGGCACCATTTGACCTCTGGTTTATTACATCATGATCATCTTGAAAAATTTGGAAGTCTGTAGAATACGGCACCTCGATCCGACTTGTATCTTGTGAGATATGAAGATTTCTCGATCGGGTGACTTCACGGTTATCTGGCAAAAAAACCTTCATTTTCTTCCCATTCTTCATTTCTTCAATCCATTTTTCTCTGATATTGTTGTGTTTTCATGAAGTGGAGAGTTTGGTGACCATGAAGGAGCTGGTTTGATCAGTAATGGTGGACTGGGTGTGTCTGGACAAGCAAGAACAAGGCCATGGCATGGTGAGAAGTTGTGAAGGAGAAATGAGGGGAAGAAATGACTAAGTGTCGGATTTGAATATTCAAAAAATGATCATGCAAGGGTGGGGAAATTTTTTCATGTCTGATTTCCTGACCTCAGGGATGTGAGGGACATCAAATTCCATGGTGAGCAAGAGGATGACACGTGTCCTCGATCCGATGGCGGGGATTTGCTTGAAAAAACACTAGAAGCACTTGGGGGCTGAAAACTGGTCACGTGGATGACCAAAGGAATCCCCATAGGGGACTGGGCACATTTTTCCATGTCTTTTTCCCTGACCTTAAGGACGTGAGGGACATAAAATTCCATGGTGGTCCTGGAGCTGACACGTGTCCTCAATCCGACGATAGGGAATTTGAGCTCCAAAAATGCACCTGGGGGCTGAACTGTCAAGTCTGAAGGTCACATGAGGGTCCCAGAGGTCACATGGGGTTGGGTGAATTTTTCAAGGTTGATTTACCTAACCTCAGGGATTTTGGGGACATAAAATCCCTCCAGCTCTTGGATATGACATGTGTCCTCTCAAAATTTGGCTAAGTCCTAAACATGCTCCAAGAGGGCAACTTGTGATGATGATATCTTGAGCTCCCGATGGATGTTTTTGGAAAAATTTATATGATCCTAACTGTAAATTTCCTTTTGAATCCAATGGTTGGGTATCATGTCTTGATTCATCCATTTGATCCCTGAAAAATTGGAATTGTGATTTAGTACTCCACATGTGCTTGAGAAAAACTACCTAAAAATCTAATGTGCCAAAAGTGTTGTAAAAATATGATTTCACCATCATGTAGGTCTTGGAATCCTATTTCTATTGATGATTTTTTTACTCCTAACTCCATTCGGAGCTCCCGAATCACCTTCCAAAGCTCAGCGGTTGTTTTGGCTTGTGTACTGACTAGGCTTGTGAACCCTAATTTTTTATGAAAAACTACCCCAACTTCTCGAGACCTTCCAAAATATTCTAAATTATTTCCATGATGTCCCAATATATTTTGAATCACCTCCATGTCCAATTACACTCTTATTCTCTTCTCTCGTGAGGTTAATCTCAGCTTAGGAAGGCCGGTGTGATAGCCCTTCCCAACCGTGCATGTAGCTTACAACCTTTGATGAACTCATAAAACCACCTAGGGGGGTTGATTGACTTTCCTAAATCACCTAGGGGATGATGATTAACATTATTGGGAGGTCACTGGAATAATTGGGTAGACTGGGGTGTCTTGGAATGATAGGACTTGAAAAATTTTAACATTGGTATAGGTATATTGTCGTGCTTGGAAATTATCAATTTCCCTGTTGCACATTTACACGAAAAAAACTGGCTCTAGCTTGGGGACATGACATGGAATGAGTGCAGCAAAGACATGGCATGAGAATCCCATAATCTCAACTTTAGACCATATAATCCATTGACTAGTGCCTTATCCATTAGGCCTATGTGAGTCATGTACAACTTACAAGAGAGAGAGAGAAGAAGAGAAGAAACACACACACACACAAACAAAGGAAAAAAAACACACACACACACAAAAGGAAACACACACAAAAAGGGAAACAACCTAAAAATCACCTATGGTACAAGGTGGGGGACAACCCACTTTCATTGAAGCATTTTTATTCCTCAAAAGTTACCCCTGAAGAGGCAACACCGAATGATGATGTTTGTTACGAAGCCATTGACTAGTTCCAGAAAGTAGCCTCCTCTCCTCAATTGTTATGAAAAAGCTAGGTACTTTCACAATTGTACACTTTTACTTTGTAGAGTGAGTCCACATGAGCTTCTTGATGCTCAGGCCTTCGCTTAGAAATTCCATTGCCTTCATGTTCTTTGAAATTGGTTTCATAGTGCTAGTTTCCTTCCATGTTTATCCATATAGTTGATTCTCCATCGAGCATCTCATCACTGCCCCAAAGATGATTTTTGTTCCAATTCCTTGAATATTATGAGTTACTTTCTTTCCTAGGTCTATGCTCATTGACATCTTCTCCATGAGAAACATTTGATTCATCCTTTATCTCTACTCCATTATGAGGCATTTGAGTACTTGACGGGAGGATTGGAGGAAAAATCATACTTGTCTTGTATGTCCATGACACGAGTGAAGAGATCAAGAATCAGCTCGGGGTCTTCCAAAACTTCTACTACATCCAATATTTCTTGCATGAGTTATGCTTTGTCATTTCCTACAGCTCCTCTTTGTACACCTTTGAAGAATGCAGCTCAAGGAAACTATCTAGAGGGATTACCTCATCATCTTTGGGAATCACTGCATTCTTTCAATCCTTCATCAAAAAGATCTTCATCTTCAAAGGCCTCAAAACTCCTTGTTTCAATTTCTTCATCATGGAAAGAGTCTTCTTCTTCAAATGGGAAAGAAAATATCTCCATTTCATCATTGCATCCATCAATCATTAGCTCAGGAGGGATCATATTTCTCATCTTGCTTTATTTCAACATGGCCAACCTTCACATTGATTGAAGCTTTCAAATCAAATTCACACTTATCTTGTAGGTTCATGGCTTGCATCAAAGTTTCAAGACTGAGCTCGGGGTCCTCAATTTCTTCTACGGCTTTAGTAGTTCTTGTACAGATATTTCTTTCAAACCTTTCACGGGCATCACAAGCTGATTTTGTCTCTCCATAGATGGCCTGGCTGAGGTCATCTTCATCCCCAAATGGGAATGAGAATAACTCCTCATCATGGATAAGCACATAAGCTGATTTTTCTTTTGAAAATCATCAAGAACCATTTCCTCTTCTTCATGGTTTGCATCATCTAGTAATTTGGGGCTGCCCTCTTGTAACTTGAATCTCCTCAATGCTTCTTCAAAATCCAAATCTCTCTAGGAAGGCATGTCTAGACCTATCAAGATGGGGATATCCTCTTCCTCCTCGGTTGCCACAAAGTGATTCATCTTCCTACTACCTTGATACAAGATGTTAGCTTCGGGCTTCCAGAATTTTGTACCATGTACCTCATCTTCTTCTCAGGGAAGAAATTTCTCCATGTCTCCCTTCACTGGTATGGTTGCAGATGACCAATTCATCTGAATTTTCCTCCCAAGTCTCGGAAAAACTTCTACTCAACAACATTCATGAATGAGGTTGGGACGTCTACTACCAAAATCATCTTGAAACTTTCTTGTCTAGAAATTTGGTGAGAGCCACCTGTGCATCTTTGACCTTCCCTACAAGTGGGACCTCTTTTGACTCCAAAGAGTAACAAGAGCCACCGGGTGGAGTCATGGTAAGTTTGAGAGCCTTGGCAACCTTCAAAGGCATGACATTATCTCGAGGCACCCAATCTATTATGCAATTGTTCAATACATATTCTCCAACAAGAAGGGAGACATAGAAAGGTTCAACTTTATCAGTCTTTGATGCACTCAGAAAGAAATCATGTTCTATGAGGGAGGTGTAGGTGGGTTTGGTAGTATTCCTTTAGGATGAGGAGCTACATCATTGGGTGTTAAACTACCACTCTTGATGTATTGAACAAACCTCTCAAATTTTTCAGGATGAGTCTACAAATATTCAATTTCAGTAATTTGGACTTTGGATTTGTTTGCATATTCTATGAAATCAAAAGGAGAAGATGTGGAAAAGGGGATGAAGGGATTGATTTTGGATTTAGGATAGGTTTGGAAGTAGGAGTATATTTTTGGGGAATGGAGGGTATTTTGAAAGGTACACTAGGAGCTTTCAAAGTACTAGATTTTTAGGAGAAGATTTAGATTTAGACTTGGAAGAGACATCAAAGACTTACTTGGGATTGTGGGAGCCTTCTTACTTGCTACGAGGATCAGGCTCCAACAATGCAGACTTCATGGAAGATGGAAGTGGGATCCTCGACTGATTATTTTTTTTTGTGAGTCACCACAGGAGGATCATCAACCTTCTTTTCTTTTTAAAAGTGGAGGAGATGCTCTTTTCTCGGACTAAGAGAATGAGTGAATACCACACATGAGAAACTAGGGTGCATCCTCTTCATCTTCTTCATCACCTCTAGAATACTCACAAAATCTGATTTGTCTATCATTCTCAAGTTCATCGATCTCTAGGAAGTTTCCACCTTCACTTTCTTGTTCAAGCTCTTCTTCACTTTCTTGAAATCTGCAATTTATGTTCATGGGTGGGGCCTCTAAGGAAAGCCTTTGGGGTGCTCCTACAATCTGATTTTTGTTGCTTCTTTGGGAAGAAACTCATTCAAATAATTCCCTCTTCAAATATTCCATCTCATTTTCACAAATTTTTGCAGTGATGGATTGGTTCTCTCATCTCCAGATGTTGGGCCTTTCCCTTTGATGGATTCTTGATCTTTCCAGAGAGGATGAGATCATCATCAAGTTCAATGGCCATCCTTTGTGCTTCTACAATGTTCCTTGGTTGGGATCTTCATAGAAAAATCCTACTTCTGATGATTGAGCATTGATGAAGAATCTCTTGATATTGTTTTCAGATGGAAAATCTTCTTCGGTATCCTGTGAAAGCAACCATTCAAAGCGAGCCATGAAGTCTCTCATGGTTTCACTTTCTCCTTTCTTCATTTGAGCCAACTGCACCAAGAGGTCTGATAGTCTTCAGTTGATTTAAATCTTTCCTCGAAGGAAGTCTTGATGTCATTCCAACCAGTGATGGATCGGGCAGGTAGGAGGTAGAACCATTCCATTACTTTTTCTTGGAGGGACTCCATGAACAATCTTACAACAACATCTTCATGTTGGACACCAAGAATTCCACATGATGTCATGAAGGCAATGATGTGTTCTTCAAGATGTTGTGTTTTGTCACCTTTGAACTTTGGAAAGTTCTTGCGGGAACCTATTGGTAGATCATGAAGAGGGGTTCAAGAGCAAAGTGGGCATGTATTCCTTCCCCATGGAACAATGGGTTGAGGTCTTTCTACTTCATCTTCCATTGTCATTTCTTCTTCTACTTTAGCTCTTGCTTCTACAAATTCTTCTTCAAATTCTTCTTCTTTCGGGAACTCAATGCTCAAGGTGATTGAAAAATGAGAGAATTTGAAGGGGAGTATCAACAGGAGTTTGGATAGGATTTCTAGGTGAACTTCTTGAAGAGCCAGATGAAGAGGAGGCTTGAGAGAAGAAGTATGGATTATCTCTAATTCGTTCTTGCTGATTTTGCAAAGCCTCGAAATTGGTAATCAATAACACCCCTCTCGACCTACTCAACTTGGTGTATCTTCCTTCACCAGATTTTGGAAATTTTTGTAGTGGGAATATGAAAAGACACTATGGAATATGAAAGGTCACATACAGGAATTGACAATGTATCTTTCAAAGAATGGATTTTCATGAACTCTTTTTTTTTTTTTTTAAATTTTGATTTTTTTTTGTATTTTTGGACCTTGTGGTCATATTTTGGGTGCAGATGCTGCTAAATCTGCCCCATGGTGGGTGCAAAAAATTGTTGGTGAGAAAATTTTTTGGGTGGAAAAACTTGTGGATTTCTTTCCAACTGCTGGGAATCTAAGTCCCTCTACTTAACCGATGTAGCTACCGTATATGCATGCACATGAAAAGGTGGATTTATGTGGTGGCCTTTCAACCGGGGATCCAACAGACACTCCACTGACCCTATAGTAAAGCTTGCAGATACCTTAAGAGAGGACTTTTTCTATAGAGAGGGAAAGGGGAGTGAGAAATTAGATAGGAGAACTAATGTTGTAGGTAGAAAATCAGATTCCTGCATACATCAATTATAAGTTTTATCACATGCATTAAAATTAGGAGGAAACAAATCTATGCATAGCAAAAAGACCAAATGGAATTTATGATTACAAAGTATCAATAAACCCCTTAGTCAAAAAAAAGTCTCAAACTCCTTCTTCTTGTATTGATTGCTTAAACCAAGTTGTACATAGTATGAGAATGGAGGAAAAATAGAGAGTGGGGAAAGGAAGGAAGAATTTGGCTATCTCCTTTGTTCTCTCAAGGTAGAATGCACTCTTGAGCTTACAAAATTAATGACCAACCCTTTGAAATGGGAATGGCTTTACAATTTATAGAGTAGACTCGACTCCTCATCTTCCTCATGACCCTCCATATGCCTTATTTCCAACTTTAGACTATTCATATTCCTACAAAATATTTAAGTCCCTTTTATAAAATCAAGGTGACTTAATTTACATTATGTTTCTAAAGTCACTTTTAGGTGACTTAAAGGCATATCAAAAAGTGCAAACCCCAACAAGAAATTAGAATATTGGAAAGTGAGAGAAAGTTAGGGGAAGAGGAGAGAGAAAGAGAGAGAGAGAGAAGAGAGATGTCATTCCCGATGAAGTCCATTGATCCTCATTGATGGAAATCTCCAAATGTAGTGAAACTCTGAATCTTCAAACTCCTTGCACACTTGTGAAACTCCTTCAAATTAGCTCATGAATGCTTGCCAAGTTGAGTGAATTGTTCTGCTGATGACCGTAACTCCCAGTTTGTGTATGATATATTGTGACCCGAACTATGTAGTGAGTGTCAAAAAACATTGTCTAGTTCCCTGAGATGATCATCCCTCTATGTCTCATTGTGCCAAAATTTCCCTTTGAGAACAACACTATTATTAATAGTAAGTGTCCAAATGGAAGGCTTACTATTTTTAGTGAGAGGTGATTTTTTCCTCTTCTTGACCATCGTGATGTGATGAAATCCCTCATTCGATCTTGTGCACATTACCTTTGCTTTGACCACTTCTTGGGGTGACTTACTATTTTTAGTAAGCACCCATATAAGGGACTTACTATTTTTAGTAAGTGGTCATTTTCACTATTTTTACTCTCCAATAATCATTTTAGCTTCTTGGAGATCTTCAGTGCACACTGCCTTTTCCATAACTACTTTTTGATGAAGACTTACCAAAAATAGCAAGCATGTGTAGGAAAGCTTACTATTTTTAGAAAGTGGGTTTCCGTGCTCGGTTTGTGATGGAGTATATTTTTTTAGGATTTGGCTCATCATCATGGTCATGTCCTCCAAATTTCACATAATTTTTCCCACTAGAATGATTGGAAATAAATTTTGAAATTTTAACTAGCAAGTGGCTTTGAGCACGGAAGCTACCATGGTGGCCATTAATGGAGCTCAAAATTTGTAGGTCTGGTTTTTGTCTCTGTTTGTGATGAAAAAAACTCCATTATGATAGGTTTTCATTTGGATCTCGTGTGTAAGTTTTTAGCTTGTTTCCATTGCCGGAATGATGGGAAATCTGATGAATGTGAGTCGGTGCACGAAGTGAGGATTTTGTTGGAAAAAATAATTTTGGGCACCATTTGACCTCTATTTATTGCATCATGATTGTATTGAAAAATGTGGAATTTTAAAAGATGACACCTCGATCCGACTTGTATCTTGTGAGATATGAAGATTTCTCGATCGGGTGACTTCACGGTTATCTGGAAAAAAACCTTCATTTTCTTCCCTTCTTCATTTTTCAATCATTTTCTCTGATATTGTATGTTTTCATGAAGTGGAGATTTTAGTGACCATGATGGATCTGGTTTATATCATTAATGGTGGACCGGGTGTCTGACAAGCAAGAACAAGGCCATGGCATGGTGAGAAGTTGTGAAGGAGAAATGAGGGGGAAGAAACGACTAAGTGCCGGATTTGAATATTCAAAAAATTCTCATGCAAGGGTGGGAAAATTTTTCATGTCTGATGTCCCTAACCTCAGGGATGTGAGGGACATCAAATTCCACAGTGAGCAAGAGGATGACACGTGTCCTCGATCCGATGGATAGGGGATTTTCTTGAAAAAAACACTAGAAGCATTAGGGGCTGAAAAATGGTCACGTGGATGACCAAAGGACTCCCCATAGGGGATGGGTGAATTTTTCCATGTCTTCTATCCCTGACCTTAGGGACATGAGGGACATAAAATTCCACGGTGGTCTGGAGCTGACACGTGTCCTCGATCCGACGGAAGGAATTTGAGCTCCAAAAATGCACTTGGGGGCTGAACTATCAAGTCTGAAGGTCACATGAGGGTCCCAGAGGTCACATGGGGGCTGGGAGAATTTTCCAAGGTTGATGTACCTGACCTCAGGGATTTTGGGGACATAAAATCCCACCAGATCTGGAGCTGACACGTGTCCTCTCAAAATTTGGCTAAGTCTCGAACACACTCCAAGAGGGTAACTTGTGATGATGATATCTTGAGCTCCCGATGGATGATTTTTGGAGAAATTTTATATGATCCTGACTTAAATGGCCTTTTTAATCCAATGGTTGGGTATCATGTCTTGATTCATCCATTTGATCCTTAAAAAATCGAGAATTGTGATTTGGTACTCCACATGTACCTGAGAAAAACTACCTGTAGATCTGATGCACCAAAGTGTTATAAAAATATGATTTCACCATCATGTAGGTATTGGAATCATATTTCTAGGAGATGTTTTTTTTTACTCCTAACTCCATCTGGAGCTCCCAAATCACCTTTCAAGCTCATGGTTGTTTTCATCATGTGCACTTTGACTAGGCCTGTGAACCCTAATTTTGGAAAAACTACCCCAACTTCTCTGAGCCCTTCCAAAATATTCCTAAATTATTTCCATGATGTCCCAATACATTTTAATCACCTCCATGTCCACTTAGGCTCTTCTTCTCTGCTCTGTGAGGTTGCTCCAGCTCTAGGAAGCCAGGTGATAGCCCTTCCCACAACTACATGTAGCTTGCAACTTTTGATGAACTCCTAAAATCACCTAGGGGGTTTATTTGAATTTCCTAAATCACCTAGGGGAATGAATTAACACTAATTGGGAGGTTACTAGAATGACTGGGTAGACCTGGGGTGTCTTGGAATGATAGGACTTGAAAAAATTGGTACAGGGGTATCGTTGTCATGCTTGGAAATTGTCAATTTCCTATTGCACTTGGAAAAAAGCTGATCTAAAAAGACTATGAAATGACCTAAGATGCTTGATGATTGTTAGTAATTATTTTGGGTGATAACTCGAGTGACTTGATACTTAGTGGTGACCTACAGGAAAATATTGACTCAGAAGAAAAGCTAAGACTCGTGAATGCAAGTTGAGGATCCTGGAGAGAGGCTAGAAAACTGGTTTAAATAATCGTTGGTGATTACCTGAATCATCGGTGATTTTGAGTTGTTTGAGTTTTCTTTGGAAAAATGGTTGGAACAACTTCTAATCAAGGCTATTTGGTTTGGATTTTGAGGTGTAATTTGTTAAGTTGTTGGGGAACATGTTGTGTTTGTTTTGGAGGGTGACAAAATAGGTTGGATTTGCTTTGATTTTTCCTAAGTTGGCCTTTAGGAAGATTCCTAGGTGGTTGAGTAGGATTTCACGATTGTAAAGAAATATTATAATGAAATAAGTGTGATAATGATAGGATATTGATGCACTTAATTGGATAAGGGTTGATATTTTAATTAATTGAAATTGACGGAAATGAAGGATGTAAAGGACTATAGATTTTATATAGATTAGGATAGGGATTTGATATATTTAATTAATTGAATAAGGATGGGTGGTGTATGAATTTAGGATATGAAGTGTTGATATATAAAAATGAGGGGGTAGTTTTTTTGGTGTCTACAAAAAGCTACCCCTTTCTCCGCAAAGCATTAAAATCCTCATTTATTGCACTCAACTGACTCATTTCTAATAGAATCTATAAAAGGTAAACGGGGTTCTTACTTTCACCTCACGCTTAAATTATATTACTGAGTTTTGTATCTCTATCATCACATAAACCCGATTTTAGTTGTACCTCTGGCATTCTTGGTTCAAATTCAAAAATTCAAGGTGCATTGTGATAGTGTGGGCAGCACCATCATTTCCAAAGCTAGGTAGGCTATTATGAGCATATAAAGACTGTAATTGTTCCAAATATCATCCTCATTACCTACCATTTGAGTAGCTCAATAATCCATTAAATACCTTCTTCCTTGAGCCTCTGTGCTTTCCCCAGTCACCATGAAGTACCATTATGGGGCTACGAGCATTTTTCTTCCCTTGAAACCTCAGTACCCAATATTGGAGATAATGATGTTTTCCATATATAATTGAATGACTTTAGGGCCTGTATTTTCAAATAAAATCCCACTCCCCGGTCGAATGCATTAAGGGCCAGGTGTTCTAGCACATGCAGCTAGTTTTCCCCTCTCCATACAATGTGAAGACACAATCCTAGCTTGTGCTTCTTGATTTGACCTAGACACCAAAGAGATTAGGGATCCTCAAGGTCAAGTGATAGCTAAACTAGATATAAGTTGCATAAATGTTTCCTTCAATATTCCCGTGGTTGAAGATGCTAACACTCTGACCAAGGCACAAGCTCAAGGTATTTATGAGTAGGATAAAGAGAGGTACAAAACAATGATAGCCAAGTCATGGCTCAAGAAACAGAAGAGAGGAGATTTAAAGTTACCCAAAATCATGTATAAGTCAGATTTCAAGGAAGAGTTATCTGACATTGTCACTTTGTTGTCCAAATTGATGGGTCTCCCTATCACAAATGAATTTCAGTTTTGGATGTGCCCCTATATAAACATTATTTGTGAAGGGAAAAAAGTTTGAACTAGGGAGAAATAATCTCTGAAAACCTTAGTGAACAATTGGTCAATGTATAGCAAAGAAAAGCTTTCTACATGACCTCATATTTGATGTACACAATTGCCACATATAGGGTCTGGCTAGGGCTTTCTCCGATAGATGATAAGAAGAATGGACCAACATATGAGTACTACCCTTAATTGGTTTTTGAAAACAAAAACATCATTTCAGAAGGGTAAATGATTCCTTCATAATGTATATTGTCATACTTTTGGAAGGAAACACAGCCGAGAGGATATCCTCTGAGGCCAAATAGTCAATTGCAACATATGACAGCTGGTTCATTTAAATCATGAGATTTACATATATTAGATTGACTGGATTTGAGGGTGTACCTAATAAACTTTCCATGTTCTGCAATGACAAGTTGTTTATAGTAGAGGTTTGTAGGCAACTTGATATGTTGCACAAAATATGTAGAGATAAGAAAATCACAGGCATTCAATTCCCAATCACTTTGAGAAATTACACTTGCAAAACAACATTAGATGCACAAAATGTAGAAAGAACCATAACAACATTCAATTTCTATACTTTTCACAAAAGGTCATGTTTTGACATCAAAGGCTTCATCTCTAATAACCTTAAAATGGGCTTCCATCATTCACATTCTCTAGAGGACTATTGGGTGAAGTTAGATATAAATCCGCCATAGTAGGAAGACAGTGTGGACAGAGAACAGAACCGCAAAACAAAGAAAAATCTGCAAAATACTATGGTAATTCCATGATATATAGGAGAATCCATGAAGCTAAGGAAAGAACCAATGAAGACTAGAAGAAGCCACCGATAAAAGAACAAAAGCAGTATATGAAGGAAGTCACTAAACACCTGGAAAAATCCCTATAAGCGACACAAAGCCACATAATTGATCGGGGATAATTTTTGAAATTTCCTGAAACATCCCTAAATGGTGTCGAGTGTAGAAGATCATCTCTAGAGCTTTCAACGATGTAAAACGTGGAAAATGGACATCGGGAGCTCTAGTTATGTCCGGTCAACGTTCGGTCAACGAAAAGTCAACTCTAGTCAATCGGTCAATATTGGACCAATCACACTTTGTGACACGTGGCTTTCCACCACTCGATTTCACCAGATCTGCCTGTCGAGGAGATGACAAGTGGACTACATGATGACCGAGTTAATTAATTTCGATACCCCATGGTATGGGTCGAATTTTTATTTATTTGGTAAGTCCATTTACACACCATTCCAAATACCCACTTAGCCACCATACATTATGCTAAGCCCCTTTGTAAAGCGGTTGTAGTGGAATCTTCCACGTGGAGGAGAGAAGGAGGTGAAGCGGTGTAGGGGCTTAAGCCATGCGTGGTATTAATCCACGTGGAGATGGGGGCGGTTATGCCTCTAATGGTCCATTGACCACTATACATGTGCGTGGAAAGGCTTAATAAAGCCTAAAATATTATCCCACCGCTCCAATTGGGATTTTATCCCATTAAAAATGCATCCGCCAATATGGGTATTTGATCCCATTTTTCATGCATGGCTAAGGTTTAAAAATAGCCTTAGGATTATATGTAATCCCATCAACTATGCTACGGGCTATGGTATTTTTAGCCTAAGGATAATATGTAATTGCATTTTTCAAGGGCCCTAAAATTGTATAAATAGGGTACCTAGTTCATTATGACACACACCCGAGCTTATTATTTGTTAAGCTTATTTGTGGCAGTGCTCATGCGAAGGAGGATAAGGACCAGATCTCTGAAAACGCCATTTTGAAGGCCTTGCACTCAGATTGGGAACTCGGAGTAAAAAGATGAAATGAAGAAAATTATGAGACGATTCCAAATATGTAAGATTTGATATTTTTTTGAGTTTTAACCTATTTTTGGAAGCTTTGAATGCAGTTTTTAATAGGGATCTAAAGGATATAGTTGGAAAACATGAATTTCAATGCACTTCTGGTCCGAAATGTGACTTGGTGTAAACATGAAAAGTGTTCATAATTCAGAGATGATCTCAGATATATGATTTTTTTCATAGAATGTTTTTAAATATCCATTTTTAGGTGTTTTTATAACACAGTTGCAGGGAGATCACATTGTGAAAACATTGTAGGAGCCACGGATCGTTCTTGGGACAGATTTACGCTATTTTTCAGAGTTCTTGGGACATTGATCAGCTCATTTTCAGGTTGTGATTCATTATTGGTTTTTGTAAGAGTTATTGTACTTAAATTTCAATATTATTAATGGATCGATTCAATCTACACTCGGGAGCGTAGGAATTTCCGAACCCCGTAAACAATCTTGTTTATTATCGAATGTTTTTCAGTTTTATGATTATTTATTTGCTACACAAGTTTTCCACACTTCTATGGATGCATAATAATCAAAATTTAATCAATTTGTGGAGTTTAGAATACTTAAATTTTTTTAATAAAATCACGATCTTTGGAAACTTTTAAAAGTGAAAAAAATACAACACACGTTTTTCATATCAATAATAAAGATAAAACTTACTAAGATACAGGGATAGAAGGTGATAGAGGCACAAGTAAAAATAAGTGTCTTTTGAAACATATTGTATTTTGTATATTTATTGTAATTAATGTATTGTATAAGTGTGCATCCCAAAAGAAGTGTATGTGGATGCCATTTTGAGATTTTAAGTGAGATAGGATGAGAAGAATATATATGTACTGGAATGATGTAATATATTTTGATGAATAAATAAAGATTGGAGTTTTGGGATGAAATATCTGGCATATTGTTATTTACATTTCTATTCTTAGCATAGTGGTGGTGTATTTCCCACGCACATCCTTAACAAAGATCGATTCTTCCTAAGCCCTACAATCTGTTGGGGTTTTAGGTCAACAAACTAAAATATGTAGGAGATCACCGAGCTACACAATGTGATCATGGACACACACGGTATGGTACTAAATGGAGACATTGGTAAAGAGATGGAGAACACTTCGGATAGTTGGAATAATTTCATTTCAAACATAACCATTCCCAAGGTCATGGAGATTACTGGAAGCACTCGTGAAATTCAGGAATCAAATTCTCAAAGTGAAGACTCAAAAGATCAACTTCAAACGTTCCTCCATCTAGTTCATAGGCCTTTTCTTTTAATTAATATATTTCAAAGATTTCCTTATTATTGATGAAAATGTAATTTGTAATTAAGGCCAATTAAATGTTGTAATACATTTAATTAAGTGATAATGCTTAATTAAAAGAAAGGAAATGAAGAGACTTCGGTTGTAACCACCCTTGTGGCTATATAAGGCACTTTTGTATCATTGAAGGGTTGTTGGATTTTGATGTTTGGAATGTAAAAAGACAAAACTACATAAATC
This sequence comes from Taxus wallichiana var. yunnanensis, assembly GCA_018340775.1. Lineage (NCBI taxonomy): Eukaryota > Viridiplantae > Streptophyta > Pinopsida > Cupressales > Taxaceae > Taxus > Taxus wallichiana. The sequence goes on from CM031243.1 coordinate 594,619,145, forward strand.
AATACGAGAAGAAGTTTTACCTTCTCATTTCATGTGTTCTTTCTATTTCTATTCCTAACACGAAACAGTGGATTTGGTATATTTGAATGTGAAACTTTGTGTTCAACTCATTTGATGTAATGTTGAGAACTTTGTGTCTGTTGCATATATGTCCTGTGGGTTATTTTAAATATATATAAATTCATGTGTTCTTAAGATTCCATGCATGCATTAGTATGATATTTTCTTTCAATCTACATATCTGAAAGTGTTGCCTTCTTATTTTCCCTCTCTTACAATAGTGAGTGATCTTGGGTAACCAAGGAGAACACTTGTGTTCTTGATAGGTGAGAAGTTGAACTTTGAATTTCCTTTTAACCAGTCTTATTTATTTCAAGATATTGTTTCCTATGATAAATTCTTATATCCCTTCTCTCTTCTGTATTGAGAGTATTAGATATGGAAACATTCTCCACATCAAAATATTCACTTGGATATTATTAGACTATACATTTGTAAATAAGTAGATTTTCATTTTGTTTGTGAATAAGGGAACCTCTCCCATAAAGAGGAGGGACTATTATCCCCTAAACTATTGCTTGTATCGTGAGACAAATTTTCCAACCAACACACATGAAAATTTTGAACCATCTTTTAATTATACCCCGAGAGGGAATCGTGATACTGATTCATTCATTGAAAATTTGATGGAAGCTCACCTCCTCATACTTCCTCCCATCCATCTTGTTGAACCACTTACACCCCAAACCCGTTTGGTATCATGAGGGTCACTATTGTAGATATCATTGAGTCATAGGTCACAACATTGAAAAGTGTTTTTCTTTTAAATACTATGTCTAACAACTTATAAATTAGGGGGTCTCTAGATAGAAAACCCTACCTCATCTCATAAATCAACCCCTTAACATCTTGAAAAACCCTTTCCTAATCCACCACCAACAAATCAATTTATACCTTCAACATCTTACACATCCAATCTTATGTAATTAATAATATACATCAAACACTTCCATCCTTACCTGTAACATTCCCATTTTAAGACTTTAGAAACAAGGAAAAAAAAATTCTTTACATAATGTTCTCTGTTCTAAATAAAGCATTATTTAGAACAAACATTTCATGCCAATCAATCTCAAATAGATAACCATATGTAGTTGTAAATGACTTGGTGATCCACCGATCTATTCATTTCATAACTCGATAATCTACCATCTATTTATGTTAACTTTAAGTATTGAATACTTATCGTATACTTCGTATACTTGGTTTTCCTACCCTAAACTAGGTATTGAGTGATCTATTTAAAGAACATATCTGAATATTTATTACCAATATTCATCTGATATCACGTTGCTTTAAACTAGGTGACGTAGGACAACACAACCAGTAACTTGCGATACTTTGGCCAAATATTTTCAACATATTGTTTATGTCACTATTCCTAGACGGCATACTCATCATTTTGGAATATGTCCTTCACCTCACTCCTCTATTATCAAGAATGATCTTTACGACTACCATCACCCACTTGTCCCGAGTTTAACCCCTAGCCTTGTTAGAAACATAATTTATTATAGGAAGACACTCATAATGACTTAGGGTAAATGGGCATATTCGGTTGACCTAAGTCAACCGGATGTGCCAAGGTACCCTGAGCCCTTGGAAGCTACTTCCTATCCTAAATATGCCACTAACTTGACCTAGAGATAAACTAAGTTTAAGTCCTTATTTGTGTGTAGATCTAGATGATCAATGCAGAAGGGTGTTGCCACATGTCAACTGTAATGTTGTATTCCCAGAAGACCCAATTCTTCTCAAAGTACAGCCCTTCATTGGCATGTGCCAACATCCTATAAAAATTGCCTCATCGAGATGTACATACCCCTAGGAGGTTATTAATACATTGATAATTTGGATAAGCTTTGATTACAACAACCCTGCTAAACCCTAATCCAACACTCCATAAGTTCTTTTCTAAATTTGTTTCATTTAGACATTGAAGAACTTCCTTAACTTATGATTTCTTTTAATGTTTGCTTACATAGTATAACAAGTAGTTAACCAAAATAGGACAACAATAACATAAGTTCCAAAATATTGTAATTTCACATTCAGGGAAGTTTAGCAACCACATAGGTCCAACCAAGTAGACTTCATACTAAATGAAGTCCTATGAATTACAATCTTATCACCAATCCCTTTTGGTTTACATTCATTTAAGAGAGGAAGAGTCTTCCTCTAAATGTTTTAGTGTTAGGATTTATCATTCACAATATCCATAGTTCATACTGTATGTTCATTACGCATCACATTACCATGTTATATTGTTTAGATAATAAACATCATCTATTGCAACTTAACATCATCATTATAAGGAAATTTAATTAGTTCCTTTGATAATAAACATCATCTATTACAACTTAACAAGCTACATCATTATAAGGGAAATTGAACTAGTTCCCTTTATCCATCTTATCAAAGATAACAAGATAAGCATAAAATAATATGAAGAATATCAACAAGATAGGACTTCCATCTCCTTCATTAAAGTACGAGATAAATTACACAACCAATGCAAATAAATCACAACTCACAATTCATCATTATAACTTATAAAATTTACAAGACTATGCACTTTAGGCGTACTGCATAACAACAACCTTCATTCTATAAAGTATACAACTTTTATTTTTCAATACAACTAAGGAATGAATCATAATTCTTTAAAAAGAATCATACTTATATCATCCAATGCATCATATAAGTTTTTTCCTTCTTTTATCACTTCTGACGTCCATCTTCAAAAATTACTAGCACGGTCGATTGAATGAATCGAGTAGGATAAGCACAAAGCATTAAAATGAAGTGTATTCCACTAATTGTTTCATTAAAGAAACACTTTTAATGAGATAATTAATAAATCATAAAATAAGCATAAGTGATACCAAATAGAAAATAAGTACAACAATAAATCTAGATCCACGTTTAAGAGAAGAGCAGAATATAATCCATAACATCTACCTAAAAACTTAAAGTTCAATTGATCCTATCAATAACTTTTAAACAAACTATAGATCTTGCCATTCCATTATTTCATAATTCTATCCTAATAGAATACAACATTTATCTTTTATATAAGACAAAAAAGTGTTTACAACATGGTCCATTCTAGGATGATTCATGAAAATCCTAAGCAAGGAATAAAAAGAACCAATATGTACCATACCCAAACTTATAGCATCCGAAAAGTAGATCAAGTTCATAACATGAATTATCTGTTTCCTTTCCAAGGATAACAATCTTATAAATTCAACATTTAAGGTATACCTCTAAATAGAATTCCATAATAATCCAAGAAGGTATAAAAAAATTCAAAACAATCTAACTATGAATTCTAATTCTAATTCTACATGTTAGAAGTTATCAATCAAAGATCTGAAACCAACGTTCACAATCAAAGTAGTCTCATAAAGGAGTTAATCTCTACTCGAGTTCACCCAAAAGATAGAGTACAAGAGACAAAACCTACTCCTATCCATCCAAACAAGCAAGGCTTAGTCAACAATAGTCAATCAAACAAGTATGCATTCACTTATCAGCAAGAACCAACTTAGCTACTATCATTACAACCAATGATTCGAACAAAGTAGACCAACAAGCCATAAATAAATCACCATCTCATAAGAGAATCGAGTGCCAGAGAAGTTCAATCAATGAGCTTATCCAAAAGATAGAGAAAAGGAATCTCTATAAGGAAAGGTCCAATAATAAATCATTTCATTCAACTGAACAAAAGAATTTCTAGTTTCAAATCAAATCAGGATGAAAACATATTGCAGTCCCAAAACAACATACTGATCCCAAGAGAATACATATATATTATCTCTCTCAAAAAGAAGCCCAAGGACTCATTCACTGAATCAGACAAGAATAAAATCCCAAACAACAAACTATCAAGTTTAGAATTATCCACGAACCCAAGACTGAAGACTCACAAATTCTTCACCACTTAATACGAAGAGTAAGTAGTTCATGATTCAAAAGAACTAAACACAAAACAACTGAATGGAGAAAGTATCCTTCCTGAATAATTTCAGTGTCCAAGGGTAATAACCCAATCTTCCACTAAGACCCAAAATTATTTTAAAGAATCATAAGAGAGAGCAAAAAGATGTCTCAATCATATCTCCAAAGCAAAAAAAAGCAAAAGAAATATAAGAGACAAATGTTCACATCCACAAAAATTGTGATAGAGGTGACTTAGTTCCAAATAAACAATCAACCCGAACGTGGGTTTCCTCAAAACAGAGGTGAAAGAACACCCCCTCCAAATCTCACGCCATTACCATCTTAGAGAAGACAATACAGTCATAAAACAGAAGTTCCACATTCTTTTAAACAAGACGTTTCCAGTTCTAAATCTCAAGAGATTTCAAACGACTCAAACAAGCTATCACCCAGTTTTCTGGTGAGTAAGTTTCTCAATAAAAGAATTATAAGCTTAAACTTTTATTACAAGAGAAACCCAACACTAAAATACCATAACATAATCAAATACATTGATCCAAATACAAGCTCATAACACTCAAGTGTCAAATAAGAGTACAATGTCAAACCCGAGCTTCACACAAAAGTTTAGAACTTCACAAGTAATAAAATACAAGTATAGTGCCAAATACACACTTGAAACAACTTTCGGCATTGCGTAAGTTTCTAAACACCGTTCTGAACAACACAAAGCTCCAACACAAGTCTATAACAAAACACGAAGCCCAAAAACAAGATCAAACGGAACTCAAGGTTCCCATACAGTTCAAAACCCTATAATGCAACGAAGGTCAGTTCAAAGCACAACCACCTCAAATACAAGTTCCAGAATGAAAAATAGAGCTACGAAAAAGTTTCACATACAAGCTTCACATGCATGCTATCATAGAACTTGCACAGAGAGAAGGTTTCCAAAACAACATTATTTTTGCCATGGTTTCATATCAAAACATCACAAAGATTCATAAAACCCAACAAGAAAATAACCATCAAACATGAAAACATGAATCTCATGAGAGCAGATTTGTTCTAATGAATCATTTAGAAGAAAGAAAAGAATCTTAATAGTTAGAGCCTATCATGCCTGATAGTGCTTCTGCCAAATCGAAGGAGACTTCCACCGAGCTTCCAACTCTTTTTCTCCTCCACAAAAGATCAACAATCAAACATCTTTTCTTCCTATGCCTCATATACTTTCCTTCGATCAAAAATAGACCGTAGAAACAAAAAATAGCTTTGAAGTGAAGGTTGAACTGCTGGTTTGAAGAACCAGATAGCTCCATGCAGAGAAAAATCTGTTATGCATGCAAAACCAAATAACCTCCTACAAACTCACCTTCCAAGTTTCCAAGATGGTTTGCACACAAATAATGAGGCCCATTAATGCCATAAATGTCATTAATTCCAAATTTCCTGCTTATCTTTCCTTTCCACCACCTCTTAAATCAGCGAATGCCAATTCCATCCAAAAATACAATTCCATCTTTTAGTGGAGCTTCCACATATGCCTCCACCAAGTCAACTAGCCCCTTGCCAAAACTGGCAGTACCACCATCCATTAAACCCTATCAACTCATTTAAATGCCATTAGAACCGTCACCTTAGAGACATGCGACCCCTTAGGTTCCCTTTTAATAGTTTAGGATGGATCCCCTAAAACTTAGGTTAGTCTAGCAATAACCAACTTAGGTCTTAAAACATTTTCCAATAGTAATTCCCACCTTAGGTTAGATTCAATTCATAACCATTTAGTATTAGGTATTAGTTAAAATAGCCTAGTATTACTTTAGTAATCCTTCCCTTATTCATTTAGCACAATGCTTAGGTTAGGATGCCAACCCAACAAAATAGAATAAGAGGCTTAGGTTAGAATAAAATCCAAATAAGTAAATGTAGCTAGAACATAGGTGTTCTTACCTAGCTTAGGATACTGTTAGGATAATCCTTAGGTTTTGGACTCAACTCCTCCTCTGTCATGAATTGAATTTTTCTTACGTCCTTAATGTCCTGCCAAGATCAATCACCAAAGACCCGAGCACAAACATACAACTGAACGAAAACACATTCACATAAGACCAAAGAATTTGTAACATACAAAGTTCAGTCTTCTATGTCCCTCAAACTACTGAATGTCAATTTACCATTCAATCTAAGAAGAAGATTTGAAAAATTCCTTGGATCACTGAAATTGATCCAGGGAACCTATCTCTTCCACCCCTACCTTAGAAATTGTGCCTACAACTTCTACCACACCTATCACACTAACTTCTACTACTTGTTCTAAATCTACATCCATTCCTACCTTTCTGCATCCACATCGACCACATATATTATAATCTACCTAAACATATTTATCACATATTCCTACATCTTTACTCATGAACACAACACCTATTTCATCCCTCATTTCTACATTAACCAATACAAAACCTACACAATCCACATCTCGCATAGACCACATTAATCACATCATCCAAACACCCCTTTCCCCATAAATATCCACATATACACCCACCATTGGTATTACACCTTCATCTGCTTCATCGGATTTAATCATACCTACTACTACATCTACATCCATCCCATCCTTACCTATTATACCATTAATGGAATCAATCTCGATTCCTCTTTCTACACTTTTACCTATATCTACCACATCCACTATTTTAGCTATATAGGATTCATCTTCTCCCCTATATATTTTTCATCATTTGAATAGTTTTTGAAGGCATTTAAACATGCCTTGACTTCAAATGATCCTCCATCTCATTCTCAAATCAAATACTCTCCATAATAGATTACCTCCTCCACCAAAGTACCAACCCCACCACACAAACCTTGGATCCTCCAATCTATATTGTTGTCATCTCCACGAAGGGTAAATCCTCTCGATCAAAATCTAAGAGACTTGGTAAACACCCCCAAATATCTCTTAGGAATCCTTGTAAGAAGTTAATTTTACCTCTTCTCAAAGAATCCAACGTTACAACATCCATCCTAGGAGCACCCTTATCTAAGACATCTCCTAACGTTCAATCCAAATCCAAATAATCTAATCCTCCTCCCAAATTTTATTTATCTTCTGAGACATCCAAATTACCCATCCAATCTACATCCACTTCTTCCCCTAAATCCAAGTCAAAATATCCTATTAAAACCCACAAGATCTTTCTTCCTACCAACACTTCAATTGGGTCCTACACATATACCCTTCAACACTTAATTTGAATATCTTCCATCATGCTTCCTCCTATTAAATCTTTTGATCCTCATAGTAAGAAACCATCATGGTTTGATCCAAATCACATTTTCACTTATCATCATATCCTGGGTCATGACGTTGAGCATTGTAAGGCCTTTCATACTATTGTCCATGATCTTATTGAGAAATATGATTTCCTCATTTAGAGAAGACATCCTTCTCCATCCACCTAACCAATTCAACTCATATTCCTACATCCCCATACATCAAAATTACTAAGTCTCATCCTTCATCCACATATAATTTTTATAAAGTGATATAATCTCTTTTGCTGGGGGAGCATTCTCCCCTTTTTATTGATATTATCGCATCTTATCCACATCAACTTATACACCTATCCATCCAACAATTCTCTTGACGTTGGGGGACCTCACTCTAGAATTCCTCCTTGACATTATCCTATTTACCACATTTGAATCTTATTAAATCATCTAATCCACTATTACCCATCCAATATGTCCATCATCTCATTTTTCAAAGTCCACCTTTGTGGCCATACTTGTGCCTCTCTCGGGCATCATATTTTTATCAAAGTTCACCTTTTTGACCATATTTTTCTCTCCGTTGGGAAGCTGTATGGATGAAAATTGACACATGGCCTTGATACACAATCGAATCCCTAAGGTCATGTCGAGGCGACCAATGTGGATAATGTGGACAGCGAACTATAGGAGAATCAGTGGCTAAGACCTGGTAGCGTGAATTATTAGTAGCTAAGTTGGCAAAGGGAGATATAGTGGTATGAGCAAGTAGCGTAAATTCCTATGGATTGATCTACTTGATTGAATCTAAATTTTAAACTAGTTTGAAGTGTCCAAATTAACTAAAATGAAATTAACAATCTAAACTACTACTGAAAAGGAAACTAATCTAAACAAATCACAAAACTGAAATATTATAATCACAGACAACAAATTACTTTTATTCTAAATAATTAAACTACTTCTACACTAAAACTAAACAAGAAAAATAACCCGGTATGGTCATTCACCTATCTTTGAGTGTATTATAATCAATGCTAACATAAAGCAAGATATTTTCTAATTAATCTATGATATGTAGACATCTTCCTACAGATATTCTCTCCTCCAAATCCATAGGGATAGGAATAAGAGGATCCATCACTGGGAGTTTCTATGAAAGATGTAAACCATTTGAAATTGAATAACTATTTATAGATGAAAGAAAATTGATTTCTATTGTATTTGATATGACATGACATTAATAAATTGCAACAATGAAGGAAATCAAACAACAACTCCAACCTAGAATTCATAGAACAAAGGTAAATCTAGCTGTGTGATGATTTTTCCCCTTAGTTTATCCTTTCATTCTCTGTATGTCCACGTGAGTCCAAGGAATTTGGGAATGTAGAGGTAGCAGAGAGAAAGCGGTTGAGCAGTGGCAGCTTGAAGGTAGTCTAGTTATAATGCAAGTAGAAGAGAGATAACACAAGAGATCTGAGCTTGGCTATGCAATTTCTAGTAGGATTGTTGTAGTAATACTATGCAAGATACACAAAAATTCTCAGGCCTTTTCTTAAGAACAACTAATAGTTATATAAAAAATGGCTAGGATGTGAAATCACATACAAGGAAGCCTTGTGGTGTCATATCATTGGATGAAGGGGTAGTTCAAATTAATTAATTATATTTTAAAAATAGAAGAGGGAGTGAAGACCATGCAATCAAGCCCAAATTTAGCTAATTTGGTTCACAAACGCTTGGAAGTGAAGTTAACTGAAATCACGCGTGTCTAATTTACACATGAAGGTTTCTAGAAAAATCATGTAGAGAACTACCTGCCCGGGGTGACAAACACATAACTACCTCCCAGAATAAGGCAGCATTTACAAACCACGTCACCCAGTGCAGTGCGTAGTTTTGACACTAAAGGTCAAAACATGCATAAAAAGAAGCGGGAAGCTAGAAGAAAGCATGCAAAGGCTAAGTAGGGATGTCTAAGCTACAAATATATACTGTGAACAAGTTTAGGAACTTTAACACTTTTTAAAGGATATGAATCATCATTAGGGACCTTTTGTAACCATTTTCTGACAATGTAGCACGTGTAATTTTGTGTGCATACATATTACCTCCTCGAGAAGCATCTTAGTGATGAAGAGGCGTAAAATGTAAAGTATGAGTATGGCATTCCTGAAATGGGGAGTTAGAATATATACCTGACATGCCCATGTGTTGAAGTGTTTCCATCTGAAGCTTCCGCTACCTACAAAATGAAAAAGAAGACTCAAGTGCAGATAGACAAAATATCAAAAAATAAACACTAAATTAAAATGACAAGAGGACTTACCATTTGTGTGGGGATATAGAAATATACCTACACCAACGCTCTAGCCCTGTGAACACATGCACTCAAAATGAGGTCAAAACAACATATATATATATATATATATCAAAACAAACTCATTTTTCAATTCATTTGTGCATATTTGATTGGCGATTTTTGAGCTCTGGACCCACGGTGACCGTTTTTGTGAGAGAATATATCTAAAATGACCAACACAGATCATGATCATACCTCCACTAGCGAGAGATTGAGCGATGTGGTCAAAGGTAAGTTTTTCTTAGTTATTTACTTTGAAACCTAAAATGTAAAAGTTGAAAAACTACACCTAAGGGGGATAGGCCATAGGCCTCTTTATTTCTTTTGATGCCATTTTTTGAGGTGCATATATGATGTTTTGTGATTTTGTGCTCCTTGTGAGCGTTTTGACCACACCTACGCATGTGATGCCATTGTAATGAAACTTTATTACATGATATTTACATGTATCTCTTTTTTATTTGATTATTCCTTTGCATCAGAGTTGAATTCTTTCATGGTTTACTTCACATGTGTACTCTAGATGTTTAGAATCTCCAATTTTGTATGCTTTTCAAAATGTATGCAATGGATGATGTATGCTTAACAGAATGAACTCTTTTTGTTGTTTTGTAATGTTGATATATGATGATTATGCTGGACACAATGTAATGTTGAACTTTAGCTTTTCAAGTAATGTTTAGTACTTCTTTTTGTTTATTGGCAATGTTGATGAATAATGATATGATGATAAAATGAATTCACTCCACTCCTAACCCCATACAACCATTTGATGTGAGGGCTCAACACCGAGATCCAGGAGGGACACGAATTGTATGATTTTAGTAGAGATGGAAATGATGAGAGAAAGATAGGATTTTGACATAAACCCAATTGGGAACCCACAACTTAACCCTGCATATAATTTACTACATAGCCTAGAATGTAATTGCTTGCAATTTTTCTAGACTTAGATCCGAAGATGACCTCTTGATTGACACTACCTAGTTTTAATGTTTTAACTCTCTTTTAGAACGTACACATCTAAATTCATTTTTCTTGGGACTTTTAAGATTTTCAAAGTACTTTATTTGATTGAAATCACTCTTAATTTATTATTTTATTTGTGGAGACTCCCCACACTTTTCCCCATACTACTAATAGGAAGCATGGGATCATTACCAAGGAAAATGCATAGGTGAGTAAGGGAACTTCCCTCCTTTCCCAACCTCACACCACCAATAAGAGACGTGGGCTCAACACTGAAGGTTAGTGGGGCAAAGAAGTGTGTAAATAAAAAATTTGATTTGATTTTGATTTGAGATATGTACTTTTATTGTTTTTGAACTCTAACTTTGTGCTTTTGGGAAGGAAAGCTTTCCCTAGCCTCAACCCCATACAACTAGTAAGATGTGAGGGCTCAACACCGAAGGTTGAGATAGGTGAACAAGCATCCCAGTGAAAATGTTTAGAATTTTTTGTACCAAAGAGGATTTTCTAGGGAAATATATGACATCATGAAGCTTCTAGAATTGACTATGGGAAAATACAACTATGTTAGAAGAAATCTATAGGCGAACAAAGTATGTAGGCCTAGTAGGATTAGTGTAAAAAAATTTCTTATCTTGTTGAATCGATGAAGTGATAAGAAATGTTGATGTATGTTTGAAGAGATATGATTTGAATAATTGCCAATGTTTTGTAGAATTTTTGAGAGTTACTTGAAAATAAGTTCCTTGATTACAAAGTTGGATGGATAGTCATTATCTGTCATCCAACCTAGGTTGGACGATAGATGATGGATGGTCATCCAACTTGGGTTGGATGGTCATCCATTGTCTATCATCAACCTATCCATCCAACTTTGGGTTAGGCGTAGATAATGTACTGTCATCCAACCCAGGTTGGACAACTGGGTTGGATAATAGATAATGTATGGTTGTCCACCCAAGTTGGACGGTTGGGTTGGAAGATAGATAATGTATGGTCATCCAACCCATGTTGGATGATAGATAATGTATGCTTTCCCAACCCATGTTGGATGGTAGCTAATGTACGGCCATCCAACCCGGGTTAGACAAGCCGGGTTGGATGATAGATAATGTATGGTCATCTAACCCATGTTGGATGGAAGATAATATAAGGTCATTCAACCTAGGTTGGATGGATGGGTTGGATGACGACGATGGATAATCATCCAACCCAAGTTAGACGGCTGGGTTGGACGACAAATAATGTACGCTCGTCCAACCTAAGTTAGATGGATGGGTTGGATGACAGACAATGGAAGACCATCGTAACCCATATCGGATGATCATCCATCCTCTACCATCAACCTAGGTTAGATGCCATCCAACCTAGGTTATACGGTAGATGATGGACAACCATTTAAACTGGGTTGGATGGTCTTCCATTGTCATCCTTTCAACCCATCCATCCAACCTAGGTTGGAGCGGCTATCAAACGACCCTCCAACCTAGGTTGGATGACCATCCATTGTTTGTTGTTGGGCCTCAAAATATTGGTTGAGTTCCAGGGTGCGTGAGTGCAGTGTGGACCAATAAGAAGAAGGGTGTGGGGGAGAAGTGTGCAGGACAAGGGTTTAAGAAGGGTTTAGGAGAAATCGGGTGCATGTGCAAGGTAATACACAATCTAAATACTTAGGCATATTCAATGTTCTAAGGCACTTGAGGAAAATCATGACCCAACTAGGCATGCCGAGTGGATAAGGTGCCATCCTGGAAGACTTGGTGGTCAAGGAAAGAATATTCCACGCATGGAATATTCTTAGAAGACATCATTATAGAAAGTGGAGAGCTCATAATAGAATAAGCATGCACCATTGAAGGACCACATGGAAACTTGGTATCCGATCTACTCCTGAGAAAAGGCATGGCAATGGGTGTTGGTGCTATAAAGAGAGATGATTGGAAGAAAGAAGACACAAGGGGATACAGGAGGAAGACATATATGGAAGACATATATATGAGGAAAGTGAAGATCTGCAGAAAATATTAGGCCTTAGGAGGTGGAGTTCTCATTAGAAGGACTGTAGGAAAGTTGTCATGTCTAAGGGATGGGTCTCGTAAATTTTTTGTAATAAAGAAAGCATATCTAGGACCTCGATATATGGGTTAGATCCTATCTTGATACATTTGGTCCGATACGATCCTTTTAAATGTAATGTGGTTGCTTGAGACTATGATCTTATATAATATCTCGATCTGTTTTGAATATCTAGTTCGGGGTGCAAACCCTAGTGTTATTTCCTTATATTTTATGACAAATTTGTTCTTTGTATTTCATGCCATGATGTTTCTCTTTTTATTAAATTCTTTGGTATAAGGATATGATAGCTCAAGTTGTTCTTTTACATCAATATTCAATTCTCTACAACTAATCCTCTAACAATGGCAATATATTCTCACAATGCTCACATAAAGGAGGGGTTCGGTGCCCACGCATGCCTCGGGAGAGTGCCCAGCACCCATTGGGTGATAGGCCGACATGCATGGGGTTAAAATTTAGTAGATGGATAAAAATGACTACATCTTGGTTACGTTTTCGAGACCTATTTTTGAAGTTGTTGTGAGAATGATGTGTGATGACAGAGCACTTGACCTTGGGCAGAGTGTCAAGAATGGTTTAAAAGCACGGAGGATGAGTTTACTCGGAGAGATTTAGTATTGGACCTAATTTTGATACATGCATATGGGGACAAGAACACCTGTATCATGAGTTGAATGAGACCTTCTTTTATTTCTTTCTAGTATAGTTGTATGAATGGCTTTCAGCGTACGTATCTAGATCAAGTTGGTACTATAGATCTCACGTTTTGACCTAAGAGGAATATTAGAGGCTGCAAGATTTTAATCGACTTAGATTCATGTTTTTATCATTGGTGGAAGAGAGTGTTGACTAGTTATACCATGGAATACGTTATTTCTATGTATTCTTGTCTTGAGGTTACTGAGTTTGAGTTCTTAAAAGAACCTAGAGGATCATTTTTGTGTTTATCCCTTTAGCCATAAAGATCCTTCTCATTACACTAAGTTTGGAAGCATTCCCTATGGCCGGCTAAGCTTCTCTGAGTGTTGGGTGAGGAAGCTAGGGTGGAGGAAGATGGTAGACCTTGCGGCTAAAAAAGAGAGAGAGGAGAGACGACTCAAGTATAGTGAGGCTCATGAAAGGGAGTTGGCTAGAAAACGTGAGGTTGCGGGAGTGATGGATCTATGGAGGCATATGTTGTGGGAAGGAATTGAGGTTCACATAGAGGACATGGAGCCTAAGAATTTTGTGCTACCCCATCTTGGAAAGTGCGGGAGAGAGACCCCTTCATCTTCTTATGATATTTTTTTGCTTGGAGAAAGAAGAGTCATCACGCACATATGAATCCACCTGGTGACCAACCCCGGTGCTTAGTCTTCCAAATCAAGAGATAAGTATTGCTAACCCAGTTGGTATTGGTAGGAGTGACCGATCTACACCTAGGAGATATAATTTCTCATTTGGTACATCTATGGTTGCATAATCATTTCTTGTATTTAGAGGAATATTGTTTAGAATGATGTTTGGGAAAAGTGTGAGTACACAAAGTTTGGGTATCGCATCTAGAAGTGGCATGAGACACACATCTAGTAGCGGTGAAATACTACTAATTGTTGGTAGCGTAGTTTAGTGGAATGTTGGGGACACTAGGCTGTGACCACTTCCAGGCCCATTACAGCTACAAGAGGTAGATATGGTCATATATGAGTGGAGGACCTAGTGGACCTAGCGAGATCCGGTGGGTCATGAGACATGACCTTGGTGGATCTAGTGGATTTGGTGGTGGAGGTAACACTGGAGGAAATCAAGGTTTTGGATCAGGTAGATAAGGACCTCAACCACCTCAGTAAGTATTTTTCAAGATGTATTTGCACCTACCAGACTACAAAGGTGTTGAGGATGTTGCAGAGCATGTACACAAGTATGAACTAGCATGTGCACGTAAAGGGGATCACTACCCTGAGCAAAAGGAAATCAATTTGCAATAATGTTGCGAAGGACGTGTACATGCATTAGTTGGTACCAAAGTATGACCCCATCGACATTGGTATATTACACCACCTTACGGAATGATTTCTTGGTTGAATTTCATATCCTTGAGTTTGAACAGAAGAGCATCAACACACTAAAGGAGATCCAACAAGGAATGGCAGAGAGTGTGTAGGAATACAACGTGCATTTTAAAACTCTCTTATCAAAGCTATCATATGATATTCACCCTCTTAGCATGCTCAGTGGTTTTTTGGAGGATTGATAACATCATTTAGGAGAGCACTTTTGAGTAGGATTTCGAGGAGGATTTCATGGTCGTGTAATCTGTGGAGGAGAAATGAGTTCCCACATGGAACCTATTAAAACTATGGATCTACGGAGAACTATAAGTGTGAATGCCCTGACCTACTTAAATGCTCTTGGTGTGGGAAGAAGCATAAGTATGAGGAGTTCCTGGAGCCATTTGGAAATATGATCCAAAAAAACCAAAAGGAAAAAGGTGTCGGGATGGTAAGCATAAGGAATTCCAATTCATAATGGATGCTAAGAGTGGCACGTGGGTCGGAACTAGAGCATATACTAGTTACAACATGAGTTGAGGCTGCATGCGCCAAAGAAGTACCAAGGAAAAGACCACTGGTTATTAGAGAAGAGGTGGTGCATGGAAATTATCTGGACCCTACTCATCAGAAATAAGTGTATCAAGAAACCATGGATGTGATTCAAAGCCTTCAAGGAGAGATCCAATGCCTAAAAGAGTAGTCAAGATAGTTAGAGCAAAGGAAGAATGTTGAGGCTCCACAGAAGGATCTGGATGAGGTTAGAGAAGTATGCAAGATGTTGAGGAAAGAAAATATCATCCCCTTACTAGGAGAGTGGTTATGAGAGAAGGTACCATGCACTAGAGGAGGGCGTGAGAGAGGTAGGTTCTATATGCCAACCTTCCTCCCCACAACCTTGATTATGACAAGGAGATTACCTTGAATGTTGTTGTAGATGGGTGGCTTCTGAGCAATATTTTTATTAACATGGGCATAAAAGTCAATTTTCTCACTCTAGATGCATGACATCAAATGGAAGGCCCCATTACAACCATCTTCGAATGTGTTGTATATGGCTAACAAGACAAAGGTAATTCCCATTGGTGTCTTAAAGGATGTTGTTATCACTATCCAAGGGGAAAAGTTCACTGGAGACTTCGAAGTCTTGGTACTAGCCGAGGAAGACAACTTTCCAACATTACTTGGGTGCCCCTGGTGTTATAAGAACAATGTTGACCTAAGGTTCAATAAGGGATACATAAGTTTTGAAAATAAGGAAGAGTGGGTCATCATCCCCTTAATTGATGGAAAATCAGCACCCTATACTGAGCCCTTGGGAGAATAATTTCTTGACATGATCTATGTGTGCTCTATTAGGGACCCTGGTGATTCACCCTATAGAGGGAGTTATTTAGTTTGAATATTCTCATTCCATGAGTGATACAACTAGTGTGGCATGTGAAAATTGGGTGCACGGGACTTATGAGTTAATTGGGTGACAGCTAAGAGGCTCTATGACAAGGGTAACAAAGTTGCACTCATGTGCTTGAGGAGGAAGAAGTTACCAATTATTCTCAAGGAGCTAACCCTGAGGATTTCTTATGAGAAATGGTGGCTAATTGGAAAAATGAGGTTGAAAGAAGAGGGATATTCAGCTATAACTTGCTCGGGATTGCAGCACATTGGTGGGCAACACATCATGATAGCCTTCTAGAGTGGCGTGAGGTAAGAATCACATTTTCTGTTAGGTTCTCCCGAAGCAATGCACCCACTACAATACAAGACTACCATGGGAAGGAACCCACCTTGTCTCACGTCCAAGCATGTGAGAAAGCATGGATGGAAGGCGTGAAGCCTTGCCACCTTCTTTATGGGTGCATAATTTGTATTCCACCTTACAAGGTTATGCACGTAACATGGTATATTCACTCAAGATGCGCCATCAGATAGGAAATTGGCAAGAGTTGATGGCTGACCTCCTTCAAGCTTTCGAGTATTAGAGTACTAAACCATCGGTGGATAGGGTGTTACAGGTTGTTAAGCGCCTAACGATGGGAGATAATGTCATGATAGAAGATAGAATATTAGAGTTATTGGGTGAACTTGGCTTAGAACCACGCCTTGATGAAGAAGAGTTAGAAGAGGTGCAAGCTTGAGCGCGCATGCATGGAGAAAGAAAAGGGAAAGATGGTCTATGTGATAGATGGCGAAGAGATGGAGAGTTTGGATGTTAACCATACGAAGGTACACATGAAGTTATTGATAGTGTTGATGAGCAAGCACATGCCTACCATGAGCCCCTCAAAACAAATAAGGTTAACATTGGTTCAGAAACAAAACCTAAGGAGGCCACTATTGGAGATTATTGGTCAAAGAAGGAGGTTTCAAAGATCATTGATCTATTGTGTGAGTTTTAGGACCTATTTCTACGTGTAGATACCATGAGCTTAAATGTGTCCACCACTCCTTGGGAGAAATGAAAATCAAGTTAAAGGAGGGTGCGCACTTCCGATTTAGAAGAGGCCTTATCGAATGAATCTGAATCTTCATGTCAAGGTTAAGGAGGAGATAGAAAAAATGATCACTTCAGGCATCATTGAAGCTATGGAGGAATCAAAATGGGTAAGCCCCATGGTCATCAATATTAAAAAGGATGGAAGGATAAGGATCTATGTTGACTACATGGACCTAAATGTAGTATGTTTCATTGACCCTTTTCCAACCCCTTTCACTGAAGAAATCTGGAAGGAGTAGCTGGGTGCGAGATCTATTCCTTCACAGATGGATTCTCAAGATACCATCAAGTTAGAATTTCTAAATAAGACCAAGAGAAGACAACTTTTCCACTGAATGGGGAATTTTTTCCTATACGGTCATGCCTTTTGGATGAAGAACGTGCACCTGTTGTGTTTTCACGCATAGTGGTCCAAGCATTTTAAGATTTTATCCATAAGTTTCTGCAAGTCTTCCTTGATGATTGGATAGTATATGGACTAGTGAAAGATCATTGTGACAATTTGAGATTAATGTTTGAGATATGTCGGTAGTTGAGGATATCCCTCAACATTAAGAAATGTGTTTTTACTACTCCATTTGAAACCATGTTGGGGCATATTATATGTAAGGAATGCTTACTTTGGTGAATCCACACCAAAGTTTCCGTTATTTTGGGATTGGGGGAGCCTCCTAGATAGAGCATAGTTCATGGATTCCTTGGGCATATGGGATATTACCAAATTTTATCAAGGGGTATGCAGAGAACACCACGCACATTGGAGAAGTTACTAAAACACAAGAGTGCCTTTCACTAGGGAGAGGTGCAACAGATGATGTTTGACACTTTGAAGGATAGACTTGTCACTGCGCCCATACTACGATTTCCTTCTTGGGATAAACCTTTCCACATGCATGTTGATGCTTTAGGGATGGAAATTGGAGCATTTCTAGCACAACCTAGAGAAGGAATTATTGATCACCCCTTTGTTTTTCTAGCAAGAAGTTAACACCACAGAGAAGAACTACACCACTATTGAGCATGAAGCACTATCGATGATCTATGCGTTGCATAAGTTTAGGAAGTATCTGCTAGCAACACCCTTCATATTTTACATAGATCACATGGCATTGAATTACTTGGTGAACAATATCATTTTGCAAGGGCGCATATGCCGATGGGTCTTGTTATTTTAGGAGTTTGAGTTTACAATTTTTGTGAAACTAGGAAAGAGTAACTCAGGGCCTGACCATTTGTCAAGAATGTACTTAGGGGGGGACATGCCAATCATTGAGGATGATATGAAAGACATGCAAATGTTTAGGTTACAGGTGCACACCCTCTACCTTAGAAGATATTTTTGTGTTTCTTAAAATAGGTGTGGCACCGGAAGGAATGAAGAATTTGGAAAGAAAACAGTTAGCCATATGATTTATGCCCAACATGTTAATCAGTGGAGACTTATATAATCTAGGCCACAATTAGGTTTTATGCGTCAATGTGTGTTGGAACATGAGCACATTGCAATCATGGAAGAAGCACATGGTGGGATTGCAGGAGGGCACCATGCAAGGAATGCTATAACGTGGAAGATTCTACTCATAGGGCTTTTGTGGAAAAGCATATACTAGGATTGCATTGAGTTTTGTAAGGCCTGTGACCATTTTCAATGCCTTGCAACCCAAGGAAAAGAGATGAAATGCCCTTGAGACCTATAGCCTACGTAAACCATTTGAGAAATGAGCAATTGACTTTGTAGGACAAATTTCACCTATCGCATGAAGGACTAGTTCATGATATATCATTACTTACATTGATTACTTAACAAGGTGGGTGGAGGAAACACCTACAAGGGATTGCACAACAGCAAAAGCTACTAGATTCTTATGGGAGAACATAATCAACAAGTATGGATGTCCTTTAAGCTTGACTAGTGATAGGGGTACACATTTTTTAAATGAAACAGTCAGGATTTTATTGGCAGAGTTCATGGTGGCCCATCATAAGACCACCCCTTATCACCCACAAGCTAATGGAATTGCTGAGGCATTTAAAAAATACTAAGTCACATGTTAACTAAAATTTGTGATGTGGGAAGACAAGATTGGGATGACAAGGTATCAACCATTCTATGGGCATACATGACAACCTACAAGAGATTGAATAAGGCCACACCATTTCAGTTGGTGTTTGGCATAGAGGCTATTTTACCAGGTTGAATTTATGTTACCATTGTTGTGTATTGTGCGCGCATGAGGGTTAGCTAATGAACAAGCAATTCAAGAGCACATGGAGAAGTTAATGCAATGAACGAAAGGCAATCACTTACTAGATGGAGTTAGAAGACTGAAAAGGCACAACAAAAAGCATGGCATGATCGCCATATTAAAAACAAACAATTCGAGGTTGGGTAGATGGTTTTGTTATATGATTCCAAGTTTCTATGCCATCCTGGGAAACTGAAATTCCATGTTAGGGCCATATATCATCTCATACATCCTTTTTCAAGCGTGCTTGACAACTACAAGTGCTTGATAAAACATAGTTACCAGGCCATTTCAATGGGAGTAGGTTGAAGCCCTACTATAAATAAGTCTTCCTTGTGTTTATAAATAAGGCAATATTGCCATTTAGCCTAGGATTTCCTTTTATGCATTTATTTTCCCTTGTTTCCCTTTCTCATTGTTTTTCCTTTCTTTGTGTTGTTGTTTTTGCGCCTTGTGCACCGGTAGCCACTTATTATTTTCAAAAGTTTATGTATGTGCAGAGGACCACACATCTATTTTTATGTGGGGTGGAGTAATGTGAAGTAAAATGGAAGTTGGTAGTAGTTGTGTTTTGGTGGCCTGGATTAAAAGCACGTAGTGTAGAAGAGCGCACATAAGAAAGGTGGACATAAGGAATTTTGGTGTCGAAAATATTTGCAAAGACCGCATACAAAGGATGAGAAGTGTAGGAATAACATGAGGTAGGCAAGGGAAAAATCAAGTTAAGGACAGAAGAAGTGCCTTTGGCGCTATAAGCGTGCACGTGAGGATCTTCAAATCGTAAGGAATTTTTACATGCCATAATTTTAAGGATTTTTGTGCGGGATTTAGGCACGGGGTAAGAGTGCTTAAGGTTGGCTTTGGTGGAAGGAGATGCCTTTATTACAAAAGTACATTGGTAGGTGGCAT
The DNA here is from genome assembly GCA_018340775.1 of Taxus wallichiana var. yunnanensis. Taxonomy (NCBI): domain Eukaryota; kingdom Viridiplantae; phylum Streptophyta; class Pinopsida; order Cupressales; family Taxaceae; genus Taxus; species Taxus wallichiana. Next base: position 594,639,530 of record CM031243.1, read on the forward strand.
AACATTTATCACGGAGAGAAGAAAAATCTATAAGTAGAAGGTCGGGAATACATTATTATTACCTTGCATTTGTGATAAAGAAGAGCTCTTGTAAACTAGGGAATCCATGAAGAATATTTGTGTGAAGGAAAAATTGTGAGAATCTAAGTGCGTAACTAGTGTGATCTATGAACTAGAGTGGAAGGAGTACATGAGCGTAGGGAAGAATATTTTAGTAGAGTACATCCTCTTGTGGAAGGATTGTCCATATTAGGCTTCTACAAACTTTGGCATGAGAAAAGGGATTTTTCACAAAGATAAGCCACATATTTAAGTAGAGCAAGGAAGAGGTTGTTTTTAGTAACCCAAAAGAAGATGGCACTAAAGAAGGTAATTGTTTCACAAAGAAGGGCAAGGGAAAATGGAAATAGATTACCACCACCAGCTTCAATGAAGGAGTGGTATGCGAGAGATGCAATACCCAGATGGTGTGTTTCTTAGAAAGGAATGGGTATCCCATGTTAGGAAGATGTTAAGTGAGTGATTAAACCATTCCACAAGAACCACCAAGAAAGAGATGGCATTGGAACTGGTTCACCCAATAGAAAAAGGACACTAGAAGGGATGTCAATCTACAATGATGAAGTGAAGGTAAAATTGGAGAAGGTTGGGTTGCTATAACTTTATGAGTTGCCCTAATTTGGAAAACCTAAGCGATTGTACCAATGGTTGATGTCGCATGCATGCATGAGGACCACTTCTACTTTGCATGATGAATAATTTGCATAACCCCTCAACTAATCTCTAAGTTTACCGACCTTGTCTGAAAAGGGGAGCTGCTAGATGATGACTTGGAGGATAAAGGAGGTCATTAAGGAGATATTCAAGGCTTAAGATTATAAAAAGGGCTCACAAAATTTTGATAACTCAGATATCTCTGACCCAATTATGAGGATGGCCACGTGCTTGGTATCCAAGCTGAATGGGAAAGAGAGGTGGACACAGATAAACAAGGCTTAGTTAAATGTGTCTTGAAAAGATTTGAAAGGAACCATCTATAACTTGTCCTCCTTCATTGCAAAAGAAATCATCAGTGCCACACATGAAGGAGAAAATATCATGTTTAGCAAATGTCCTCCTCACCATCATCCTCTTAGAAATTGGAGGGCCCGATGGGAAGGAGAAGTTTATATGGGAATATTCAAATGAAGATCCTTCCCCTACAAAGAGATTTGAAAAATACACTTGTGACACCATGAGGCCACCCACAAGGTGCGCCTAGAGAAATGGTACAAGAGGATGCGCGATGTGTTTGGGGCTGAATGGAGGATACTCAAACAATTTCCAGCACTAGTGCAAGGAGAGGTTGAGTTCACTATTTACCAACACTTTTGCATTAGCAGATTCACATTGACATATGGGAGAAAGAGCCCATGGTTTAAACTACATTTCTCGTCAACTGCATAATATTTCCAAGTAGGGGTTCAATCATTCAAGGAGGCCAAAAGAATAATGTTCAACCTCAATGAGGTGGACCAAAACCAAAGCTGTGAGCTACATCGAAAGCTAGCATATCCCAAGAAGTGTGCTTATGTGGAGAAGTATATCCCCATAGGTACGCATGATAAAACCTGTGAAACTACCAATTACTGGAAGGACCGCAATGAGGGTATACTTACACATCACACCCAAGTATGAGAAGGTCACCTACTTGGAGAATGGTTTATCCATCCTAAAATACCCCACCAGGAGGAAGAAGGTTGCGCTAAGGAAGAGGGAAAAAGACGATACGCTAGAGAAGAAGGCACCAATTGTGCAAACAACACAATCTATGTGAATGCACGTAGGAGTCAAGTGTGAATCTAGCACATATGCATGGAGGACTAAGTCCCTCGTTAAGGAAAAGGAAAAATCACCTGAGGAAGAGGAAAAAGAGAAGAATATCCTCCTACACAAGAAGAATCACCAAGAAAGGAGTCTCTTAAGAAGAGAAATGAAGAGTCTCCTATACTAGAAATCACTAATTAGGAGAAGAGAGGCGGAAGGTAGCTAAGAAGTCAAACTCAAAAGAAACTAGATCCCGGAGGCCTACGAGGTGAGAGTGATGATGATGAGCATGAAGAGGCTTAGAACATCCTATGTATGATGTGCATGACTCTGAGGATGAGGGAAATGAAGAAAAGGATGGGGAAGAGGAAGGTGATCAAGGCAAAGGGGAGAGTGAGGAAGTGAATACAAAGGATCAAAGGACCCCAAGCCTCACCAAGGAGCATATAGAAGAGGCCGTGGAAAGATAAGTAGTGGGCATAATAAATGATTTGGTGGAGTAGGAGGTGGAGCACAGTGATGAAAAAATTCTCAAGGAGATAGAGGAGGAGAGTGTAGGAAAAGAGTATGGGAGTATGGGCATAGAGATCCCAGCTTAGTGGTAAGCTTTCCAAAGGTAGCGTGCATAGGAGGGAAGAGTGTGGTAGTGGTGCAGAGCAAGGAATGAGTTACATAAATGATCCAAGTAAGGTACTATGTGCACACTTCCAAAGTACCATGCCTATAGACCAACTCCTTGTATGGTATTCATTCGAAGAAGAAGGTGTGTACCCACGAATGAGGAAGATGTTATCTTGGGATTTTGAGTCCCATATTGATGAGCCCGAGTTTGAGGTTAGCCAAGGAACATATGAAAATGCTAGATAACCAAGGAGTGAACCTCCTGATAAATGCTCAACAGTTATCCGATGAGCAAGTCTACAATGCACTCAACAAGGTGTCAGTTGAGGTTGAGGTGAGAATCTTCGGAAGGAATGAAAGGGTAAGGTTCCTAGAGGAATAACTGGAGAAGAAGAAGGAGGAAATCATTGAGAAGAGAAAGGATCTAAAGAAGGAAGAGCTCATTAGTGCACAGTTAAGGCACAAACTAAGGGAGGAGAAGGAAAAGTTGTGAGGTGTACAAGAAGATTGAAATGATCACAGATGCCATCACTTTGGAAAACCCATACATAGCACTTCACCTAAGAATAAATACGATTCAACCTTGTAATGCTTGGAAGACTTAACATGCATCCTTACCATGGAGAGGCAACCACTCGCTCTAGAATCATAATAAGAAGCATTAGTGCACTGCGAGAAGGAGGAAGAGAAGAAGAAGATCGGGAGATAGTGACATGATATTCTAAGCTCCTTTTCATTGTATAGACTCGTCATATAATACCGAGGCCATGTATGATAATTACGTTGATAGAGACAGGGTAGCAAGCATACTAGTTGTTACACATGAAGCAGTCCAATGAATACAAGAGAAGAATAAAGGAAACATGGTGAAGAGAGATAAGATCCTAGCCAAGGTAGAAAAGAAGATGAAAGTGATCTAAAATTACGAGAATTGATTAAAAATCAGCTTAAGGAGTTGTATCCCCAGATCAACCATAGAATGGATGCACTAGATGACCTTAGCAAGCAGCTAGAAGGGATTGTATATACACTAAATGCTAAGGGAAATGAACTAAGTTTTGAGGAGTTAAGTGCTCTAGTGGGTAACCTACTTCAGCAAGGGGTGAGGTGGATGCAGGAAAATATTAAGGTGATAATAAGGAAGGAGTTCCCACTCCTCTTAAAGCAATAGCAAGATCTTCACTTCTTTCATTTCTTCTATTCTTCATTTCTCCATTCTTTACTTCTTCATTCAATTTATCTGGGTTCCACTATTTTTTATTCTTTAAAGGAGTAGTAAGTTTCTAAGGATGGAGAACAAGATTAGTGTGGGGTGATGTTGGGCCTTGAAAATATTGGCTAAGTTCCAAAGGGCATGTGAGTGCACATGACCAATAGGAGAAACCAGGCACGTGTGGAAGGCAATACATGGTCTAAGGACTTAGCCATATTCATCGTTCTGGAGGCACTTGAGGAAGAACATGACCTGACTAGGCATGCCGAATAAGGTTCCATTCTTGGTGGTCATGGACAAAAATATTCCACGAATGGAATATTCTTAAGACATCATTGCGAGAGCTCAAAGCTCTAGAATAAGCATGCACCATTGAAGGACCACATGGACACTTGGCATCCGATCTACTCCTGAGAAAAGGCATGGTGGTGGGTGTTGGTGCTATAAAGAGAGATGCTTGGAAGAAAAGAAGACACACCAAGGAAGACATAGATGGAAGACATATAATATGAGGAAATCGAAGCTCAGAGAAAATATTAGGCTCCTAGGATTTGAGGTTCTCATTAGAGGAATGTAGGAATGTTATCATGTCTAAGGGATGGGTCTATAAAAATTTTGTAATAAAGAAAGCATAGCTAGGACCTCTGATATATGGGTTAGATCCCTATCTTGATACATTTGGTCTAATACGACCCTTTTGAATGTAATGTGGTTGTTGAGACTATGATCAATATAAATATATGGATTTTTTTGAATATCTGGTTCAGGGGTGCAAACCCTAGTGTTATTTCCTTATATTTTATGATAGATATATTCTTTGTATTTCATGCCATGATGTTTCTCTTATTATTAAATGCTTGGGTATAAGGATATGATAGCTCATGTTGTGCTTTTACATGAATATTCACTTCTTTGCAACTAATCCTCTAATAATGGCAAGATCTTCTCACAATGCTCACATAAAGGAGGGGCTCGGTGCTAGCGTGGCTCGAGTGAGTGCCCAACACCCACCGGGTGATAGGCCAGTGTGCATGGGTTAGAAGTTAGTAGATGGGTAAAAATGACTACATTTGTCATATAATCTGGGTTGGATGGCATCCAACCTAGGTTGTCTGACATTTAATGACGATGGATGACCATCCCACCGAGTTAGCTTTTCCACAAAATGGTTTTTCAAAAATTTCCATTGATTTGAAATTCAATTTTGAGATTCTCCACCAATTCTAAACTAATTTTTTAGAGGGGGGTCTTAAAATAAACCATGTTACAAACTTTATAATGAATGAGTGATAGATGATAATGCAATGAGAATGTAGTAATATACATATGGAAATGTTGGTGGATCACATGTTGAAATGTCTAAGGTGAAGAGAGTTGAAGGATGTCAAACTCCTCACCCCTAAGAGCACATAGTGAAGAAACACAACCTTTGAAGTTTTGTTCTTTTGACAAGGTCTTACTATTTAGGGTTTAAAATTACAACCCCTACCCATGATTGTGTATATATGTTTGTCCAATTTGTCTATTTGATGGAGGTATCTGAGAACCTCTTTGTCACATTCTTGACACATTGTGCGTAAGTGAGCATGACTATGCTGCTCAACTTGGTGAAGAATAGTGACTTTATGTGACCTTTGTTGCGTTATAGGATCACATCCCATGGAGATGACATACTTGATTTCTGACATGTTCGTATCTAAACATAGTTTGGAATAAAACAAGCCTAGGGATGGCCTTGATGGGTACTGTATTGATTTCATCCCTCTCTTCCTCTTTTTAATTTTATCATGTTTATACCTAGGCCAAGACCATCGGTGGGAAGAGAGGTCATGCCAAGAAGGCTACCCATTCCTTGTGGTTCAAATGGGAGGAAGATTAGTTCATCACTCTCTAAGAGTTTCATGATATCCACCATTGTTTTGGTGGACATAGTTTCCACATATATTGATTTTCCCTTATCATTTTTGGCCACCTCAAATTTTTTTGGGTCAACAACTTCAACTTTTGGAATACTCGAGGTGGTTGTAACCAATTGGTTTGACGGCAACATTTTGTTTAACTGGTTCACAGGAGCTCATACTCCATATGGACTCCTCTTTTCTTCTTGAGGTTCTCTAAGTGTATATCGAAGGGCTTAGGATCCCCTTGGGTGATGAATACCTTTCCCAAATGGAGGAATCTAACTCCTGGAACAAGGTAGAAGGAATAGCCTTCATTTGATGAATCCAAGGTCTCCCAAGGATCATGTTGAATTTTTTTCCTATCGATAATGTAAAACTATATCAATATGGTTTTGGCCCAAGGGTGATAGGAAGAACTATGGTTATGATTGAAGTAGCCTTAAGACTGTCGTACCCTCACAACATGTTTCTTGTAGAGGAGAAATTACTCTCTCCATATCCTAACTTCTGTAAGAAAGAGAAAGGAACCACATTCATTACAGCCCTATCATCAATCATGGCTCTCTTAATGCAATTGTTATAAACCTAGACCTGTAAATATAAGGCAGGATCACCTCTTTGGGCTATTTCAACATCATATGGCATCTTGTCTATATCAAAACAAACCCAGTATCCCTATCACTTTGTCCCAGAGGATGTATGTCAAAATCAATATGATTTATTTGAGCACTAGGGAGGAGGCATAACTTTGGATTAGATGACCAATACCTAGTGCATCAAGCAATGCAGAATGATGCGTAGGGGAATTATTTAGCAAATATAGGAATGAGATGTGAGAGAAGGTCTTGTTCAAATCTGATATTAAATCATAGGCTCCTACTTTTTTGTGATTGTTAGAACGTCATCCTATAAGGAGGAAAGAGTGGGTAGGGTTTATGTAAAGTATTCCTTTTCCCGAGTTATTGCATTAATTTCTAGTTCAAATTCTATCTCAATTAATCCCATGATCTTTGTATTGTCATTTAAAATGAGGTTAGGAGCAACCCGAGAGTTATTGGAAGTTGAGGCCTCATGGTCATTGTTATCTATAGGAATGCCTTTCTTTATGTTATGAGGATTCACTTATACATTATCAGGATGCGTAGGGAGTGGATCCTGAAAGATGCTTAGATTAACAACTGAGAAGCTATGGGTCCCGTATAGTCAGACTCCAAGTTTGTTTCCGGATTTTCTAAGAACATGTCTATAAAGAGTTGTCTTTGATTTTTGGGAAGTCTTTGTAGAAACTTGTTGTAATCACAGAAAGTTCTATCATCATGACCTCAAACCTTATGAAAACCACAATATTTTCTAGGATCATAATTCCTTGGACTTTGATAAGTGTCTTGTTGTTGTTGATTATAACCTTAATTTTAGTTTTGAAATTGATTTGTATAACCATGATTCATTTCCCCTTGGCAAAATTTTTGATGTTGGTATGAGCCTTATGTTTGACTTTTCTCTTTGAGGAGATGGCCTATATCAACCATGTTGATCGAGTTAGGGCTTACATGATTTCCCGAGTTACCATTGGCATTACCATTATTTTCTTGGTTAGTGTTACCAATGTTTGGCTTCTTGACCTAGTTAGTGACACCATCAGTTGTAACACCATGATTCTTGTTAAAGACCTTAGGCCCTTGATTTTTGTTGGAACCATTGGGGTAATTACCTGTGAAGGAGTGACCAGTCTCTCCCATTCAATCCATAAGTCTTCCAACCACTATCAATTATTTCCTGGTCAATTCGGAGTGCACCTTCTATTACTTCTTCAGTAATATGGAAAGGAATTTCTAGACTTCTTCCCTGGTCTCTCAATTGAGCGAATGAAGGAAGAGATCACAAATTTCCATTTGGTCCATATTCGGTGCACTTGCAGAAGAGTAAAGAACTTGACGCCACCTCTAAATGAAATGGGCAAAAGACTCGTTTTTCTCCTGTCTAATATGTAGAAACTCCTAATCCCTATATGCAACAACTTGTTCATATCAAATGCTCTGATGAATTTCAACACAAGCTATTTAAAAGAATGTATAGAAGCTTCTAGAATCCGATAGTACTAGTCCAGTGCCATTCCCTCAAGATTTTTTAGGAATATTTTAGCTACCACAACATCCCAAGGAAGTAATTCCCTAATAGCAGTAGCATAAGCCTTGATATGAGCATTTGGGTCTCCTTCTCCCTTAAATTTAGGAAGATTAGGAAATGGGCATGGAAGCATGACACCACGTATAGTGAAGTCAAGAGGTTCCTTTAAGTACTCAACGTAAGTACCCATTGCGTAAGATTCCACCATCGAAGATCCTTGATGAGGAGGTGGAGGAGGAGGAGTTGGATAAGCTGCATTATAAGCATTAATCGGAACGTATGGAGCTCCTTGATATGGTGCATAAGGAGTAGGGACAACATATGGGTCCATCTGGGGGATTTCGAATACATATGCAAGTAAGGTGGGATGATACCAGGATATGGACTAGTGGGCATAAAACCAGGGAACGTCACATTTCCTGATGGAGCGACATTTGAGAACGCACTTCCGATAGCCCTTGCATAGGATAAGCTTGAGAAGGATGAGGACCCATCCCTAGTGTGTTAGATCCTGTAAGAAGATCACCTAGACTCATCTAAACTGGATAACCTTGTTGTACATGATGTTGCATTGGTTGTTCATTGGTAGGGATGTATCCCTTGTTATCAACTGGATATCCCATGTTCTTCCCTACTACATGAGTTGGTTGCGATGGTTGGGCACTCTCTAGTTCTCTAATCCTCCCTACTAAAGTAGAAATGACATCATTGGGAGAGGATTGAGTCCTTGTTGGGGTTCCTATGGTGTAGGGTTTGGTTGAGAAAGCTCATGATACCCTGTTATGAATTGTTCGGTGTTATAATTCTTGTCTTCCTCAAAAGTAAGAATATTAGGATAGGAATTTGAAATCTCAAAGGTCAGTAGCCTTCATTCTATCCAAAGACTTGTCTATTTGACGAAGAGGATTAGATATTCATGTAAATATGTCATCTTCTATTGATTGCATGGAAATTTTGGGTGTTGACAAAACTCGTGGTAGGAACCTATTCCATTTGTGATAACAACTTGGTTTGCATTGGGTTGATCATATTACATGTTTAATAGTTTATCAACATCCTCCATCCTTACATATCTAATGGGGTTTGAAGTGTAACTAGGGGAGGTCTGGATGTTTCTTGTGTAATTTTAAGCCCATCCGGAAAGGGAAGGGGACTGTTGTGGTTGAACGTTGGTGTAATATCTATTAGAGCTTGTTAGAGTAGGTATTTACCTTAGCTCATGTTCACCTAAGTACTTTATTTACCTTTATTGTATTTATCCTCACCCACTTATGTGTGTGGATATTTCTTTATCTTATTTAGATATTAGGAGATATTATCTAGTTGTTAGGTATAGTTCTTTCCTTGATCTATGGTATTGACTAGATCCTTGATGTCTAGTTCTCTCCTAAATCTATGGTCTTAACTAGTTCTTTGATGACTAGTTATTTCCTTGATTTATGGCTTGATCTACAACCTTGACTGGTTCTTATATTGTTATTCCTTTCCTATTTAAGAAAGGACCATTCTCAATGTATTGCATTGAGTTCCATAATAATATATGATATTGTTGCTCATTTGTTTGCAAAGGTTTTATGTAAAGCTATTCTGGCAAATTGCTTTCATCTTAATGATCGTGGTGTTTGATTATCATCTATGTTCTTGGCTTGGTACGATCTGGTTATCATTCATTTCATGGTATCGAGAGCTAAGGAACAAAAATGTGATTTTATTTATTCAAGTTTGTTGGATTTCTCAAGATCTCAGATCTTGGTTTTTGTCTCTGGCATTGCAGATATCCGTCTCGGATTACGCGCAAGAAGGTTTTCGGATCTTTCCTTTTTTGGTAGGGTCAACAAATGATGTGCATGTTTTTACTATTTCAGCAAAATCTACATGTTACTATTTTCAGAAATGAAATTCATTGTATACATAGTCTAGATATAGTTATTTTTACTGTATGGCAAATGGATGTGACTTTCTCGAAAACACGCGACACACCCTAGAATAGTAAGTTGTGCAAACACCCATTAAAATCCTTAGCCCTTGGTCATATGAGGGCTTAAAGCTTGTGATTCCTACTAGTAGGTGCTTAGCTTCAGCCCCCTTTAATTTTATTTGTGTGGTGAAGGCAACAACAATTTATTTTGTTTTAGTGGCAACTACAATAAATAACAGAGCAAAATAGTAAAAAGCTTGTAACTTTTGATCGGTAACTCGGTTTTGAGTGCCATTTTTTTGCAAAAGTGCTTGTTTTTTCATGCTCTTTCCATTGGAAATATTTATTTTGAGACTTGCACTATAATTATAAAGTTTCAAATATGGAGGAGTGTTGTAATCAATTGTGGACATAATTTCGGTTGAGCCCGACGTCCTAAATTTTTGGGAGTTGCAGTTTGTACCTATCATGGATTCTGAGAATGATATGCTTTTCTTTAAAGTATGTGGACTTCAAGAAGATATTGTAAGATTTGTGGAAGAAAATAGATTTCTCAAGAAGCAAAATTCTCTTCTACAATCACTCATTCACGATAAGGATACAATAATACACTTCCTGGAGAACAAACTTGCTAGCCTACAACATCACCATCATATTGTGGACAACCATATCCATGCTCCTAGTCCACTTGCAGCTTGTTGCTCTTGTACCCACTGACATTGATTTACCAATCTTTGAGCTTGAACCTACTTTTGATGCTTCTAAACCTATGAGGCTTGTTACTACATTCTCTTCTACATCTGTGCCTATTACATTACCATATTTTGTGTATCCTATTTCGCTCAACCGCATGGCTTTTTAAGAAGCATACCACTTCATTCAGGAAGCTTCTCACATGCTCCATTCTATGGGTCTCACTATATGAGTCATTGGTAGACATTCACAAGGTATTGTTTCCTCTATTCCACATGTTAAGTGGAATTCTCGTCATGACATTAGTTTTCGAGCAGATACTTCATTGGGATCACACATGAGTTCTACACCTTCACTCAGGATTGAGAAACTTGAGATTTTAGTTGTCATACATGATCAACCTGACACACATTCTGATGTTCTTTTGTATGCACCCATTGTGCATTTTGCACCAAGTCATATGTAGGCATCTTCTTCATCCATCCGTGTTGATTTGGGGTGGATATTTGATCACTTGTGGAGGCGACATAGGCATTCGTTGAGAGGACTCTACAGGCGTGGCTCCTCCACCATTCAACCTCTTGCTCCACTTTCTATACCTTATGTATTGTGATCTTTGTTGTTGCAGACTCACAGCACCCCTGATGCAGATCAGGCTTCTAGGTTGATCACTCTAGCATCCAGTGTGATTGCACAACATGGAAACCTCTCTCCAAGTGTGGGGACTTGTTAAACCGAGAGAGGAATCTCCAGATTAGAGGCTGGTTCCTCAAACTCCTCTGATTTAGATCTATATTTGCAAAACTACAGAGGTTTGAAACCTAATCCTACTCTAAAATCCAAGGAGACAGAGATAGAAAGTGCAGAAATGAAACTAAACTAACAGGTGATACACCAAAGGAGGAGTGGTGAACACTTCTTATTCTAGATAGACATAGATCATAAAATGCAACATAAGACATCATGCACAAGCTGATAAGATGTAATCGTAGGTCCGAAATGAAACAAGCAACACAAACAAAGGACCCTCGATCACATCAGCACTATTGTCATTTACACTTTGTCAAAATCCTTGTATTACAACATCAAAAGGGCGAAAACCTATTACAATTTTAGAAGAGGTTTGATACTTGCAAAAATCACTTGTTACAGGTGATAGAAGAAGCTCTATCCAAAGAAATGTCCCCCCTAGAAATGAGCCAAATCTGGATTTTACATGCATGGGTCAAGCCCAGGGACGAGAAACGCATAAAAGCATGGGAGCCCATCCCTTCTTGAATGCGGGTGCATTAAAACAAAGATGGGAACCTTACAAACCCATACCTGTCATTTTGACCGAATACGAGAATGCGGCCCATTCGCATTAAATCTAGTCACAAAATGCCGCTTCGGCCATGAACACGCGTCGAGCTGTTTCTCAATTTTCTCTCCATAATGCACCAAAACTCACGATTAACCCCGAATCACGTAGATAATTTTGTGAGCTTTCTGTTGATATAAAGAACGTGAAAATCGAGCTCTTGATCGAAAGATATGTCGATCCTCAAGATCTAGGCACAAACAAAGTAAAATGATTTTAAATTTCTTCTGCGCTCTACCACTCCGAATGACACGTGTCAAGGCTGATTGGACGAAATTCTCTCTCCAAACCTTACCCACGGTTTTTCCTTAAAAATTTTGACTTTTTGATGATTTTGGAACATTTTTTCATTTTTCCCCGCGTCCCCGCCACTTGGGACATGTGGCATGCATTGATTGGTCGACAGGGCGCAGGAGACCTTTGCTTTTAAACTTTTGGCCAAAACTTTTGCCAAATTCTCTAATTCCTCCCCCCGAGCTCCACACCTCCCCTCGCTCCATTGGACACGTGTCCTGTACTAATCGGCTCGGGCCAGCGCTTCAAACCTTGCCCCTTTGAATGTTTTGGACGTTTTCCTTGCGACACGTGTCATGCTGTGATTCCCACGGGCCTGCTGGATTTTCACGTCCATCGTGTCCTTCTGTCCCGGATGTCCCAAACCTGCATGCAGGACAAAAACTTCCGATCCACCCGAAATGGGCTTCCATGTCCCTTTTCTTTAAGGCTAACACGTGGCGTGATCTGATTGGCCCTCGGCTTTCTCGGCTATCCGCGTCCCACGCGTCCTTTTGTCCCACTTGTCCCAGTGCTGAAGTTTCCCGTTTCGGCCGAATCGGCCGGTTCGCGTCCTTCGCGTCCATTTGTCCCAAATGTCCCAACCGCTTAATCTACGAAAGTCTTGAGATTTGGACAAATAGATAGCAAACACAAAGTAATAATACTCACTTTGTATATTATGTTTTCGTCCCTTCATCCTACGCACATTAGGCTAATATATAGCCAATATAATAGACAAACCTCTTCCTATAAAATAGGAAGTGTATCAAACAACTTACCCGCTTTATAAATACGGTACAACAAAACTCCATGAATAATATATTGTTGAAACAATACATTCTTTCAAACCTAATATTTATAATGTAAACATTAATAATTAATTTCCTAACATTCCCCCCCTTAATGTTTACATGGTAGAAAAACATCCACACTCTCAACTCTGCAGTATGCTCACCCCTGTGGCATGTCCAACTCTGTGACTCATGACCTTGATCCAAAAGAAAGGCTCTCTCCTTCCATGGTTTTAAACAGGCTTACCACAAACCTTGAAGTGACAGGAACCTCATCAACTGTCGACCTCGTGTGGTTTTCTGGATCCTCCCACAAACCCTTTCAAGATCCATGAACTGACTTACTCTGGTGCTACTGTTCACCACTATGCTTATACATCAGGGAATTATGTAGGAAACACAACATGCATATCACAAAACTGCACAATAGAAGATATATTGAAAAATTTCACATTACTTCCTATAAGAATCGTAATGTTCTTAATTGTAGTCTCTGTCATTGATCGCTGCCACTCGATCTCGAACAACATAGAAAATTGCCACTGCTACTGGAAGCTTTCCTTGACTAAGTCATTTTGGGTGCAGAATGGGAATGGAACATTGGTATGTATTCCCCCCCACAATGTGAAATTCCACTCATATAGATACTGAGAAGCAAACTGCATCGAAGAACATACTCCTGAATGGATCTTGCTAGTTAGGTCTTGCTGCACATGGTCACTAATGCTAGTGAACGTATTCTTCTAGCTGACCATCTTCCAACGAAGTACGGCAGTCAGAGGACCAAGTCAGTCAGAGGATCACTGACAGTCATCTGCACTCCAACACAACTTTCTTTCCAACATCCATCAAATACCAAACAAAACAGGAACTCTGAAAAAGAATCACACCAAGCTGAAACTGGAACACTGCAATACTCAAAAACAAGCACTCACACTGCACACTTTGTGTGCACCAAATCATTCTCATGCGGCCCGTCGTTGGTGGATCGACGAGAGGTCGCTGTCTGACCTCCAGCCTCCGATGCCTCCTTCCTCCATTTGACAAGTTGCTAGATCAACGGATTTTGCTTTTGAGGCTCATTAATTTATTTCAGACGTCGCGTTCCAGCGATAATGCGTCCGTGAGGTAAAAAAATTATTTTTCGAACTTTGGAAGACGACACTTTTTACAATAGTATTGACCCACAATAAACTTTTGACGACTAAAAAAATCGACTCTCGACACCACAATAACACAAACCTAAAATCACCTATTTTATTTTTACAATGACACCTTTACTTAAATAGAGATGACTTCTTACAAACTTTTTACAATACTCTCCCATTAATAAACCTTATATGACATAAGCCCAAAACTATTAACTTTATATTAACAAATGATTTGATGACTGATACCCAATCGGACTAAAACATTAAACCCAACTAAATAAAGAACAAGACATATACGACACAAATATAGGAATAAAACCAATATTTACAATATAAAATACCTATATCCCGAAAAACGTTGATGAATGCAAATACTGAATGTTGACTCCGAGCCCTTGGTGTGATTTCATGGTGACAGGTGATAAGCCGTGAGTATCATAATCTGATTTGTAGCCGAATGGACTTAGTTCTTTCCGTTTCCATCAGACGTGTTGGGCACATGTATCTATGCGACCTGATAACAAGTGTGTACAGATTACGCACAAAGTTGAGGATCCAATTAATTGATCTGTGCATGCGAGATATATAGAGATTTAGTGATGAATCTAACCCAATGTAAACCTTCCAGATGATGGACCGTAACTTGTCTGCATTGATCAATACAGATACTGCAGAATACCACCAAACATTCTGTCCAATCCGATTCCGACAGCTGTAGGATTAAACGTGGCCAAAAATCTTCTGCTCCACTTAAGAATGTTAATTCTGGAAGATTTCACTTTTTTTGGGTGTCTATTGACCAATCAATGTGATCAGAAGACGTATATGCATTAGGATATAAAATCTCAGCCCGCATACACTAACTCCTTCGCTGATACAACCAGGTCTCTCGACAGAGATCAATACTTTGTTAAAATAAGAAAGAATTGGCAATAATTGAAGCCGTGTAGACCAAAGGCAAATGTTATCGACGCCTTCGAACTCTCATATGCACATGCACTTGGAAGACTACAATAGTTTTGCACACATTAATGATCTGCAATTTGAATACAGAACACGATGTACAACTGGAGACGTCCGATTCAAATGGTAGTCTGTATCTATTATTTCAGAACTACAAAACTTTATTCTTCACTCAAACGTGATCTCTCATTATCAGGGCAACCAAAAAAATTGGAGAAGCCCTTCAATATCTTTAACATTCCATGAAGCAATCCTCTCTAATTTCGTCACAAAGATTCACTCGCTCCTCCGATACCAAATCTTGAGATTTGGACAGAGATTGTGCAAACACAAAGTAATAATACTCACTGTATATTATGTTTTCTATCCCTTATCCTAGTGCAATACATTAGGCTAATATATAGCCAATATAATAGACAAACCTCTTCCTATAAAATAGGAAGTGTATCAAACAACTTACCCGTTTATAAATATACGGGTAAAACAAAACTCCATGAATAATATATTGTTGAAACAATATATTCTTTCAAACCTAATATTTATAATGTAAACATTAATAATTAATATCCTAACAGAAAGTTCTCCATTTCGCCGATCCGGCTGATTCGTGTCCTAAGGCCCAAATGTCCCGAGCGATTAGTTGTTTTCTTCTCTTCACCAAACTGCCGCCGCACCCTTCGTGTACATTTGTTCCACTTGTCCCAGTGCTTTGCGGGCCACCTGGAGGCATTTCAGCCGAACCGCTCCTTGGTGATCCGATTGTCCCAACTGTTCCTAGGACAAGGACTTAGCCGATTTTCACAATTTTTTCTGGCCTAAGCTTATTTTCTCGCAACTTTTTCGCATTTTCTCAAAGCTTGCTCTTTTCAACCAGACAGGAGTTAGAAAATTTCTCGAGGGGACCCTAGAAACATGATTTTTCCCTAAATCCATCCATTTTCCGGGACTCAAGAACTCGATGTATGTTATCAAATCAACCACGGGGTGGATTTGGAAATGCTTCTTTTTTGAGCATTTTTTTTTAGCATGCGTAGTGTATCTCTTTTTTTTGTTGAGAGATTTTGTATCTCGTATTTTCGACACTTTTGGCATGTTGATCTCTCTTATGGGGGAGCTATTCTCGGTGGAGCCCAATGTTAGTTTGTCATTGTTCGAGTAGTTGATTTTGGGTAACTCATACTGATTTATAGCGTCACTCCACCCATTCAACAAAGGTATGGTAGGGTGTGGTGTTGATCCCGCTTCTTCGGGTTTTTGTCTTTGCCTTGTTACCTTGGCTTTTCTTGGATCATGACACTGAGTTTGTGTCATTGCCTTGTTGCTTTGGTTATTGTTCTTGGATCGTGGCACACCTATTTTCAGCAATTGACAATCTCATCATAGTTGATGATTGGGAGGGTGTGGTGTTGATCCTACTTCGAAGTTTCGTGTCTTTACCTTGTTACCTTGGATTTTCTTGGATCATGAGACTGGGAGTTTGTGTCCTTGCCTTGTTGCATTGGTTATTGTTATTGGATCATGGCACACCTATTTTTGATACTTTTACATGTTAACAGGTCTCTCTTATGGGGGAGCTATTCGGTGGAGCCAAAGTGTTTGAGTAGTTGATTGTGGGCAACTCATACATATTTATAGTATCACTCCACCCATTCAACAAGTATGGGAGGGCGTGGTGTTGATCCTGCTTCTTTGGGTTTCATGTCTTTGCCTTGTTACCTTGGCTTTTCTTGGATCATGACACTGAGTTTGTGTCCTTACCTTTTGCAGCAGCGCTTGGCATTCTCCTCATAGTTGATAGCCAGGAGGGTGTGGTGTTGATCTTGCTTCTTCGGGTTTCATGTCTTTGCCTTGTTACCTTGGCTTTTCTTGGATCATGACACTCTGGAGTTTGTGTCCTTGTCTTGTTGCTTTGGTTATTGTTCTTGTATCGTGGCACACCTATTTTTGACACTTTTGGCATGTTGACGCTCTCTTATGGGGAGCTATTCGGTGGAGCCCAGTGTTAGTTTTTCAATGTTCGAGTAGTTGATTTTGGGCAACTCATACAGATTTATAGCGTCACTCCACCCATTCATCGGTATGGGAGGGTGTGGTGTTGATCCTACTTCTTTGGATTTCATGTCTTTGCCTTGTTACCTTGGCTTTTCTTGGATCATGACACTCACGGAGTTTGTGTCCTTGCCTTGTTACTTTGGTTATTGTTCTTGGATCGTGGCACACCGTTTTGCAGCAGCTTGATCAATTATGTTTGGTGTTTTTTTGCACTTTCGACATCACTTCGCTGATGTCTCCTTGTATGGAGCTATTGTGAAACCTAGTGTCGTTTTTTTTTAGTTTTGTGATCGAGCAAAGAGATTTAGACCACAATACACACCAAACTTCTTCAAAGATTGTACAATTTTTTGAGCCACGCTTCTTGGGATGCCTTGGAGTGGATCTTTACTCTCTTTACTTTGTTGTTACTAGTTTTGGGTACCTTGTGGTGTCCCTTTTTTCCTAGTTATTGTACATGAGTACCTCATCAGGCCTAGTTTTCGAGACTCATACTATGGACATGCCACATATATTTTGGCCCCTAGCTTCACTTGAGGGGGTGTTAGAGTAGGTATTTACCTTAGCTCATGTTCACCTAGGTACTTTATTTACCTTTATTGTATTTATTATCACCCACTTATGTGTGTGGATATTTATTTTATCTTATTTAGATATTAGGAGATATTATCTAGTTGTTAGGTATAGTTCTTTCCTTGATCTATGGTATTGACTAGATCCTTGATGTCTAGTTCTCTCCTAAATCTATGGTCTTGACTAGTTCTTTGATGACTAGTTATTTCCTTGATTTATGGCTTGATCTACGACATTGACTGGTTCTTAGATTGTTATTCCTTGCCTATTTAAGAAAGGACCATTCTCAATGTATTGCATTGAGTTCCATAATAATATATGATATTGTTGCTCATTTGTTTGCAAAGGTTTTATGTAAAACTTATTCGGTGAATTGATTTCATCTTATTGATCGTGGTGTTTGATTAGCATATGTGTTCTTGGCTTGGTATGATCTAGTTATCATTCCTTTCAAAGCCAAATGGCCCACCAAACTCTCTTCCGACATATTTTATAAAGTATAAAATACCTACCAAAAAGGGGAATAAATGAGAGATGAGGTAATGACAATGAAAGAAAAGGAAACGAGAAGGAATTAATCCTTCACGTTTGGTTCACCAATTTGTATGGATGAAAATTTACACGCGACCTTCAATCCACTCACTCGACTCCCCAAGGTCATGTCGAGGCAGTCATGATGTGGAAATGTGGATGGCTAACTATAGGAGAATCAGTGGCTAAGACCTAGTAGCATGAATTCCTAGTAGCTAAGTCGACAAAGGGGAGATTTAGTGGCTATGAGCAGGTAGCGTAAATTCCCTATGGCTTGATCTACTTGATTGAATCTAAATGTTAAACTAGTTTGAAGTGTCCAAATTAACTAAAATGAAATTAACAATCTAAACTACTGCTAAAGGGAAACTAATCTAAAAAATCACAAAACTGAAATATTATAATCACAGACAACAAATTACTTTTATTCTAAACAATTAAACTACTTCTACACTAAAACTAAACAAGAAAAATAACCTGGTATGGTCATTCACTTGTGTTGAGTGTATTCTAATTAATGCTAACATAAAGCAAGAACTTTTCCAATTAATCTATGATATGTAGACAACTTCCTATAGATATTCTCTCCTCTAAATCCATAGGGATAGGAAGAAGAGGATCCGTCACCAGGAGTTGCTATGAAATATGTAAACCATTTGGAAATTGACTAAATATTTGTAGATGAAATAAAATTGATTTCTACTCTATTTGATATGATGTGATAGTAATAAATTTCTGCAATGAAGGAAATCAAACAACAAATCCAACTTGGAATTCGAGAACAAATTTAAATCCAAGTGTGTGATGATTTGTTCCCGCTTTATCCTTTGGATTCTTTCAGTGTGTCCACATGAGTCCAAGGAATTTGGGAATGCAGAGGTAATAACAAGAGAAAGTGCTTGAGTAGTAGCAACTTGAAGGTAATCTGGTTACAATGCAAGTATAAGAGAGATAGCATAAGAGATATGAGCTTGGCTATGTAATTTCTAACAGGATTTTGTAGTACACAAAAAAAAATTAGGCCTTTTGCTTGAGAACAGGAAATGGTTATATTACAAATTGGTTGGGTTGTGAACTCACACACAAGGCAACCTTGTGGTGCCACATCATTGGATGAAGGGGTAGTTAAAATTAATTAATTCTATTTTAAAAATAGAAGAGGGAGTGAAGACCATGTAATCAAGCCCAAATTTAGCTAATTTGGTTCCAAATGTGCTTGAAAATCAAATCATGCGTGTCTAATTTACACATGAAGGTTTCTAGAAAAATCATGCGGAATAGCTGCGCCCTGCAGGTGGTGACAAACACAAAACCACCGCCTAGAATAGGGCGGTGGTTACAAAACCACCACCCAGTAGGGTAGCGGTTTTGACACTAAAGGTCAAAACATGCATAAAAAGAAGCGAGAAGCTAGAAGAAAGCATGCAAAGGCTAAGTAGGGATGTCTAAGATATAAATATATACTACAAATGGGTTTAGGAACTCGAACACCTTTTGAAAGGATATGAATCATCATTGGGGACCTTTTGTAACCATTTTCCGACAATGTAGCACGTGTAATTTTGGGTGCATAAAGGGACCATTCATCTCTGTCCCCTTTAAATTCCACCTTTGTGGCCATATTTGTGCCCTTCTTTGGGGTACCATCCTTTTCGCTCAAAGTCCACCTTTTGTGGCGATATTTGTGTCTCTTTTGGGGCACCATATTACCATCTTTTTCATCCCAAGTCCACATTTTTGGCCTTGTTTGTGCCTCTTCTCTCGGGGCACCATATTTCCATATTTTTCATCCTAAGTCCACCTTTGTGGCCATGTTTGTGCCTCTTTTGGGGCACCATATTTCCATATTTTTCATTCTAAGTCCACCTTTTGTGGCCATCTTCATCTCAATGCATATTTTTCTCACTTCCTTACTTTTAGGTAGCACATAGTTTCCATCTCCTCTCATCTTATATATCTCATATTCTTCTTATGGACACATATTTTTCTCTCTTCCTCAAAGGTAGCGCATAGTTTCTTTTATATCTATCTCATCCAATCCCATCTTAGACCCACCATTGTGGTTATATTTCTTCTCATCCTAAGTCTACCTTTGTGGCCATATTTTCCCTCTCTTGGGGGACCATTCATTCTCATCCGAAATATACCATTATGGTCATATTTATCCCTCTTTTGGGGACCATATTTTTATCTCATCAGGGACACATGTTTTTTTCTTCCTTAAGGCTAGCACATAGTTTTTATCTTCACTCATCTATCTCATTATATCCCATCTTTTGCAATTTGTCTCATCGTGACCTTAAATGGTGGTAACCTTGTCTTACTCTAGAAAGGAGCCAACGTGGAAAGTTTTCCCCAATCGGAATTGACCATACATTATCACGCATAAGTATGGGTCAAGAGCCTATCATTTTTCCTCCTTGATGATACAGAAATGGAGCCACTTAACACATTGCACTTGCGACCATTCTATTGTTAGCACATTACCAATGAGCACTTAGTCGTATCTTTAGATAATCCCTCCATCATTAGCCTCTTCCATCTATCATTGTAATGATTTGGAACTATGTGGTCTACCGTCACTTTCCTCGACATGACCTTAAATATGGGTACCACGGCTCTGCCCATAGCATTTTCCTTATGGATAGGTTCTCCCTTCTTGGTGAGAACTCCACGATCATTACATCCATCACCCCCTTGTTTACCTCTTGAAACCATGCAAAGGGTTCATAAGTGTCTCTTGTACATTCATTGTCCCCTCTTAAGTGGTCTACCTAGCTATTCCTAGCTCTTCCCCTTGTTAAAATCAAAATTCATGGATGCTCTTATAAAAATTAAAGCTATTAAAAAAAAACTTGCTCCCTCAAAGGAAAGTTGTTCATATAAAAATAAAAAAAAAAAAAATCAAATCAAATAAACAGAAAAATCCCTCAAGAATGGCTATGATGTATATCATTCTTGTCATCTATATCATATATGTATAAAGTAGACCATACCCTCAAAGGATGGCTAATCTTTTGTATTATGGCATCAAAGGCTTCCCGTATTGATCAACTTTCTTCCAAAAACTTCCCGCATTGATCAGTTTTCTCTTTCCCCTACCCAGAGATGGGGCATAGATTTAGGGAACACCACTCTTGGAGAACCCTTTTCCCACGTAAAATTTACATCACTAGTCCTATTTTCGTGTTGACATTAGGTTTATGAGTTCATTCCATCCTTGTATTTCTCATGATATTTAGTATAACTAACTATCGTTGGTGATATGCTAACATTTTTTTAGTCGCATGTGCCTTACATTACTTAGATCCCCCTCTTGTTTACCTCCAATGAGATTAGAGGCATCTTTTCCTTGCACACTCCTCGATATTATGTAGTATCATTCATACCCTAGGTCACCTTCATTTGGCCCTAGTCACCATCGACTTGCCTTGGTAGCCCTTGTTTTGGCTTCCACTTTCCCTTTTGTGCTCTCCTAGGATATTTTCTTAAATTCCACTTTTGTGGCCATCTATATTCTCCCTTTATGGAATTTTATTTCAATATTTCAAATCATCCCCTTATCATCTTGAAATCCACATTTTTGGCCATATTTATTTTTTTCAAAATTCCTCTATCCAACTCGAGTCCACCTTGAATTCAAAATTCACTTTATCCAACCTCCAATGCTCAAAATCCACCTTGAGCCATACTTATTCCCCTTCGGGCATTTTATTTCACCACTCTTTTTACAATTTTCCTTTTTGGCCATTTTTCGTGTCATATATTGAGGCACCATTATTTTCATCCCCATCCTTGTGAACGCATACCCTTTACGCTCGATTCCTTATGTATGAAGATTTTGTATAATTTTGACATTTAGTTGCACATGGTTTGATGTGTGCCTATGACCCATTGGTCATCGGTTTGCATCCATTCAAGAGGTTTCCCATTAGATTCTCTCCATTTCAAAATGATTTTTGCCCACTCACCGCTCCATAGAGCGTTCCCGCCGTCTCCATTGAGACCACCCCGTGTCACTTACCCATGTGATATTGGATTCACCATCATGGTTTTCATTGTTATTACGATCCTTTTTGCTTGGGGAATCTTGCCTTGCCTTATCCTTTTACCCATTTTCTTCACCCACCCGCCCTTCATCATCTACATTTTTCAAATGCATCATTAATTTCCCCTTAGTATTATTAATTCCTCATTTGAGGGGGAGATTATCATCAATCCTCATCCTACTCTTTGTCTCTCATCATTTTTGTCTCATGGCTTACTAGCACAAACCACTCAACAAAAGGGGCAAATGTAGACACCTAAATTCAATATCTCTACCCTTTTCTTCCCACATGCACATATTTCACCATGGTCCTAACTAGACCCCATTAATTTAATTCATCCCCTTAACATTAATTTAATTAAATGCCCACTTATTATCCCATCACCTTTAATCCTTATTATCTTTATTAATAAACATTAATTGATTATTTTCATTAATTAATTAATTAATATCCACTAGCCCTAATGGACTTTCCCTTTAGGATGCTTTTATCCTAAATTTACATCCCTATGATTTTTCCTATATTTTATCCTACCTATCTTTATCCCCTAACTACCCATGACACATCCCTAAATAACCTCTTCCCACCTACAAGCTTTAAAGTGTTTTATCCCATCCTTAAAAACCTAAAATCCTGATTAAATCACAAAATCAACCTCGTTGGGGAAAGTTTCCCCGTAGTCGGTGGTGACCCAGCCTAGTCATCATCGACCCTATAAGAATGATTTCTTCCTTTCCAAAAATAACACATAAACACATAAAGCAAAAAAACACTTATCTTTATTTCATTCTACAAATCCATATTCAAACTAGAGCATCTCAACAGTTGTGTCAACCTTCTTACAACACTTAAGAGTTTTTTTCATCACTCATGAATTTGGGAGGTTTACATTGATTTTTGTGTTGTCTTATGTTATTTCTACTATTATCTTGTTAGATCTAACATCTTTCAAGACCATAACACTCATAGCTCCATTACCATCATGTTCTTCCATCTTCATCACTTACAAATCATCCATTCTACCCATTTGTCTTTGGCCTTATTCTACTATGTTATAGTCATTTGTCACCCAACCCAAGTCATCGTTGACCCATCACCTTATCACCGTATTTCCTATGTCTAGATCTTGTTCCGTGTCTATGTTTTGACTCTTTCATCCCTCTCAAACTTCATATTTACCATTCTTCTTCTCTATTACATCAAAACTAGTCTATCTACACCCCATTCACCATCGAATCAAGTCCTAGTACCAACCATTCTACCTAAACCTTTGTTTTATACCATTTTCCAATGTTTTCTACCTCATATTTCCTTATGTAGGTCACTTCCAGCATCTACAGGCTTCTGCTACATCCAGTTTGCATCCAAATCTCTGTAGGTCTGAATATTTACATCGTTGTCCATATCCACTCACCCAAGTCATCGTTGATCTACCTCTCCGTGTAGTCTAGGTTGCCATCAAACCTGTCAGGTAAACTTATTTTAAGTTTAATTTAGATCAGATTTGTATGTGCCTTACATTTCTACATTTTCAGTTTAGTGTGCCTCAGATTCTGCATATTATCTTGTTTATTATCATTTCTTTTATCTTATTTTATCAAAACACAAGGGTTGACATCCGCTAAGGAAGTTAACGCTTCTTGGATCTGATTTTTCGAGCAACACCCCCATATATTATCTAATCTATTTCCCTCTTAGTGTCCTTGTTTTACAGGTCATCAATTTGTAGTGAGGATCCATCATTTACTTTGTGCCTATATCCATCACATCACATTCAAGGTACCTTAAACCCTCCATTTTCTGAGTTATTTAGTTTTCTTTAGTACTATATCATTAATTTGAAAGGAACAAAAATTATATCAACAATCTCCACCAACATCTCAATGAAGCTTCACCCAATAGCATACCATACGAGGTGGGCATGTATGCTACAAGTATTCTCATCATGATCTTCTTATCAACGAAATCTTCCAATTCCACATGAGCATCCTTGACCTAGCCAATAAGAGGAAATTCTTTCATTTCAATGGAGAGACAATGGCAAAAGTTAGGAGAGAGAGAGAGAGAGATACCGAAGCTTTACTAACTTTTACAGGCATGACATTTTCAAAAGTACTAGAGTTAATGATGCAATTATTTATTGTATACCTATTAACCAAAAAGGCTATATAGAAAGGTTCTACCTTCCTAGAGGTAGAGGGTATGGAAGTGAGACAATTCAAAGATGATGTGGAATGAGATGCATGAGGTCATTCTTTAGTATTGGATTTTTAGAACATGAAACATAACTACTTTGATATACTTTAAAAACCTATGAAATTGCTTGGGATGGGTTTTTAATTACTCATACTCAGAAATTTGGATTTTGAATTTTTTGTAATGGTGAACAATATCATAAGATGAGGAACTTATAGACACATCGGGTATTATAGCGTCCTTGACATGGATGTTCTTAAGATCAAAAAAATATTTTTTAAGGGAAGTTGAATGAGACTTACCCGAAGAGGCAAAATAATTTTGTGTTGAAGTAATTTCATGATTATTCTCAAATGACCCTATGGAATTGAACTTCAATGATCCTCCTTTCTTTAATTTTCATGTAGTCACTTTTGAGGATTCAATTGTTTATCTTGGGCATTATAAGAAGAATCCTACTTTCTATCTTTGTGATCGAGTGAATACTTAATTGGAGTAGCTATTTGTAGGTTCTTAAATCTCTGCATCTGGTGTGAATTCACAATACCTAATCCTATCACATTCTTCTTCTAATTCCTCTTTAATTTATGATTCAATAATTTATTCTCCTTCATCTTCATTGGCCTTGCATATTGCATTAACTAGTGGAGCTTCCAAGGAAAGACTTTAGGGATGCTCCTACAATCTGATTTATGTTCTAGTTTGGGTGAGATGCTCGTTGAGAAACTTCCTTCTTTAACATTGTCAAGTCATTGGCCAAATTTTGCAAAGGTGAATAATCTATCTCATCTTTGTAACTTTGGGATTTATCCTTTATTGAAGGATTCTTGATCTTCCCTGACATGATCAGGTCACCTTCCACTCCATAGTTTGAAACTAATTTCAGGCTTCCTGGGTATTCACAAAGAACATCTTGGATTATCTCAATAGGATGGGAATGGTGGGAATCTTTTTAATCTTTCCATGAAGTCTCTCATGGAATCTTGCACTATTTCTTCATCTAAGTAATTGAGAAAGGAGGGCATGAGCATCTTCGATAGTCTTGAATATTTCTTCAAAAAAATTTTTTATATCATCCCAATTATAAATTGAGCTTGATGGAAAGTAGTAGAACCAGTATGTTGTGACATCTTGTAATGTTTCCATTAATAAACACATGGAAAAATCTTCATTTTGTACTCCAAGGATTCAACAGTGTGATGAAGGTTGTGATGTGATCATTTGGTTGTTTCTTTCCATCTCCATAGAATTTTAGAAAGTTCTTTCTTGATTCTTTTGGAATTTCATGAAGTGGAGGGGTCAAAGCCAACAAACTAGTTTTCTATCCCCTTGGAATAGGTTCTTGTGTTTCCATATTAGGTTCTTCTCTTTCTTCTTTTAGGAGGAATGAGGACTCATAGTTCGACAATTGGTTCTTTTGTATGACCTTGGAGAGGATTTTCAGGAAATTGTATTCTTACCAGTACAATGGGAATTCTAAAATAAGCCCTTTGTTTCTTCTCAAATGTGGGGTCAATAATGTAACCTGCATTATCGGCTAGGTGTACCTTCATTTTTCTAGTTTTTTTGGACTACTTAGAAAGGAATGAAAATAGAAAAGTGTATATTTCTCAATAGGCTTGCAACAAGGATTTTGAATATTCAAATAGAATTTTTTTGGTATTTTTAGTTTTTCAATTTTTATGGATTTTTTAAAAAATTGTATTTTCAGAGATCTTTACTTGTGCACAAGGGTAGATCCATCCCCAACATTGTCACCAAAACCTGTTGGTGAAATAATTTATCATGTTACAAATTATGTGTTTCCACCAATGCTCATGGGGTTACGCCCCTCCTTCTTGTGTATGGGGAGGATCCATTATTGAATGTAAACTAATATAATTATGTGTGGTGGCTAAATACACCAGATGCAGAACACTTCACTAAACCTATGGAAAATTTCTTGTATGAGGTACAAGGGAGGAATTTTTAGCAATGAGGGATAAAGGAGATAAATTAGGAAAGAGAGGGTTATTTTTGTGAGTAGGCACTATCATAGTTCACACACAATAACCAAAGTAGGTCCACATTCAATTAGAGGAAAATAACAATGTAAGTAATTAGCAAGACTAAAAAACTAGAGACACATAGTTCTTTAGATTCATCAATCAAGGACACCAAGTTACTTCTTGGTTATTCAAGATCACTATGCTTGCAAAGTTGTAAAAAAGAGATAGAATAGAGGAAATCATAAGCAAAGGAAATGGAAGAAATTCATCTCTTATTTCTTGTGTGATGGTGATACAAAGCTCAAAAATCATACAAAATCCACTATTACTACATAAAAAAACTAACTTTCAGGATCATTTGGAATGGAGAATTCAATCCAATTTATAACATTATAAAATTCCTTCTCATCTACCCCCACATGACTCATTATGTCCCATCACTTGTGACTTTTCATTTTCCCTTGGAGCCTCTTTTCCAAATAGTATCTATCAAGAAAAAAACTACCTCTCTTATAATTTGAGATATTAGTTTTACATTTTACAAATATTTTGTTGTCACTTAAGTGAATAGGAAAAATGAGAAAAATTACATTCTCAATTGAAAATTAGAATATGGAGAGAGAGAGAGAGAGAGAGAGAGAGAATATAGAAAGGAATGGGATTGACTGATTTATTGTTGATGAAGAACTTGTTGATTTGAGGCATGGTGATCACAATCTCCTCCTTCTACAAGATTCTCGGACACTTCAGATTTATGATTAAGTGTTTAGGAACATTGTTATGAGATCTCCCAATGTGAGATTGAGATGACTATGGAAAAAAATTCATGATGATTCCTCCTATATCTCACAATGAGAGTGAGGATCACTTTATTGTTCCTTAGGATTCCAAAATTGGTACTTTTTTGATCATAAAGAATCCTTGTGATTCTTGAATCTCTTTATGTTTGTGCCTCACTTACTAAAATATTCCTTCATATGCGAGTGGAAAGGGATGGACCTCGAATGGAATTCTCAGAAGTGGCCACCAGTTGGAATGACATGAGGATATGACAATGAAAACACCACAAGGTTTGAGGTGAGTGTTTAGGAACACTACCAAGTGGATGGAATAGATCTTATTTATCATTCTTATGACTATGGTGCTTTAAATGAAGATCATACCTTTTCCTTTCTTGGCTCCAGAACACTTCTTGAATGAGATCAACTCATACACCTCTTGTGCACATGTTTCTCATGGAAGTAGGTGACCTTTATTGATAGAAAGACTGATCCTAGATGGAACTTAAAGGAATGAATGAGAATGAGTCCCATGTTTTTTTCCTACACACTACACTGAAACACTACAAACTCTTCTTCCACTAAATTGCAAGATGTGAGCTCCTTATCGGGCATGGATAAAGTGTTTAGAAATACTTCAGGGGAATGCATTTCCTGAGATGACCTCTTTCCTTACTCACATAGAATCCTTATCATCATGCTTATGATGATCATCCTTTTGATGAATTGAATTTGAATGAATCTCTTGATCCTCCTCAACTTCTTTCCAATTGCATAATGTTCTCGGATTTCACCTATTGCGCTTCAATATGGTCCTCCTTGCTCTTTGGCACAATAGTGATAAGAATAATGCTTCAGGATCTTCATGGAGGGTGTATTTTATTGTTTTAGATATGAAACCAACTTAAAACCATGAGAGGATGGAAAAAAGTAGTGTGATGAGTGAAAATTAAGCCTCACTGCGACTTTCTCGCACCAAAAACTCGAAACTTTCTAATTTTGAAAGGTGAGACTAGAACTATTATTTTGGGAATTTTTACCTTTTCCCTCAAATTTTTCTTTTGAATCTCCTAATACACTCAATTCACCTCCATGTATTATGTTTTACCCTTTTTATCAAGTTTCTATTTTCAGTAAGTTACTTTTTTAGAACCTATTATTTTGAGAAAATTGTATGTTTTACCTTGTTTGCCATTTACACTATTTTCCAATGTGTTGGGTAAATGGATCTTGAAATTTATAGAGGTTTAATATTTTTGCCTTTGAATGATCATGGAATATTCTATTTTTTACTAACTTTTCATTCTAGCATCATATTACAACAAAAACATCATTTTTGGATTGAACTCTTCACTATGATCCCGTGCTCCAATTTTCGTCATGATCTGACTGCTAGAAATCTTAAAAAAAAAAAAGGAAAAATTTTGGGATGGAGAATTTCAATATTTATACTATGATGGAATCCATTAATGGAGGCTTGAAGCTTCAATGATCATAATTTTTCTAGGAGGATAAAAATCAATGGAAAGCTTGGTGCAATCAGTTTTGAGATGAGGAGTCATGGGAAAAGCTCTAATTTCATAGTCATGGATGATTTGGAACGTGTTGGACAGCATGAAAGTTTTTATCTGATATTTTTGGATATTTAAATGATTCAATAAATGTGGAAAAAAGTCAAACTATGCAAGAAAAGTGAACTTGGAAGCAATTTTTTGTGTTTTTGAGTTACCCGACAATGATTTTTGTTCATGGATGTGAAAACAACATATGTTTTAAAGTTGGGGTTTTTAATGGCTAATTATAAGGAAAAAAATTATGTCCCATCTGTCTCCTTAGGAATAGGGATAAGGGGGATAGTAAAAGGTTCCTCAAGGAGATGAGGAAAAGTGGCAATGCGTGTTAAGAAGGGAGGGAGATGGGAAAACATGTCTTGGAACCTAGAGATGTTAGCCGATCATATGAATAACCTAAAGAGGGGATAGAGTGGGGAAATTTTTATATGTACCCTCTTTCCTTTTGGGAATGGGGAAAAGTGGGACAGTAAAATGCACCCTCGCCATATGATCCCAAGTGTCACTACGTGGTGCGAGGAGGGGAGATGAGTTTAGCCTAATAAGCACACCGTCGGGATGAGCCGGATCATATGGGGAACCATATGGAAGGGATGATGATTGGTGAATTTTTGTGTCCCTCATGTAACCTTGTGAAAGGGAAAGAAGTACACAAAATTTCTCCATGAATTTAGAAGGTGACGTGTCACTCAACAAATTGGGTAAGTACGAGAAGTGTGACTACACCAAGAGAACTTGGAGAGATGATCACCGAAGCTCCAACATGTATTTTCACATCTATTTTTATATTATTTTGACTACTAAGACCATTTTAAAATAATGGAATATTTTTAAGGCTTCAATTATTCTTTCATCTTCAAAACTTGACCCCTTTCTCTTGAGAGCAAGGTTTGTCTGTCAAGAATGAGCTGCCTTGAGAAACCATCAGGTCTTGTGAAATATGTGATGATTGCACCATATATATAATTACTCCAAATTTATAATTCCTATTTGATTTCCTCCTAAATCCTCCCATATCTCCCATAATCATCTTGGTGAATTTCATGCTCTAGTTTTGACTACACACTCCATATTCCAAAAAAACTAGCTTTTGCACAATCTGTCCCTAATAGGGTTCATTTTAAGAGACCTCTTAGAAATTGGAGGTGGAAAATACCTAGTGAATATCCTCGGAACTAGCAAATTTTCTACTTTTCGAAAAGGCAAATTTTCTAGTTTTTCCGTAACTAAATTTTCACCGCTATTTTTTCAAGGAGACTACAGACACTTGTATGTGCAACGCGTGATAGAGAGCTTCCTAGTCGCACGCCTAGAAACTTTGTTGACATGCGACGAGAGAGTCTTCCAATCATGCGCCAAAGAAATTTTCTTGACACGTGAATGGAAGGCTCTTTGTTGTAACGCCTTGATTTTTGTAAGTTATCATGGTAATTACCTTTCATGATGTTGTAACTGTAGAAATGAAGATAAATATGTTAAGACACATCTTTTGATCTTAGAGGAATGTGTTGCTGATCTGGACCCTTGTTTGTTGTAACTTGATACTTGGGACAAAAGTTATTATTGCTTGTGTGATTGCTAATGAGACAACAAACTTGTCATATGCTTGATGAACTCTATTCGCTGATTGACAGCACACCTTGAATCAATTCCATTGATCCAAGGTATGTTGTGGCCTTCTTATGATCGCTTTGTCGATTTACTTTTAAACTAGACTGAAGGTTGATATAAATGTTGCAGCACCTGATTTCAGGTATGAATATCTGGTACGTAGATGCCAATGAAAAAGGTTTGATTCTCGAACCACACACCGTTGTAATGCTAGACAGCATAAGATGATAAGGGCTTGGATGCAAGTGGCACATGTATGTGGAACTTAGGACGAAATGTCCTGCTTAATGTTGAATATGACTGTCAGGCGGAAAGACTTGATATGGAAACTAGTTAATTAAATATTAGGGGATTAAACCCTAACCTACCCCTAAGTTTTATCTTATACCCTAACTACTATCCTATATGGATTTTAGATTTCATAAGGGAGAAAATAGATATAAATTCCATTAACCTATGAACTAGGCGAATGACCTAGATATGGACTATTAAAATCCTAAACTAATCCTAACCTAAGGAAGGGGATGCATAGACCCATGTGGATGGAAAGGATAAGGGGGAAGGTAGGAAATTTAATGGGACAGTAAATGAAGTCCTTACGTATGTACAAAGACCGAAGTTTGGCGGGAACAAAGAAAAGTTGGAGGCGTCCAACTAGCTTAGAAAATAAATGGGATTTATATGCAAATTTGAAATTTGGAAACTCACCAACCCGAGTCGGCGGTGGCATGAGGAATGAGGAAAGGCATTGCATTCAATGCATTAATTATCTTGGTCTTAACGACCAGCTCACCTTGGAAAGAGGATAGAGGAAAAAGGAAAATTGTTTGTTCTTTGTGTGCATTTAGATTTTGGTTGCTCTACATTTTATTTCTCCATGGTTCTGTCGAACCAAGCCGTGTTTTGATTATTATCTCTGTTCTTTGGAAAAATAAAGGCTATTCTTGTGCTTGTGGAAGTTAGTATGGTTCAAATCTGGCCGAGGACGTCATGGAGAGAAACAACTCCAAGGTGGGCACGGTTTTCTTGAGCCACAAGAAAAATTAACAGGCATGTTAAGCCCTTCGCCTTAAACCGCTTGCTTTTGCTTAATAGTCTCATTAAAAAAACCTTCTTTATGATGGGGGTTTTGGTTATTTGATTTGGCTGTTACGTTGAGATGATTTCAAGTTGAGTCATTTTCTTTTGTTGTACGCGGCTTGAGCATTCTTTGCATAATGATTAAGTTGAATACACTTGTCCTTGTTGTGTGGTTCGTTTTGGCAGTGTTGGGTATTCGCTTTATTACCATTTGGGTTGTGCTAATAAATACATTAGCTAAATGAATATCACTTCTGAGTTCTGAGCATTCTTGTGAAAATGAAAAGATGAGATGATTTGTATGTCTGGTTGAACTGTCCTTAAAAGAATGAACACGACTTGGGTATTCTCGGGTGTTTGAAGAAAATGATTGTTCTTCTTATTGAAATCATTAATGAATTATGTTTTCTCTTTGCTGCTTCAAAATCTGAAGGTAATGGGAAAGAGGATTTTATTGTGCATTTTGGATGCGGTTTGATCTTCTAGTCTGAACTGTCATCATGAAAACGAACATGGCTTAGTGTTTCTATGCAAATGAATGAAACAAATGAGATTTGGCTTGCTGTTGAGATTGTTTTGACTGTACCTTGCTTGCGCATCTATTACCCTATGCGGGTTTGCATTGATAAAGGCATTGTTATGCGAATATATATATTTTTAAGGATTGTGGACCTTTCATCATTTTCATTAAGAACAAATATGAATGGAATTATTCTTTGTTGTTGGAAAGTGAAAACTCTCATTATTAGGATGAAAGTGTGACTGGTTGTAGTCACTCAGTACACTCTTGCAATGTTATAAAGACATGAATGTCTTACTTAGAGTGAAATGTTTAAAAGGAAATGATTGTGTTATAGGTCCTTTTGGTACTAATGTTTATAGACCATTGATGAACTACTCTCGTCAACTTTTTGGAAAGGTAATAGTAGTTTTCAATTACTGAATATACTACTTTGAATGAATTATACTATTGGAGTATATGTCTGCTCTAAATAAGAGGTATTTGGATAGACAGTAAGAAGAGGTGATATGATCTTGCTCCCTTATATTCGATTATTGATTTTTGTTTATTTCTCTTTGGACTGTTATCATTGATTGATATCACGTTTGGATTAAAAACTTCTAGTACAACTATGAGGAAAAGAAAGAGAGTGTGAATGGATAATTTGAATTAATGATCATTTTTCTCTCATACAGTTGGAAATCTATAATTGTTATGGAACGAATTTCGTACTGCTTGGGTTAAGCATTTGTATTTAATTGTTGTTTGCTTGTTCTCTTCGTTTTGATTGCTTGAAATCAGATGAGTTGTATGAAGGAAGGGACAATAATTCGGTTTAGATTTTAGTTAAGATCTATCTTTTGAATTCACAACTATTGTAAGAGAATGGAATTGATAGCATTTATGTTAGAACAGCAGTTGCATAGTTGTGTTTTTAGTTCTTACAGATGTTTGTAATCTGGAACTATTGAAGGAAATTACTTCTTGTAATAATTATTTGGGAAAGAGGGTAGTAATCCTTTGTCTGATTAGGAGGGTTATTGGATGATTGAGTTGATATGTTGTTCATCCTTTTTGGTATTTAATTCTTGAATGATGTTCATATTAACATTTCATAAAAGCAGGGTTCTTTTATTGAGACAGTTAATTAAAAGCACCTCATTTTAAAGACAAGTGCTTAATATGCTCAGTTCAATGAACTGACCCGTGCAAGTAATTTTGCAGATGAAACTTGAGTATAAATGAAGACATGGTTGTTTTCCGATACTTCTTTGATTAACTGAAGATGGATTGTATTGATAGCTATTACTCCTCCATGAGGAAATGAGAAAGGAAGAAGTTACATTCTTCTATCTTTATGAGTTGTAATATTGTTTGATATAAACAAAGTCCAGTCGTTTGGACTGGAAAATGTATAGATTGTAAATATAATGGATGAATACAAGTAAAAGTGTGATATTTTCAATAACTGTATCAGTTTGATATTGTTGAATAAGTTTGAGAATATAACATTATTCCTTGACTTGGAATTATTCAAATGTTAATGGATGAATTTAAAAGGAAATAACATCTATTCTTTACCTGAATGCAACTTTTACGTTGAAATGTGCAATTAGTTCATACTTGGGTTAAGATGAATTTTGAATTGACATTAAAAAGATTTAGATAAACACGAAATCCTAATTGGAAGGTATTCGGGATTAGTTTGAAAGCTAAGGGATATCAAATAACTTAGGGGCAGCCAAACCTTGTATTCGGACTCCGTTAATAGCCTCGAATGTTTAAATTCAGAAAATAAAGATATGGGAAATCATATCTATTGTTAATAGACCTTAACTAAGTAAGGTTAAGGAGGATAAATGAATAAATTCATTTATAATTAGACCTTGTTTAAATGATGTCTAATAAGATGGAATTCTGAATTTGTTTACAGTTGTGGAAAACTTGGTTAAGTTTAATAGGTTAAACTTATTAAGTTTATCGATAATGGACTGATTAGTCCAAAGATTAAGAAAGGAACCAAGAAGTGAATATGCAACCCTTCGGTATGAAGGAGGAGATGCATATTAAGCTAGAAGACGGATTAAGTCTCTCTTAGCTACATACAACTGTAACAAGAACAAGGATAAAGGATCAGCATGGCTGCTGAAAGTTGATCTTAAATACTAAGATTATAACCAAATCACAATTGAGCTGGATGTGTACCCTCGATGAGAGGATTCCATAGGACATTGACATACACCAGCTACAATATGGTGTCTTCGTGAAGGTGGGGCCTTCATGACGACACAATGTTATAGCTGACATATTACAATGCCCTCCCGAATTAAATCATCAAGTTTACATAAGCTGGATAATAAGTTCTTGGCTGGGGATAGGAATGTGATCACGTATACGGAGTGACTCCTGGAGGACTAAAGGTAACTAGACACACGGAGTCATCTAGGAATGACACCATATGTCTGCGTATCTTTAGTTACCATGAGTAACTTCCTATACTCGTTCATATTGCTAGTTGGGGTTAGAGTTTGACCTTAAATGGAAGGACTGGTAGAGACCAGGAAAGACCATTCTAGATAACAGATGAAGTGAGGTGAAGGATGTATTCCATTGGTGTGTATCACATCTAGGAATATGATCATGCAAAGCATGTGAAAATCTTTGGCCAAAGTATCGCAAGTGCTGGTTGCGTTGTCCTAATCACCTAGTTTAAGATGCAGGATGTCGATGAATATCGAGAATGATATTCGATAGGCTTCTTAAATGGATCACTTCGATAACCTAAACAAGAAAGAACCCTATATATTCATTATACTACGCATGAATTAACATGAAGGATCGGTAAGTCGCGAGTCATGAAATGAGAGATCGTTGAAACTCCGAGCCATAAAGTGGGAGGTCGGTAGTTCTTCGAGTCATTTACAACAGCATATGGTATCATTATATGATTGAATGACATCGAATGTGTGTTCCATATTGCAAATATGTGAGCAGAGAACATTAGTTTTAAAAGGAAATTGTGTGATCCAAACTGCATTAATTGAATGAGAGAACAATTATTAAAACTTAAACGTGTATTTGAATTATATAATTCATAACGAGGAACGTTGTATAAAAAAATTCCTTGTCCTATAAATGGGGATGTTACATCATGCATCATTTTCACATTTTGTTGTCAATTCTCACAATTTACGGCCCCAAGCCCAAGACAAAAATCAAGAGGAAAATCCAGTCCAAGCCCTATCCAAGGCCAAATAATCTATAGGAACCTTTTGTGCCCCCACATCCAGAAAGTTGTACAAATGAATTTGAGAATACAAGGATATGCTCGATGCATGTGACTTTGGTGGTCTCATTAGGATGCCCCATTTTGAAATAGACCATGACATTATGAACTACCTTATCCTCATCCTCCAGATACATATAGAGGATGATATATTGCATGTGATTTATTATTAGGATGTATGGACGATGGTCGAATGTTTCAATTCGGTGTCGACCCAACTGATATTCATCGGTTAACAAGCCTCCCATTAAAAAATTTACCCATTGTTACAATGAAGGAAACACTCATCGAAGATGATAAGAAGTACCTGGAATCAAATTTTGGGTTCCATGTTGATTGTAAGTGTAAACTATTTTCAATTTTCATTTGGTATTCAGTTTCTGATTTTGATACAATTCAAATCGATATTAATTCCAACATTCTTTTGGCATTTGCAGCTCATGTCAATAAATCTAGACGTGGTGTGGATACGCAAGGAATTACACACCACTTTCTTGCCACTATGATTTCCTTCTTTCAAGCCAGAATAGTTTTGTAGGGTCACCAAATGGATATACCAAACTGGGCTATTGCATACATTCTTACTACTATCGAAAAGCAAAAATTTGATTGGTGCACATTTTTATCCAAAAAAATAAAAATGACATTACAAATGCAATGCTTTCGAAAAACCAGTCATTTACTCCACAAACTATCTCCTTGGCTTTTATTACGAGGCTCTTCTAAATTTAAAAGACAAACCAATTCCTACTTGCACATGGATGAGGCGTTGATGAATTTGTCAATTCCATTTCAAGAACAATAGGTATAAACTATAAAGTTTGTATTTCGACATTAGACTAACAGGATGTTCATCTCGAATCTGATTAAATATTTACTATTTGCAGAGAATATTTTTGGAGGCCCTTCCTCAAAAAAAGGTGGCATCAAGAGGAAGAGGCCAACAACACGCTTGAGGCATCGGCAGATTCACAATCTGAAATGGAAGTTCACTCATCTCCAAACCGCCAACCGTTTGAATTCGTTAAACACCAGAGAAGTAATACCTTAACATTTATTATTTACAAATTCCCATTTTGTATTTTCAATTTACCATTTAAATTTTACCATATTGAATTGACATACAATCGACTATTGTTGACATTACAGGGACTTTGGACTATACACGTACTTCTCAAAGTCAACCATCTTCACCAACTCACTCCGTTCAGTCACATGCAATTGTCTCTTCTCAACAACCACCTCAACAATCCCAGCAACAAACAACTCAAAAACCACCAATTACTACTCCAACACGGCCACCTCAACCACCGCGACAAGCTACCCCTCAACAACAAGGTATTATTTTATTGCTTTAGTACAAGTTTTGAATAGTACTTCATATAATTTCATAGTTTTTGCATAGTTATACATTTTTCATATGATTTTTCTTGATCTTTTCAGCACATTGCAGTCCTTCACCTTCTATAGATAGAGTGCACCACCCCCTCCTCCTCCATAATATTCAAAATGCCAACCAGAGGATCAGGAAAAAAGAACATTGGTAAATGCATGCCAATTCCTCCGGCCCCTAGTGGGACACTAAACATTGCCTCCTCATTTCAATTCCAACCCTCTCTCTCGGTGGCTTGCCCAATGCAATGGGCATATCGGTTTTAAATAATATAACTTTAGATGAAGATTACTTGGGCATTGATAGCAATGACCCAACAGGATTTTTCAATACACGTGAGATGATTCAAGGCCAGCAGGTATACTTCTATTTCAACATAATTTATTCAACTTTCATTACATTTCACTTTAGATTATTGATTTATTTTATCATAAATAGGATCAGGGCACACAAAGTAGAAAAAAGTAGCATTTGATCAACCCGAAATCCCCCATACCTCTCCAGTGAGATCATCTTCTTCAGATATAGATGGTGAATAATTGCTACCATTTCCTTTAGAGAACTTAATTGGTTATGATTGTCAATCCCATGTCGATGAGTTTATTGTACCTCATATCGGTCAGCTCATAGAATGGGAGAAAAGGGAAAAAGTACTAATCAATGAGATAATAAGTCATTTTGAAAATTATTGGCAAAGGGATAGTTTATACGCTGCAGTCTAGAATCAACTGAAGATGGATTCCTTACTTACCCAAGTAAGAAGTGGGACTATCACGTATAACAACAACTATAAAGATGACATTTTGGATAAAGCATTAAACAAATTGGAAAATATTAGTGTTGAAGCCTGGCATATTTTAACAAATGGTCTAAGGACAAGGATCTGGTAGCGATTGCAAATGCCAAAAGAGATAGAGCGGTTGTAAGTATTATCACTTCAAAACAATATTTTTTTTAATTTGACCTTTTCTTATTTTAGTAATATGTTTAATTGAGATCACTTTTTTTTGTAGTTGAAATATGAAAATTTGAAGAGTCAAGCAAAGGTTTTCCAAGTTCACTTGGAAACCATGAAAAGAAAATTTTATCCATGTGAATGAAGAATTTGAAGGAAAATATTGTTTTGGTTAACAAACAAAACAATACACTGAAGTGATAATTAAAGAGCATGGCTTCAACCCTAAAATTTTATTCAAAACCAAGGCAGTTGTAGATCCAAGTTTTCTATCCCATGGAGATGCAACAAAGGAAGAACAAAGAATTGTAAAGAATCTAGATAGTGTTGCGGAAGATCTCATTAGTTATGGGATTATTCAAGCCATTGGGGAAAGGGGTACAGGCGGAGAAGCCATTGGGGAAACTGAAAGGAGTACAGGAGTGGAAGCCATTGAGGAAGGGGGTACAAAAAATTGAGGGTTAAAAAATTTCATGATTGAGGGTGGAAAGATTGAGGGTTTGAAATACTTTATAATCTATATTTGAAAATTATTATCTGGATTTGGAATTTGAAACTTGAAATACTTTATAATCTTTAATTTTATATCTTCCTTTATATTATGTATAGAATTTGAAATTTATTATCTGGATTTGGAATTTGAAACTTGAAATACTTTATAATCTTTAATTTTATATCTTCCTTTATATTATGTATAGAATTTCTAGATTGTATATGGTGTTTATGTTTCATTTGAATGTGATGGTGTTATGATAATGGTTAATTATTTGTTTTAAGAAAATATGGAATATGGTATGACACAGGCATCTTAATACTAAGAGTTAAATCTTCTTCTCTCTACTTGTAATGATGATTGCATTAGATGTGGATGATGACATTAGAATAGAATCATAGATATGGATTATCATGAATTGTATGTGGACTGTAGATTTAGCTTCAAGCACGATCATGGAATCTAGAAAATTTGGAATGTAGTACGATAGAGACATTAGAATGGATATAGATGATGATGAATGATGATAATGGATAATTGTTTTAAAAAAATTGGAATGTGTCAAGATTGTTTTAAAATAGATAAATAATTGTTTTAATAATAATTGGAGTGTCAGGATTATGATAGTGATATGATGACATTAGATGTGGATGATGACATTAAAATATATATGGATAATGATGAATTTTATGTGGACGTAGATTTAGCTTCAAGCAGGATCGTGGATGATGAATTGTATAAAATTTGGAATGTGTTATGAAATAAACATCTTAATATGGAAAAATCTTCCTCTTTGTAAAATTTGATTGTGTGATTTTATCCCACAAAGTTTAAACAATATATCAAAGCATTTCACAAATATAAAAATAAATTAAACATAATTGTAAAAAATCAAGAAATGTCATATGATAGGGTTTAAGTTACCTCTTGTGTTTTAGATGGTTGTGAAAAAGCATATGGAAGGAATATGAGAAATCATCCTTCGTAGTGTGCTAGATCTTTGATTTAAGAAAACTCAACACGAGAAATGGATTAGTAGATAGATGGGTGAGTTTCCTAACATTGTCAGTCTCGAGAAGTGCGAGCTTCCTCGGATGGATGTCAACCCACGTTTTAAAAAAAAAAAAGATGAAATAATTGTATTTAAATAAATGTAAATATATATACCTATAACATGAAACATCTTTAATGATAACAAGAGCTGAAACAAAATTTGATAAAAATCCTCCTCAGTCAATATTTGCATCTGTAGAGTTAATATGAAATTGAATAAATAACCACAGTTAAAATGTAAGGTGACAAACAATAAAAGTAAGGTCAAGGAGATACCTATTTAAAGTTGAAACAATCCATTATCAATAGCTTCTTCAAACTCGATGTTCTCTTCTGTAGAGTGTGACGATGCGCCAATTCCACTCTCATCATTGGGAACAATTGTACTTGTAGTTGTATTATTCACACCTCTTCTTTCGAAAGGGAATTCCAATGCACAATTGCTCTGTCAAAAGGAAAGGTTTCCATGGAGTAGCGAGATACATAACACCTCATGCAACTTTCCAGATTTTTATCCAACTTGTTTCTCAGTTTTGATTTTATAAATGATAAAGCACTGAAAACCCTTTCATCCTCCACAGACCCCAAAATCATTGTTTGGCATAACTCATATAATCTGAAATATTCACTGATGTCTTCTTGTAAGATAGAACTTTGATAGATTCCTCACCACAACCTTGTAATAGCACCACTTTCAGAAGGTTCATCTAAATTTTTATATTGGTTCCTCATTGTTGTTGCAAAATTTGTTGATTGAAACTTTAATAAATCAGCATTCAGTATACCTTTGATTTCCATACCCTTGAACTCTAAAGTCTTTGTGAAATGTTCCATTATTGTACCCATGGATTTATGGAAATGCTTTCTTACAAATTTTGACATGACCACCTTCAATATTCCAAAAATTAGGATTCATCACACCCATTGCTTCAAGAATTTTATCTTTGGAGAAACGTTCTCTAATTTCTGATGATAAGGATTCTGAAAAAAATTTAAGCTTTATTCTTGTTTCAACTATAACAGACTCAAAGAGATTACGTGTCACAGGAACATCTTCTCATTCCGATCCTGGAATAGCTTGATGTTTTGCAAAATGTGCAGTGGTATGTCCCTCCCATTAACATTGATGCAGAGGTGATCATGGATATTAAATCTCAAATAGTTACTTGGGATTTTTAAGATCTAACAAAGATTTCCAATTCTCAAAAATAGGTGTATCAAAACTATCTTGGGAATAGTACAAGACATCAAGACTTTGACATACCATTTTTCTCATCCGTATAAAATCCACAATATAGATTAATCTCCCATGTGCATGCTTCATCAGTGTATTGATCTCCTGTAACATTGGAAGAATACCAACCAATGTAAGAAATGTCTCCAAATCAGTTAAATGGAACAACAAGTCCCTCACCTATCAACTTCATGATGATATTTGTGCATGAAACCAACCAACGAAGGATACTCCTCACGAAACTCTGCATGCAGGTTCATACAAAGAGATCCATCTCATCTCAACATCCTTCAAAAGTTTTTTGCCATCTGTAATTCCAATTGTGAATTTCTGGAACTCAAGAAATCACTTTGGGTTGCTTTCCATATAGGCATGAAGTTCTCTTATAAGGTCTTCTACTTTAGCAACATTTTCATAGTTGCTTACCATTTTATACGCTAAATTCATTCTGTGAGCCATACAGTGAATTGGTAGCATATATGGGGCTATTGTTGTTTGTAATCTAACACACCCTATTTGGTGACCCTGCATGACTGATGCACCATCTTCTCCGATGCATACCAACTTTAGCAATTTCATAATCAGTCATTCCAACAATATCTTTCAAATGAGAAACAACTATTTTATGTAGGTTTTTGGCATTACAGTTTTCAACCATTTTCATAACACCCAGCAGATGAGGTGTCCTTATATGATTTTCTAAAGTATAGATGTGGATACATACCCATGCAGTGTTGTCGATTGTTGTCACTTCATCAATTGAAAGAGATAAACTTTGATTTTTTCACATTCTCTTTCAAATCTTCCTTCTCTATCATCGAAAGGCATTTTTCCATTTCCCATGCACTACTTTCAGACCAATGAGACTGAGGTACGTTGGGCACTCCATTATATTGATACAAAACTTTGAAATCGAGGAAATCTGAAATCGGTCTTCCTTTCTTTAGTATGTGAAATAAAGTAGAGAACTATATGAGTTTTGCATGTAGATTTGTTTGATTCATCTTACCAATTTGTGATGTGATCGTTCCTCCCTTTTCCACGAGATGTTTGCATTTTTTTCTACTCCACTTCATAATCCATTGTGTATTTAACATGCATGCATTCTTTTTCAGTTTTCCACCTATGTGTTTTGATTTTCTAGCCATCCGCCCCCATTACAGTCAAATATTGTTTTCCATAGTGTTTTTCTATAGTGTCCAACTTCATTTGCATTTTTTGTTACTTTCCCAATTTCCACGTACATATTGTACATGTACATTCAGATGGGATCTCTTCTGAATTAGATGGTTGTACAGTTCGATAAATGGAAATTTGGCAGCCCAATCAAACTTATATGTCCTCCCAATGGTCCACATATTCTTGTTCATTTTCAATGTTTTACTTTTTTGAGTAGAATTTTGAGCAATATCACAATCACCTGGTTTCCTCTTTCATGAACCAAATTTGAAATTGATTTTTGTGTTCCATTTTGTTGAGTATTTGTATGTGTGATATCTTGATGCACTCTTGGTTGCACCCCAATAGGAAGAATATCTTCAGGATCTGGCATCTCAACAGTATATCTTCAAGATTTGGCATGGTATCATCATAGGTGTCATTTGGTTGATACTTGCAAGAATGCATGTCCACCTCGATATTACCTTCCACATAGTCAATATTCTAATTCTTTCTAGTGGTAAGCTATATAGTTGTTTGGTAGTTGCACTATCTATATCAGCAGAGTTTCCAAAATACTTGAACAGGGACTTCTGAGATTTCTTAGTTACTTTTTGGGTCTTCTCATTCTGAGGACTAACACCTTCCATTATTCTAAATAGAGTCATGTGTCAACAAAAGAAGCAAGTCATGTGTCAGAGAAAATTGGGGCGCATGTCTGGTATAACACTAAGTCATGTCGTCAGAGGAAACCAAGTCACGTGCGTCAGAGGAAAATGAGTCACACGTCAGAGAAAAACAAGTCACACGCATATAGAAACCAAGTCACATGTGTCAAAAATTCACTAAGTCACGTGTCTGCAATACCTCCTTATCATGTCATCAAATTCAATGAGTCACATGTCAACAAATATTCCTTTTCGCGTCGTCAATAACAAACCCCTTTTCACATCAAAAATTCAATGAGTCACGCATCAAAAATATTCCTGTCAAAAATCATCAATAAGAAACCCTTTGTCATCTTCAAAAATGAACGCAATGAGTCACGTCTTCAAAAATGGTGTTGGTAAGTACTGGTGGTAGTATGGTACCTACTACAAATCACCTAGGTTTTTATAGGAGATGTTTTCAAATGTAGGTGAAGCCGACCCCAAAAAAATATATACTGTAAATTTTAGGTGAACATGACACTGACCTGCTCTGAAAAAATCACCTTTTCAAAATTTTCCTAAAAGAAATTTTCACCATATTACGAATATTCACCACTAGGTAAATATGATTATTAAATAGAATAAAAATTTACCATGAGGGGGTTAGGTAAGACTCAAGAGCAAATTTTCAAATTTGGCTTTGTTTTCATGCTTGAAAGTTTGAATTTTTGAGATAGCAAAAATGCATGACAACAAATGGATCTAGCTTTGGGACTTATTATGGATAAAAACAATGAGGAGTAGACAAGCAAGAACTCCAAAATCTCAAGACAATATTAGACCAATGCCTTATCTATTGGGCTCTATAGAGTCACCACAAAGATACATGATGAAACTTCCTTTATTGAACACACACACGAAAAAAAACAAGCAAATGAAAACAAACATGAAATGAGAAGGGAAACACAAAAAAAAATGGAAACATCCTAAATCACCTATGTATATGTGGGGAAATCTCACTTTCATTGAAGCACTAATTCAATTGAGTGCTTACCCATAAACAAGTATCACCAAATGCCTTTCTTCTACAAATCCATTG
Source organism: Taxus wallichiana var. yunnanensis (assembly GCA_018340775.1). Lineage (NCBI taxonomy): Eukaryota > Viridiplantae > Streptophyta > Pinopsida > Cupressales > Taxaceae > Taxus > Taxus wallichiana. Next base: position 594,682,603 of record CM031243.1, read on the forward strand.
ACAAGCTCATGTTGAAATATGAACCTTTCCTCAACTTCTTGATAAAACTATCATGATTTTTATTACAATTGATGACCCACTTATTCATTTCATTTCCTCTATTTTTGACACATTCTTTCCATCTTCTCATTGAACTCTCATGTTCGTTTTGATTGTTGATTTTCCATCACTAGTGTGAAGAAGAGTTTTGATCACCCTTGGCTCATCAATTTCATACAAGGCCCTTTGTATTTTGATAGGAATTTTTCTTCATTTTTCATCTTCTTCATGACCATTATCTTCATAAGTTGATTCTTGACATATGCTTTGAAAGCTTCAACATTATTACTAACCTCTTGATGTTCTTTGTTTCTCAATTGGTCCAAGCAATCTTCTTTCACATACCCTAGCTATTTTTCAACATGTCACCCTATCCCATATACAATGTGTCAAGTAAATTTCTTCATTATCTTGAAAGAGAATGAGCTCAAGGTTGGGTATGCAACATGGAAACCATTATCTTCTTCATCTTGTCCATTTTGAGCTTGACATCCATTTTCATGGTGAAAGCCCCTTTTCTCAAGTGGAGTTGACCTTGAAAGAAGAAAACATGTTCTTATCCATAAATTAATTGTTGAGAAGGTTTCATTTTGAACAAAATCAGCCTGGGATCAAGCACCATTTCATCTATCCATTTTTTGTTGAGAATGTCTCCATTTTCATGAAAGGGGAATGAGCACAAAATTGGAGTTGAAATATTTATGTTGTCATTTTCCCAATCTTGATCACCAAGAACTAGGGATTCCATTTCTATGATGAAATCATCATCTTTTTGAGTGGATTGGTATTCAGAGGGATAAAACATTTAATCACTCTTGCATTCCTTATCTTCTCATCCCAATGATAAGGAAAAAGTCTTCGTATTCACAAGTACATTCATTGAATGGAACTTCATACCAAACATTGAGAACATGGTTTAAAACATTGAACTCACTTGAAAGAAGTTACTCGACATCACTCCTTGATCTACATTTATCATTACTTGAGATTGTTTTGTTGCAAGTCAAGACTCTCATGACCATCATCAACATCCAATAGAGAAATTACATTCATGCTCACATCCCATGGGAAGTACATACTCTCAAATTATGATTCCATCAGTCATCGTGATGTTCTTTGATCGGCTCTATGATGCTTGGGTACTCTTCCACCAACATGGGCAGATCAAGATCTTCCTCGAAAGTCATGAAAAATTTATAAGATTTTGATTTTTAACATGGGATATCTATCATTGGGTCATCTAGTATTTGAATAGTATACTTCATTTTCCTGATGGGAAGAAGTTTCTTCACTTTACCATTGACCGAATGGTGGCATGCAAAAAATCCAGCTGCATATCACCACCAACATCTTGACTACAAGAAGCTTTGAACCCAACAACATACCATACTAGGAGGGAATGTATGCTACAAGTATTCTCATCGTGATCTTCTTATCAAGGAAATCTAAATTCCACCTAAGCATCCTTAACTTTGTCGAACAAGAGAAACTTCTTTCATTTCCATGAAGAGGAAATGGCCAGGTAGGAGAGAGAGAGAGAGAGAGAGAGAGAGAGATACCAAGAGATTTATCTAATTTTACAGGAATGATGTTTTCAAAAAATCAAAGTCAATGATGTAATTATTTGTTTTATACCCATTAACCAATAAGGCTATATAGAAATATTCTACCTTCCCATAGGTAGAGGGTATCGAAGTGAGACAGTTTGGAGATGAAGTGGAATGAATGAGAGGCATGATGTATTTATTTGGTAGTGGAATTTTTAGAACATGAAACATAACTACTTCCTTTGATATACTAAACAAGCCTATCAAATTTCTTGGGATGGGTTTTAATTACTCATACTCAGAAATTTGGATTTTGGATTTTTTACAATGGTCAACAATATAAAAGGATGAGGAAGTTGTAGGCACATCAAGGATTATAACATCCTTGAAATGGATGTTATTAGGATCAAAAGAAACTTATTTTTCAAGGAAGTTGAATGAGACTTACCCAAGAGGTAGAAGGATTCTGTGTTGAATTATTTTCATCATTCTTCTCACCTGACCCATGGAAGAAAACTTCGATGATCCTCCTTTTGTTGTTTTTTTTCATGGAGTCACCTTTTGAAGATTTAATTATTTGGCTTGGGAATTATAATAAGAGCTTACTTTATATTCTTTGATTGAGTGCCTACTACATTGGAGTATCTATCTTTAGGTTCTTCAATCTCATCATCTTGTGTGAATTCACAATACCTAATCCTAGCACATTCTTCTTCTCCTTCCTCTTAAATTTATGATTCAAAAATTTCTTTTCCTTCATCTTCATTGGCCTCGTATATTACATTGAATGAAAAAGCTTCCAAGGAAATCCTTTGAGGTTATCCTGTAATATTATTTCTATTTTAGTTTAGATAATATGATTTTGAGAAACTTTCTTCTTCAACATTATCAAGTAATTGGAAAATGTTTGCAATAGTGAATCAACTCTCTCATCTTTGGAACTTTGGGCTTTATCCTTTGTTGAAGGATTCTTGATCTTTCCTAACATGATTAGGTCATCTTCCACTCCAATGGAAATTTCTTGAGTGTTTTCCAAATTTTTTGGTTGAACTCTCTCATAGTATGAAACTAATTTTAGGCATATGAGCATTCATGAATAACCTCTTTCAAGATTATCCGCAGTAGGATGAGAAATGGTGGGAATATTGTTGATCAAATTTGTGAATCTTGCCACAAAGTCTCTCATGGACTCTTGCGATTATTTATTCATCTGAGTAAGTTGAGAAAGGAGGGCATGAGCATATTTTACAATCTTAAATATTTCTTCAAACTTCTTTTTTATATCATCCCAATTAGAAATTGAGTGTGATGGAAAGCAATAGAACTAGTCTTATGTGACATCTTGTAATGTTTCCAAAAACAACCACACTAAAACATATTCATGTTATACTCTAATGATTCCACAAGCTATGATGAAGGTTTTGATATGATCATTTGGTCATTTCTTTCCATCTCCATAGAATTTAGAAATTTATTTATTGATTCTTTTGGAATCTCATGAAGTGGATGGGTCAAATCCAATGGACTAGTGTTCTGTCCCCATGGAATAGGTACTTGTGCTTCCATATCAGGTTCTTCTATTTCTCTTTTCAGGAGGAATGAGGACTCATGGTTCGACAAATGGTTCTTCAAGATGACCTTTGAGAGTATTTTTAGTAAATTGTCTTTTTACCAATATAATGAGATGTGTAAAATAAGCTCTTTTTGCTCCTCAAATGTGGGGTCAATAATGCCACTTGCATGATCAGCCCACATGTACCTTATTTTCAATTTGTCTTGGACTACTTAGAAAGGAATGAAAAATAGAAAAGTGCATATTTCTTAAAAGGCTTACAACAAGCCTTTTGAATATTCGAATAGTTTTTTTTGGTACTTTCAATTTTTCAATTTTTATGATTTATGAAAATCTATTTTTTATTTTTCAGAGATCTTTATGTGCACAAGGGTAGATATCTCCCCAAAGAGTCACAAAAAAACTGTTGGTGAAATAATGTGACGTGTTGTAAATTATGTGTTTCCACCAATGCTCATGGGGTTATGCCCCTCCTTCTTATGTATGGGAGGCTCCCATTATTGAATTTAAACTAATCTAATCTGTGGGGTGGAAAAATAGGCCAAATATTTTACATAAAACACTTCACTGAACATGTGGTAGAGTTCTTCTATGAGGTACAAGGACAAATTTTCATCAATGAGGGATAAAGGAGAGAAAATAGGAAAGATAGGGTTATTTTTGTGAGTAGGCACTAGCAGAGTTCACACACAATAACTAGAGTAGGTCCAAATTTAATTAGAGGAAAACAAAATGTAAGAAAGTATCAAGACTAACAAACTAGAGACACATAGTTCTTTAGATTCATCAATCAAAGACACCAAGTTCCTTCTTGGTTATTCAAAATAACTATGTTTACAAAGTTACGAAAAAAGGAAAATAGAGGAAAGAATAAACAAAGGAAATGGAAGAAATGCAACTCTTATTTATTATGTAATGGTGATAAAAATCTCAACAACCATACAACAATCCAAAATTTCTATAGAAAAACTAAATTTCAAGATCCTTTGGAATGGAGAATCCATTCCAATTTATAACATTGTAAATTGCCTTCTCATCTACCCCCACACGACTCTTCATGTCCCATCACTTGTGACTTTTCAATTTCCCTTAGAAGAGACAAATTAAGTACCTCTCTTATAATTTGAGAGAGTACTTTTACATTTTACAAATATTTTGTTGTCACTTAAGTGAATAGGAAAAAATAGAAAAAGTACATTCTCAATTGAAAATTAGAATATGGAGAGAGAGAAGAGAGAAAGGAAAGGGATTGAATGATTTGTTGTTGATGAAGAACTTGCTGATTTGAGGCATGGTGATCACAATCTCCTCCTTCTGCAAGATGCTCAGACACTTCAGACCGTCGATTGAGTGTTTAAGAACTTTGTTTTCGATCTACCGATGTGAGCCCTGAGATGACTAAGGACATCACTCACGATGATTATTCATAGATCTCTTAATGAAGTAAGGATAAATTTCTTATTCCTTGGGATTCCACAATTGGTCCTTTTGATAAAAAAATCCTCCTTATAATGCTTGATAATCTTTATGTTTTTCCCTCACTTACTAAAAATAGGCTTGTTTCCCAATTTTGCATCACTTGCAAAATTTGAGCAACTTGCATAAGTGTTAGACTTGGCAGACATTCAGAGATGAATGTGGAGAGGCCGCAGAGGTTTTGAGTATGTTGTAGATGGAGGAACATATCCATGGAGGATTTACGTAGAGCCGCGGTGATGAGAAATTTCTACAGAATGAAGAAAGTCTCCACAGGTGGATATTCAAGGCTACACTATATTAGAAAGTGTTGTGGCTAAGGCAACAATAAAATATGAATCGCTGGTCACAAGGAAGCATGTCACATTATCAGGGCATGCCACATAATTTCAAAATACATGGGAGCCTATGGTTCCATGATACAAAGGAATCACATGCGGATATCAAATGGCCGCAAGACCGGGAGAAAATTATTGTGCAAACGAAGTAGAATGATAATTTTTCATGGGAACCAGAAATCAATCTGCCTTCATTTGATTGTCAAAATATTTGCAAATCTAATAATATTTTTCTCTTCTCTATACAATCAAATCATATTTTATGAATCAAATCGAGGAAAATAGACAAAAACCAAGGAAGCTTCTCTTACACACAAAAGGTCTTCTCAGACGGCTCAACCACTAGAATTAAATGCAGTATGGGTGCCTTTCTTTCTTCAATAAGGTGGATGGCATGTAGACATGGATTTTCAGAAGTGTTCAAGAATTTCCTTAGAGCATGCAGAGAAATTAAATGAAGGTGGTCGGCTGGTGGGAGAAATTCAAATTTAAATTTCCCTCTACATTTCTCTCTCCTTCTATCTTTCTATATATTGTAAAGCGATGCCTTGTTTTAACATTGGATACTTTGGAATGTGAAGGCATCATTTTATGTTGCATAAGTGTTCTAAGGGTAGCATGCCTTGGAATTGAGTTCTAAATATGTTTTACATCTTCTTCTTGTATTATGGTGATCTGTGCATGATCTTCAGGCAATAAAATTCTAATTTTGTGGCTCATTTCGCCTTGGCTATTATTTTATTGTACTCTCTTTCCTCTCATTCATTTGTAGGTGTGTTGTATGTGTTGTTTTAGAACTAGTGTTCATTGTGCATCGTGGAGGTGGAACCTTGAATGTGATTTTGATTTGTGGTCTTCGTTTGGCCCTCTTCACCATCATTTTACTTTCATCTTCTCTCTTGTTGGAGTATTCATCCCCTTACTTTTGGTGCTATCACCTTCTTTAGATTAGGATTTTTTTATGCATCTCCTTCTCACCCTAGTCCCTTGGAAAGTTAGAGTAGAGATAGATAGTTTCATTTCAATTCCTAGGAGTAGTTTAGCATTAGAGGTAAGTAGAGGAAGTTGGCCTTCTTCGGAGGTCTGTCTCAGTTCGAGTCCCACAACTTGGAGACAGTCCCATGTTGTCTCAAATCCCAAATTTTCTATGATTTAGGAATGGGTGAAATTTTGATCTCTAACAATTTTGGCACATTGAGTGGGAGGTTTGAAATCAATATTTCCAATTTTATCAAGTTTGGTGTGTATCTTGATGAAACTCTAGCCTTTGGAGGCTCTGTAGTAACACATCTGGCAACTCCATTCATAATATCAACTAGTTTTAGTAGTACTGGTGATCCAAACATGTCCCTAATTCATGAGAAGGATCCAAACAAGGTCTAGAACAAGAAAAGAAGGCATATTTGAGTATTTATAGTTATCTCCAGAAGACAGAGAAGAGGAAGACAGATTCAAAGATCTCCATCTCCTCCAAATTGAACTCTCTCCACCTTTACCTGGTAGACCCTTCTTGCAGTCCACTAGAGTTCTCAGACCCATCAGAATGGCTCATCAACAACAACTACCACCTCAAAATCCATTTTTAAACTTCACAGGTAGAACCCGCTTGCCTTGAATGCCCAAAATCCTATCCTAGTAGCATCTTTGAAGAATATTCCATATTTTACTGGAGAAAATCACACTACTCTAGTTGACCACATTTAGGACATTGCAAATGTCTGTGTTATCCATGAAATTGCTGAAATGGATGTGGCAGTAAAACTTCTAGCTTCATCACTTAAAGGAAAGGCTCTATAATGGTTTAGAAGTTTAATAGCATGCTCATTTAAGGATTGGAACGAGTTTTTTTATTATTGTTGGTAAATAGTTTTTGAAGGACTATACCCTTGTTGCGGGAAGGCTCAAAAGCCAAGATTGAATCATGGAAGCCCAACAATAGAAAACAATCTACTCAGAAAAGTACCAACACCCAGCATCAATTCAGCAAAAAAATAGTTCGAAAACAACAACTGATCCTATAACAAAGACCGCAGCACCATGACAGATGCAAAAACCACTTTTTATTCAAAGAAAGACAAGGAACAATGTAGAACAACCGAACAACAAAAGAGAGACAAATCATTGAGGTGGAGAAGTGGCATTCTTTAAAATAATTTTTTTTTTTAAGGACGCTTACCCAACTCATGATGCCTCCACAAATGGAGGGTTAGAAAAAGAAGTATTTTCCAAAGTTGCAATAATTCCAACTGAAACAACATCATTGTTTTCTTGAGATAATTTTTCCTTACTGTCAACAACTAAATGAGATAAATTTGTTGCATTTTCCTTGCTATCGGCAATAGGATTTTCCGATAAAGGGGTTTCAGGGACTAAATCAGATTCAGCCTCTGCATTTGAATTTGATTCTAGGTCCTCTTTTGCACCAAAAACCAAGTGTTCTGGGAGGGCATCTTTCCACCAGCTTGCGTTTCTCATGTTGGTGTTTTTCCATCCCACAATTAGTAGAGGTGTGACCTAAACAGAAACATCTTCTGCATCGGAATGGAAGACCTTCGTAATCTAAAGGTTGTGGCCAAGTTCTGTTTTGCACTCTGAGATCAATGGTTGCAGGAAGGTTTTTAGCCATGTCTAGTTCCACCAAGATCCGAGCGTAGGTAGTATGGGTATAATCAGATGTTTGAGAATCTATAGAAAGTGTAGTTCCCAAGGTGTTTCCAATAGATTTCAAACATTCACCACTCCAGAATTGGAGGGGTAAATGGGGTAATCGGATCCAAATAGGTTTGCATGAAAAAGACTCAGTGAGTGGGTTAAAAGAGGGGAACCAGGATTTAATGACTAGGTGCTTAGATTGGCAAACCCAAAGCTTGGAAGCAATGGAGTTTTGTCAGCTATTGAAGAAAAAGTTACTATGAAAATACCTTTAGCACACGGGTATAAGTCTAACCTCCCAGCGATCAATGGAGTCCAGTGCTTGGAGATCCATGCGTGTAGATCAGGAAGGCTCGGCCAAAGTCCTCCGAATCTGCAGATCAGAGCATGTTCCTTATAATAATTTTTAGTTGAAATGACCTCCTCCCCAAATGTAATGCATGGGGTACAATCTGCAGGCTTCATAGGAGAATCCTTGCCCCTTAATGCATCTTTGAACGAGGTTACAGTGGGGCCGTGAATAGGTGCGCCATGGCCAGTCCGTCAAGAACAGAGGGAGCCTGACCGGTGAATGTGCCGCCGTCCTCAGAAGAAGTAATAATGGAGCCTTCGCGGGTATTGAAAGCAAGATTGATCCAGGACAGGGCCGAGTCCTCATCCCCCAAAGCCATGCCGCCTCCAACTGCAGGTTGTCTCAAAGTTTCCTGATGTACATTGTTGAATCGTGCCTGGAGGTCACCACCACCGCCGCCATGGAAATGGATAGAATCAATGCCCCATTTAGGGTTTGTGCAGGGATGAATAGGGCTCGCTGGTTTCTATGTAGAATGGGCACGCGTGGTGACCATTTTCTAGGGTTCGTGCGTGTTCGCGCAAGACTTATGTTAAAGAGCTCAAACATCACTGGAACGAGTTGTGCACAACCTTGTACAATCAATTTGGGGAAAGAGCTAATAACTTGTCTCTTTTGGAGTAGTTTACTACAATCAAGAGAGTGCCTACATCGAATGAATTGAATTTTAAATGGTGGATTTTAACTTTAGATTCCAGAGAACCTGGGACATAATTCCAGTTCTCGTGAGACCCGCAATAGAAGGTTCCTTTCTTTATTTTCTAAAAGCTCTTAACTCTGATATTATTGTTATGATACAATCAATGGGAGGAATAACCTTACCCGTGGCTTATGCATTGGCCATTAGGGCTGAAAATTGTTTAATTCAAGCTGGAAAATTAGCTCCTAGGCCACCTATGCCATTATCCCTAAATTTCCACAAGCCGTGTAACCTTCCATTACTGCTTTATTCCCCAACCAAACCCGTAACCCATTGCTTCCACATCACAAACCCCCACAACAAAAGAAAGATGAGGAAATGAAATCTCTAATTAGAAACTTGAAAAACAAAGTTATATCCCTAGAAAAATAGCAAGCCCAGTCATATAGAAATTATCAAAATCAAGGGAAATCTTCAAATCGGGGATATCAATATAGAAACCAACAACTAAATCAGTTTACAAACAACTCCATTCTTCCAAAAAAGTATACATGATGTCCCTAATCAAAGGGATGAGCTTTAAAGATATGGGTAGATCATGAGGATCATCTTTATTAGTTCCCAAGTCCACATGCCTAATCAAATATTTGGCTAACTTGGAGATAGAAACAGAGCCACCATAAGTCATGCTCACTTGCAGCATGAAGGACGATCATCAAGGTGCCAAAGATCATTGTAGCACCTCCAACCATATTCAAACAACTTGAGGAGATATACATCTTGTTTGTAGTTGATACTTTGTTGAAAGAGGAAGTGTGGATCATGTTTGCACTTTCACCATGTGATTTTGTTTCCAAATTAATTACATGGCCGCACTTTGTAAAGAAGGGAAGCTACTTCTCCCTACCTGTTGTTGGATTTTTCTATCTTCTCTTGTCTCTAGTTAGAGTAGAGATAGATAGTTGCATTTCAATTCCTAAGAGTAGTTTAGCATTAGAGGTAAGTAAAAGAAGCCAGCCTTCTCTGAAGGTTTGTCTCAGGCTCGAGTCCCACAACTTGGAGACAATCCCATGTTGTCTCAAATATAGAATTGTCTATGATTTGAGCACGGGTGTAATTTTTAGCTCCAACAAGTACTTCATATGCGGGTGGAAGGGATGGCCCCTTAATAGAATTCTTGAGAAGTGGCCATTGATTGGAATGACATGAGGAGATGACAATGATCACATCACAAGGTTTGAAGTGAGTGTTTAGGAATGATACTAAGTGGATGGAATAGATTTGATTTCTCATTCTTAGGACTATGGTGCTTTGAACAAAGATCATACCTTTTCCTTTCTTGGCTCCAGAACACTTCTTAAATGAGATCAACTCATACACCTCTTATTCCCATGTTTCTCATGGAAGTAGGTGACCTTTCTTGATAGAAATATTGGTCATATGTGGAACTTAAAGGAATCAATGAGAATGAGTCCCATGTTCTTATCTCGCACACGCTATGACCGAAACACTACAAACTCTTCTTCCACTGACTTGTAAGATGTGAGCTCCTTATCCAACATGGATCAAGTGTTTAGAAACACTTCACTGGAAATGTATTTCTTGAGATGACCTCTTTCCTTATGGAGAATCCTTATCATCATTCTTGTTATGATCATCCTATTGATGAATTGAATTTCAATGAATCTCTTTATCCTACTCAACTTCTTTCCAACAGCACAATTTTTCCGACTTTCACCTTTTGCTCCTCAATATGGTATGCCTTATTCCTTAGCATAATAGTGATTAAATGATGTTATAAAATCATCATAGAGGGTGTATTTTCTTATTTTATGAAAACACCTTAAAAGCATGTGAGGATGAAAAAAATCAGCTAGATGAGTGAAAACTAGCCTATTACAACTTTCTACACCAAAACCCAAACTTTCTATTTTTTTGGCATCCCTAAACCACTATGAGTTGTTATTTTGGGAATGTTTTCCTTTCTTCTAAAATTTTATCTTCTAAATATCTTGACAAACTCAATTCACCTCCATTGATGATGTTGTACCATTTTTATCAATTTTCTATTTTTAGTAAGTTATTTTTTCGGAACCTTTTATTTTGGGAAAATTGCTTGTTTTACCTTACCTGCCATTTTGCATTGTTTCCAAATGTGATGAGTAACTGGAGATTGAAATTTTGAGAGGTTTAATATTTTTAGCATGTGAATGAGCATGGAATATGATATTTTTATTAATTTTTCATTCCAACATCGGTTTGTAAAAAACATAATTTTTGGATTTAACTTTACACACTACATGATCCCACGCTCCAATTTTTATCGTGCTCCACAAAATTTGGAATTCTTGTAAACAAAGTAAAATATTAGGATGAAGGATTTAATGAATTATAATATTATGGAATCCATTAATATATTCTTGAATCTTTAGTGATCATAAGTTTTCCGAGAGGATAAAAATCATTAGAAATCTTGGTGCAATTTTTCGGGATGAGGAGTAATGGGAAAAGCTATGTATTCACAAATATGACTGATATGAATGTGTTAGACAACATGAATGTTGTGATATGATGTTTTTTCAGGTTTCATTTATTCAATAGTGGCATAAATTTTGAACTGTGCAAGAAAATGAACATGGAAGAAGTTATTTTGTGTTTTGAGTTACTCGACAATGATTTTTGTTCACTTTATGCACATCATTAACATATGTTTTGAAGTTAGGGATTATTTATGGATGAGTATGGGGTGAATTTTATGTCCCATATTTTCCCTTTGAATGGTAAAATTTTGTACAAAAAATACTCCTCATGGAGATGAGGAAAAGTGGGCGCTACGTGGTGAGAGAAGAGATGGAAAACACATGTCCCGACACCTAGGAGCTATCAAACGATCATATGAATAACCTAAAGATGGGGCTATATTTTGGAAATTTTTGTACCCTATTTCCTCTTGGTAAGGGTTATATGGGGGAAAGGGGGAAAATAAAATTTTCCCTCACTAGATGATTCCAAATGTCACTATGTGGTGTGAGGAGAGGGTTACGGGTTTAGCCTAATAAACACTTTGTCGGCCGAAATTAATGGTCATATGGAGAACCAAATGGAAGGGATGAGGTGGGGTGAACTTTTTTTTACCTAATTTATTTTTAGAAAGGGACAAGAGGGACACAAAAATTTTCCATGAATCCATAATGTGACATGTGTCACTCATAAAATTGGCTAAGTATGAGAAGCGTGAAGCTTTCGCTGACTGGTGGGAGAGCTTGGAGAGACGATTCTGAGCTCCATAATGTTTTTCCACATGAATTATTATATTATTTTTACCCCAAATACCACTTCCATAATAATGGTATATGTGCGATTCTTCCATTCGGATTTCATATTTAAAAATTGGCCCCTTTTTCTTCAGGACAACAGGGTGTGTCTCCCAATAATGAGCTTCATTAAGAAACCATAAAGTCTTGTGAAAGATGTGATGATTCCACCATATAGTGAATTAATCCAGATTTAAAATTCCTATTTTATTTCCTCCTAAATCCTCATAAATCTCTTGTAATAATCCGGTGAATTTTAGGTTCTAGTTTTAACTACACACTCCATACACCTGAAAACTTGTTTTTGCACGATCTATCCCTAAACCTATAAAAATCCTAAAATTTCCTAAATAAATTCCAATACCATCATAGATATATAATACCACCTCCCAATGATTATGGTCTTTCATAACCTTCACATAGGTTGCACACTTTCCTTGAAAGGACCAAAATCAGCATTTTGAGCTTGTCGAAGAGCTAGTCTTCTATTATTCTTCATTGAATGGAATTGTTAGTATTTTCACACCATTTCAAAAATGTGCACATGATTTTTAATAATATTATAAGTACCTAAAAGGTCAATATGATCATGACATAGAATACAAGTTGACCGGGAGGGGTTCGGGAAAACTCAAGAGAAAATTTTCAAATTTTGCATAGTTGTCATGCTTAAAAGTTTGAATTTTTAAGATAGAAAAAATGCATGAAAACATGATCTAATGGGAAACCAGGGCATACATAGACAAAATGTTGATAATATTGTCATTGTGAAAAAAATTTGATGAAGTAGTGAATTTGAGAGGAAGGATGAGAGATGGTAGTTGAGTACTAAAACTCCCAAGTTCCTTTATGCATGAAATTTTTGATGAATTGAGCATTCGTTGGTTCTTTGAAGATGTGGCCTTCATTGGTTTGAAGATGATATGTATTAGGACCTATGATATCTTTAATGAGGTAGGGACCCCACCATTTTTTAGTGTATTTTCCTTCTTTTTCATGTGTATAATCAAGCTTAAGGACAAGGTCACCCATGTCAAAAGTACATGGACAAACAAGTTTGTTATGTTTTTTGGTTAAACGTTGTTTATGTTTCTAATTATGAGTGTATGCTTTATCACATCATTATTGTAATAAGTCAAGGTCATGGAGATGAGATTCATGGAGTTCCTCTTCTAGAACAATACTATGAAGGTAAATGCGGAGTGAAGGGATATCCAACTTGAGTGGAAGGAATGCCTCATCTCCATAAGTAAGTGTAAATGGGGTTTCCCTAGTGGTCATACGAACACCGGTGTAGTATGTTGATAATGTAGGATATATATTCATATGAAAATCTATGCATGACTCATAGATAATATTTTGTAAGATCTTATTGAGAATTATATTTGTAGATTCAACTTTTTCATTTCATTATGGATGATATGGTGTTGAGAATCGATGTTTGATTTTAAACTTAGCACAAAGTTTCTTCATTTATTTGCATTTGAAGCTCCCACCATTATCAGATATGATGGTATGGGGAATTATAAAGTGACAAATGGTTTTATTAAGGATGAATTTAGATGTAGTAAGTTCAACATACCATGAGAGACATGGCTTCAATCCACTTAGTAAAGTACTATGTGGCTGTAATGATGAATACATGACCATTTTGAGACCGAGCCAATTTAACGATAACGATATAACCAATTTAACGATATATTAATGATATATGATTATGGTTTTTGCAAATCTCCAAAATTGACTTTCGCATCAATGGAAAATTTCTGAAAAATTGTTTCATGGAAAATCTCGAGGGGGACGGTCATCCATCATCTTCTGTACAACCTAGGTTAGAAGATGGCCCTCCAACCCAGTTGGATGAAAGACAATGGAATCTTTGTCCCAACCCAGGTTAGACGGTCATCCATCATCTGCCGTATAACTTGGGTTGGATGGCGTCTAACCTAGGTTGTACGGTAGATGATGGACGATGCGTCGATCTAGGTTGACGATCATCCATTATCTACCATCCAACCCAACCATCTAACCTGGGTTGGACAGTCATACATTATCTATCATCCAACCCAATCTTCTAACTTAAGTTAGATGACTGTCCATCATCTACCATCCAACCTAGCCGTCTAACCTAGGTTGGAAGGACCATACATTATCTGCTATCCAACATGGGTTGGATGATCGTACATTATCTGTCATCCAACCCAACCATCCAACCTAGGTTGGACGGTCACATTATCTACCATCTAACCCAACCATCCAACTTGGGTTAGATGACTATCCATCATCTATCGTCCAACCCAACCATATAACCTAGGTTGGATGACCGTACATTTTTTGTCATCCAACCTATCCTTTTAACCTGGGTTGGGTGGATGTACATTATCTATCATCCAACCCAACCGTCTAACCTAGGTTGGATGATTTTCCATCATCATTGTCTAACCTAGCTATCCAAACTGGGTTGGATGATTGTACATTATCTATTGTCCAACCCAATCATCCAACCTGGGTTGGACGGCCATACATTATCTATACCCAGGTTAGACGGCTAGGTTAGACGATAGACAATGGATGGCCATCCAACCCAGTTGACGGCTAGGTTGGACGATAGATAATGGAAGACCATCCAACCTAGGTTGATGACCATTCATCATCTTTCGTCTAACCTAGGTTCGATGATGGCGATAATGGTTATCTCATCCAACTAAGTTGGACGGAAAATCACTCTTTGTTGGATGTCATTATTAAATGGGTACCCCCAAGAACCCCCTAGGCTATGTATTATACCTCAAAAATACATGTATAAGTTAATTTTTACATATAAATAGTAGGTGAACTGACCCATACAAATGACTTGTCGGCTGAAATTTTTAGCAAGAAACTATCGCAGTAGTACCCGATTTTGAAAATTCACCATTTCCAATTTCAAAAATCCCTAATATTCAGGAGTTTACAAAAATTCACCTCTAAAATCTTCCCTGGTCCTAAGGAAATGTCTAATTCATGAGCATGATCATCAATGTGTTGATATTTGATGAGTAAATCATCAATGTAAACTTCAACTATTATGTGTATGAGGTCATGAAAGATGTGTGTTATTGTTCGTTGATATGTTGCACCGACATTTTTGAGTCCAAAGGGAATTTTACTTAACAATAGGTGCCCCATTTTGTATTAAAGGTAGTATTGTGTTGATATTTGGGAGCAATCTGAATTTGGTTATACCCTAAGAACCCATCCATAAGAGATAGCATTTCATACCATGTCATGGCATCGAAAATGATGTCGATGAAGGGTAAAGGTAAGTTATCCTTAGGAAAAATGAGGTTAAGCTTCTGAAATTCAATACAAATATAGGTTTGGCCAAAGTGGCCTTCTTCCAAAATGGAATGATATTAGACACCCACTCAAAATAATCCATTGTATGAATGAATTTCACGTCTAAGAGTTTGATGATTTATTTATGACATAAATCATTGATCTTGGGAGGGAACTTCCTTATATTTTTCCAAATGAGTTTGTCAGGATAAGTAATGATGTTATGGGATACTATTTTAGGATTAATGTTGGGCATATCGACATATCCCCATGTAAATATATCCTTATGTTTTCAAAATATTTCTGTTTGGCACTCATGTGAGGAAGGAAATCATTAAGCATGACTACGTGAATGGGATCATCATCAAGTTATACACTAATGGTTGATTCAGCCAACATAAAATTTTCATCTTGGAAATGATATGAGGCTTCAGTAATTTGACTACTTCTTCCTAGCTAGGATTAATAGTAACGATATAATTGCCAAAGCGTGTTGGTGTCTTGGAGAAGTTTCCTAACTTATGATGATGTCAAGGGATTTTATTTCATGGAGAATATAGGAGTTTTATAATATCCTCATCATTATCTAGGGTAGGGAGAGGCCCATGATATTCTACATCAATTTCTAGGCCTACCTATGGCCTACCATCTTTATGCTTCTTAGAATTGTTTTGTCATGCATCTAATACCCTAGCGTTTAAGGTGACCTCTTTAGGTGTGGGATCAATAGTGGTCATGCTAGGAGCACTCGGGACTAGTGTTGAGTGCAAAGGCTAGCTTAGATGCTGGTGTGGGTGGTGGAGTTGTTGTGGGAGTGTGACATAAAGCATAGTCAAAGATTTTCTCGATGACCCAAGAGTGTCAAGGAGTGGCAATAAGCGAGAGGAACATAAGGATGTGTATCTTACTCATCCTCAATATTGCTAGTATCATATATTAGGGGCTCGTAAAAATCATTGATGGTATAAGTTTCAATTTGAGAGGACCGTATTTGGGCCAAGGCACATTGGTAGTGCAATACTTCCAAGTGTCTAAACTCAACTTGTGAAACGATTTAATCTTTGTCAAATAAAATCCCCTTTCCTTTAAGATTAAGCACCTCCTCCTTAGATAAAAACACCAATCTTGCTAAAATACCTACATGAAAAGGGGAGGTTGATCATAAAAGAGCTCTGTGATTCCTAACTTGTTGCATTCTAGGTGGTTGGAGGTCAAGGCATCACTCATTGGATCCTATGTATCGGTTTGAGGTGGAAATCGATCTCGAGGTAGAAGAACCAAGGTAAATGATGTACAATATTATCAAGTAACTTGTTTTTATTGAATATTTTTTTAATATCATTAGGTTCATCATCATCTAAATATGCTAATATAATTTGGATTTCAGACCTAAGATCAAATAACTCTGGGTAGGGAATACTTTGGATCTCATGATTAGTTGGCATTAGGAAATACTCATTAGGAAATGGTACTTTGGAACATCCCAAGGATTGGGATCAACATCATGCCTAAAGCATTAGTTGTTATGGATGAATTTGATACATTGGTACCCGGACGATGTGATTGTGCACATGCGATGTGTCTATGGTCGATTGATCCAATAAGATGTTATAAGAGAGCATGATCTAGAACCATGAGTTTGGTATGGACCATTTTGGGTCCAACTATGATGGGTAACTAGATACATCCTATGGGTTTTTGTTTAGTTTTTTCAAATCCACAACAAGTCAAACAAGTAGGCTTGAGGTCATTGATAGAGTAGTTGAGGTTCTTGATGAGGGAGAAATATGTTAAGTTGATTCCCGATCCTTCATCCACGAGGACCCTACGAACTTGTGCATCATGAATGATAAAACTAATGAGTAAGGGTGGGTCATCCACACGAAATAGGACCTTATCATTAATCATGTCATCCTCTTAAAACTTTTAAGTCTAACCCAATATAGATGTGAGTGTTATGAGGATGATCCTATGGTCTCTATATGATGATTTTTAGATTTGGGGACACGATAGAGGTTTTGGGAGATGCCAATAAGAAGGATCCTCAAAGATTTGTAATTGTTGGAGGAGAAACCTTTGATGTGAAGCTGAGGTGTGCATGAGTTCCATAAAGGGGATCTTGCATGTAAGGGAATTTATCTCATCTAAAAAGTTCCAATGAGGCTTGGAATAGCTTCCATAGCAATACCATGGTGGTGGCACAATGGAATATGTATCCAAATGTGATGATGGTTTAGTTGGAGCTATCTTTTCAAAGGAAGGTGGGATAGGATCTTTACTTGGTACTTCTTGTGACACCACGGTGGAGGCTCGACTGTAGGAGCAGGCTCCACCATTGTTGGTGGGTCTTGGGAAGTATCAAGCAATGGTGGATTATCAGAAGATTTATTTGGCTTAATAATGGGATCCTTATGGGTAGGTTTACATCTATAGTTTACCTTAGCCACATTGATATATTGAGAATCTAGGAGATTATGATCATATGAAGGCTCTATGGTGCCCACAATATTGTTCATGGGGATTTTATGACATTTATTTTGATGGTTGGAGTGAGATCTTTCTAAAGATTGATATTTCTCATAACGATCTTGTATAATGGCAAGATAATCAAAATAATAGCTAAGGAAGAAATCGAGGGTTGTTTTCCTAAGGTCCTTATAATCATTGTGAGAATTTCCTATAGTGGCATGCCACCAACAAAATATATCACCTCTAAAGTTAGGTAAGGCTTGTTTTGAAGGGGGAACAATTCACAGAGTGGGAAGCATTTGGAGAATTTTGGCATGAGATAAAGGAGTATGAAAGGAGGAGAAAGTATATTCTTGATACCCTCCCACTCCTTTTCCCTTGGAGGATTCAAAGGGATGATTACATGCATTGTGCTTTTAATTTTAGGAGATGAATTGGAAGTACATCCAAATTCACGCATGAGATGATCTTGTCTTTTTGCTTGTTCGAGGGATTCCTCCAACGTGTTAGGAGAGAAGGACCTAAATTTATATTAGAGAGTAGGTGTAAGGGCCTTAAGAAATATTTGGCATAGGCTCTGATTATCAAGATTATGATTATCTTATATGGAAAGTGTTTTCCATTTCTTAATAAATCCTTGGGCAGATTCATGAGTCCCTTTCTTAAGGTTTATGAATCTTTGTAAAGTGTTTTTAGGAAGATCTTGTTGTTGAAATTTAGAAATGAGAGATTTGACTAAGCCTTCTAAATCAACTATCGAGTTGGGAGGAAGTTGGTTATACCATTCTAATGCCTCGCCTATGAAATTATTTTCTAGAAGCTTAGTAGTTACGTAGGTGTTCATTTGAATCCATTCTTTGTAGAGGTTGCCAAAGGTCTTGAGATAGAGGATTGGATCCATGGAACCATCATAAGAGATGGTAGGGATAATCTCTCCCAAGTCCATGGCAAATGTATGGAGCTAAAGGTTCATTTTGGATAGTTTGTAACATATTTCTCCAAATTGGTGGAGGAGGAATAGGATTCCCATGTGCATCCACCAATGGAGGAGAGGTGAAGGCATGCTTTAGGAACATTTTTTGAGATGTTATCTGCAACATCTAATTTTTCATTTAGATCATGTTAGTTATGGTGGTAGCTTGGGATAAGGCCATCTGATCTAGGAGACTTGACTATTACCATGTTAGGATCCATAGAAGAAGAATGGCCTTTGTTTATGAGTGATTATTCATGATTATCATGTTCATGAGTGGGGGTTTTGGGAGATTCATCATGATCATTCCTATAGGGAGGAGTTTGATCATGATAGGGAATTACCTAAATGATGACAAGGCATGGTCATCTCCATGGCATTGGTAGATATCTTTCAAAACCTCCATCCTTGTTAGGGGTAAAGTACTCATTTTTGTTGAGATTCTTAATGATGGATCTAGGATATATTTTCTCAACCTCAACCACATTACATTTTACTAAGTGACCCTATCTAAGTGATCAAAGAGATAGGGTTGGGACAACATAGTTTCATGGGTGAGATTTGGGTGACTAGGAAGGTTAGTTTATGTAAGAAGATGAGAACTAGAGAATTTAGGAGCATGAAGAGGAGATGTAGGCACAAAGGAATATCCCATGGAGAAATTTAGGGGTTCAATTGTGCCAAAAATATCCTCAGAGGTGACATTTTTATAATTTGGAAGCTAAAAACAAGGTTTTGGAAATTTGTGCTCCGACACAATCGGACGATAGAATGTTTACATATAGGGTCAATAGCGTTAGGAGACAAGCTCAAAGGAACAATCAAAATCGGCCTTCACGTGAAAAGCTTAAACAAGGGTCCAAAGGTGCATAAAAATGTAAGAATAGAAATAGATAGGATCGACTATGCAAAGGGTTTGCACATGGGGGCCGAAGGAGTCTCGAAATTAGATGTGACAGAAATGACTAGATCACCCCTAGGTGATATTGTTTGTGCGTGACATATTCTTAGGGTTTTTAGGATTTTTTGTTTTGGAATGAGATCAAATTTTAAGATGAATACTTTTAATGAGTTTGCTTGATCAAAGGTTGTATAAGATTCATGTCAGGTTCACTTAAAATTTATGGCGGGCCAAGAATGGGTCTCAATAATTTGCTTTCCTAATTCTTTCATTCTATAATGGTATCGAGGCAACAAGTAAGAGATACACATGAACCAAAATATAGTGGATAGATTTAAAGGGGCTACAATAGCACTAGGTCACATATCTATAAGGTATTAATCCCTACACTAGGTCAACATAGGGTTTCTAAGGCCCATGAACAAGATAGAGGATAATACCCTCTAAGATATCAATAATTGGGTGAGAAGAGGTATGGATCGATAATAGATAAGATAAGAATACACAATATGAATGAAATGAAAGTAAAGAGAAGATAAGGAGATGATAAAATAAGAGCACTATGCTAACTAGCATCAATATACATGTAATACTAAGATAACATAGAGAAATGGGGAAGGGAAACAAACTAATCTATGCAAAATGACAAAGAGAGTTAGAGAACTAACTTGTACTTGTAGGGTGGTCATTGATGCATCTATCTCTCTAGAGAAGCAAACACAAGAGAGAATCACTATTAGGTGGAGAAGGGAACATCGTTCCTATCCTAGAATCAATATAGATGACCCAATAGTGTAAGAAATCCAACCAAGAAGAAGAGTGTCCAATCCAATCTAAGCCAAGTGCAAGATGCACAAAGAGTTAAGCGAGCAAATGCGAAGTTTTCGTAAAAGAGAAGAATAGATGGAAGTTCCTAAGATTCGGGATTCCTTCATGAATTTCAAGATGTGGTGAGCATATATATGACCCCATCACATGTGGGTGATGGATTCACCTAGAAAAACCTTGTGCTTTGACACCATCTCCCATAAAGCGATGGCATCGGCCAAGGATGATAAATGAGATGATGTGTCATGTAAAGTGAAAAAGAGTTTTGTAGATCAAGAAGATGGATGAAAAAGGTTCCAAATGGTGAAATACAAGCAAGATGTCAAGAGTGCAATATGTGTGAGACCTAAAGGGACAAGGATAACTAGTGAAAGGAAAACTAAGGCCAAGACCACATAGCGATACTCTCTCTAACCCATAATGATTGCATGAATAATCATTCCCTATTCCCGTAGGCCCCTTTAAGGCACCCACTCAAGAAATAGATGCATCAATGACCCTTATATGCATAAAGGAAATTGTTAGTAACAAGTATGAAAGATGAAAAGTGAAAAAATAGGTGTATACAGTTTTCACCAACATGTAAGGATTCCTTCATGAATGTCAAGATGTGGTGAGCATATATACAACGCCATCACATGTGGGCGATGGATTTGGCCTAGAAAAACCTTGTCCGACACCATCTCCCATAGGCAATGGCATCGGCCAAGGATGATAAATGAGGTGATGTGTCATGCAAAGTGAAAAAGAGTTTTGTAGATCAAGCAGATGGATGAAAAAGGTTCCAAATGGTGAGATACAAGCAAGATGTCATGAGTGCAATGTGTGTGAGACATAAAGGGACAAGGATAACTAGGGAAAGGAAAACTAAGGCCAAGACCACATATCGATACTCTCTCTAACCCATAATGATTGCATGAATAATCATTCCCCATTCTAGTAGGCCCCTTAAGGCACCCACTCAAGAAATAGATGCATCAATGACCCTTATATGCACAAAGGAAATTGTTAGTAACAATTATGAAAGATGAAAAGTGAAAATGTAGGTGTATACAGTTTCACCAACATGTAAATATGGAAAGTGATTTTATAGTAATAAATAAACTAAATTAGCTATATGTTATGATCCTGGTGTGCGTATTCACTAACGCCTTGAGGTTTTGGTGTAATGGTTCATTACATTTGGTATCAAAGTGACCACCCATGTTTGAATCTCACTCGGTTGGTTACGCCATGTATCCGGGGCATGTGGGGCACCTAAACGTCGGTGAAGCGGGGCTCACACATATGGGAGTACGAGTGCAGCCCAACCCAAGGGTGTGCTTTGCGGAAGCGTGGTGGGATGTTATGATCATGGTGTGTGGATTCACTAATGCCTTGAGGTTTTTGTGTAATGTTTTGTAACGCTATGTAATTGCATAATAAATAACAAATATAATTACATAAATAAATATAAACTAGCTAACAAATATAAACCAACAAATCAAATATAATTGCATAAATAAAGGCTATATAAATCATAGTAAAATATCCAAAAATTGAAATATCAAGAAAATACTATTTGTAGGATAATGCACCAAGTCATGTAAATTAAGGGAAATTCATTAATGATAGGTAGCATGAAACATGTGTAGTCTACAAGGATAGTCAAACATAGAACTCACAAATTTTAAGACAATGCTCACCATTTCCCAAATGATTATAAAAATACTTTGACCACTCTAAAATGGGCATGGAAATGGTTTTTTCCTAATAGGTTAATATTAATGACATGAATGTTCCCACTCAACTCTTGTATTTAAAAACCTCACTCAATTTTCCTATATTTGTAACAAGCCAAAGTAGGAAACTTTCCTCCTTCAAAATGTTAAGTTGGTTTCTAAGTCTATAGAATGCATAAGGAAAAAAAAAGTGCATTGGGGCCTATGCCAAACCAAAGCTTCCTTTATATTTACCATGACCTCGATTGGAGAACAAATTGGAAACCAATATACAAGTATAATGTATTTAAAAAATAGTCTCATGTAGTGTAACTTCCCAACCGTTATTTTGTTAATGTGTGCAAACATTTAGTAGAGTCTATATGCTTTTGTAAATTCTTGAATCTATATTTTGGCATAGAGATGCTTTAGAAATATAATTTTTTTCCTTACAACTTCAATATAATTCACTTATGATATCTTGTTTTTCCTAAATAAATTAGCATACCTTTATAAATATAGACTTATTAAATTCAAATTAGGACTCGAAGACTACCAAAAGTTCTAAGCAAAGCTAAAGTAACAAGACTAACACCACATAGTCTAATTATGTAAATGCTTATTGGATATAACAATAGTTACATCTATGATTAAAGCTTGATGGAATGCTTGAAAGAACTAACATGATATATCAATCTATCTTAGCTAAAGCATGCCTACTAGAATATTCAATTGCTAACTAACATAGACCTAAATAGATCTAGAGCAATCAAATTGGGGGTTTGTTGCTACTCCAAGGAAGGTGAGACAATATCTCTAAAAATGACTAAAAAATCATATTGGATACCCATCTACTAACCCCATTAAATACAAGAGGCAAGGATTGAGCTTGGATATTAATCATATTTCTTATATGATATGCAATTCAAAGCATGGTGTAAAGTTTAAAGGTATGTGGTTAGTCCTTTTTATAGTTTTTCCTTTGAGGAAAACTAGCATCTTGGTGCATATGGGACTAAAAGCAAAAGGTAGATTAAGAATTGTTAATCATGATTAAGGTTTGCTAATCATAATTAGTGAATTAACAAGTGATTAGGATGTGAGGAGCCTTAATCAACCACTTAGGGTCAATTAGGAGGCTAGGATAAGCTTTTGAAGCCTTATGAGATGTTTTGGAAGGAAGTGGGGTGATTTTGAATGGTTAGAAGAGGGGTTTGAGCCAATAATATGGTATATTGACCAAAACAAGAGTAAAATAGGCTTAATTAGCTAATAATTGCTAATTGTCTATTTGGAAGAGGATTTTGACTTATGATTTGTCATAAAGTGGCATCCTAAATGCGAAAGAGGATAGGTAATCAACAAAGCATTGTTAATTGACCAAAATGGTAAGAAACATTAGTTAATTAGTGGAAATCACTAATTATAACGGAAATGGTAAGAATGAGAGTGATTTGTGAGGCACCTAGGCCATTAGAAAAAAAGGGGTATGCACCTAGGCTATTAGATAAAAGGGGGTCTCAAGATAAAATACCATTTTTCGTACTTTCAGGTACAAAATTGGCATGGTCATTTTGTCTTGTAAAAATGGTAACATAAATAAAACTATACACATATTTGGAGAGAAGGGAGAAAACTTACATTAAGAAAAATAAGAAGCCAAGAAAAATAAAATGAGACTAAAAGTGTTAAAAACATTGTTTGCATGTAAAATTTTCAAGCATTTTACTTAATAACCCTACTGAAATTTTGTCACTTTTGGTCATACTTGGTCAAAATTATCTTTATCTTTTGCAAAAACAACTTTTGGGAAAGGTTCCATGAGCTCCATGTGGTTTCAAAGGCTCAAATTGCAATAAATGGAAAGGTCTCAAAGTTTTCTTCATGACAATATGGTTTAGGAAGGATTTTGTGAGCTTTGGAATGGCTTTGAGAATGCTTTCTCTCCTAGTACATTTTTGAGGAAAAGGTGTGTGTGATCATTCAAGAAGGGTCACATTCTAGGAAATGTTTCAGGAGCTTTAGGTGGTTTCCAAAACCTAGATCATAGTCATTGGAAATCTTATAGGGTCTACTACATAATGGAATATGCAATATAAAGTTATAAGAACATAAAAAATGGAAACCTTTCCAACACTGAAGCACATAAGTCTTTATGAAAGAGAGAACTTGCACTGATGGTTTTAGGAACCTTGGGTGGAGTCAGAAGCCTAAGAAATGCTCAATTTGAATAAAATTGAACTCCCTTCATGACCCAAGTGTTAGTTTTGTTCATACCCATATCAACTCATGCAACAACTCATCTCATTGTCACGTATTCCTAAGAAATAATGGTGAGTTGACTAAAAACTCAAGGTGAATTCATTTTAAAGGTTTCTAAATGATTCCATGGAGTTTTTGGCCCACTTTCAGTCAAATTCATATATTATATGTCCCAAAAGGTTAATTTTTGGTCTTGGACCAAAAAGTGCATCCCATGTTCTAATTCTTTGTTGAGTTGCTAATGTCAGCAACTTAAGTGTACTTGGCACACTTTGGGAGCTTGGCGAATTTTGGAAAGGTGCAAAACAAATGTTGCAAGTTTCATTTTAAACCCTCCAACACAAGTGCATCCTCCTCCTATTGGTTGATGTGAAAAGGCAAAAAGTAACAAAGAAATAAAAATGAATTGTGTGTTGTGTTACACACACCCCCATGACAACCTAGGCGCATTTTGAAAGCCTCCATGATATTGGCACACTTTGGTGTGTCATTTACACCTCCAAAGTGCACCCAACCCTAATTGAGTGCATTTTAGTGAGAAGGAGAGAAAAGTAGGTGTCTTTTCCTCTTTGCACTAACATAACTCAAATCCCTCCTCCATTCAAGTTGTTTTTCTCAAACATGGTTTTCCCTCCCAAAATCCCAACTTGAAAATATAAAAAATGCATGTTGGAAACTCCATTAAAACTCTATGGAAGCCATTAAAACTAGCTTGGATGCTCTAGCTTGCTCAAATAACTTTTACTCACTCCTGTTGATGTAGTGGATGAAAATCCTGAAAATTTGACAAAGTGATCCATTTGAAAATGCCTTTAGGAAGCGCTATCACTTGATGGGTATCATATACTGGTTTTTTTAATTCAAGAAAGAATTTTTAGCCAATAAACTCCATTTTTACAAAAATAGCTTAAAATTGTTTTGTATTTTTCTCAATGACTCAGTGATCCAAATTGCCTAAAAATTGAAACAAATGTTCCTCTTAAAATCACATTTCATTTGAGTTGTCTCTTGCACGATGATGTGGAGTATTTTTGGAGATATGGAGGACTAAGTTTTTTCCTCAATATTCTACCCGCTTCATTTGGTTTTGCATTTTGTTGATCTTGTCGAGATAATTGTCTAAAAATTGGAGCATCACTTCTTCTCTCAATAATCTTTCAAACAAATCCATTCACAAGTGATTTGGATGAGTCCTTCATCCATGATGACCACATCCATGTCACAACCAAAAGCATCATTAAAGACCATTGAAGACACCTGGGTAACAAAGAAAACTCATTTGCTAACTTGAGTTAGAATGCACAAGAGGATTGTTGAGCATGAAACATCTAGTTGAATCAATTGAAAGCTTATATGATGAAAACCATGGTTCTGGTGAATTCTTGATCTCCTCATTATCCCTCATTCAGGAGATAGGAAAGGAAGTACTCTTATTCATCAAGAAGACATTGTTCTTTTAGTCAGTTCTTGATTCCATCTCACGAAGAGGAAGTGTTTCCATTTTGAGGATTGCCATTGTTGACAATTCTCATAAATCTCCAATGCTTATCAAATTCAAGAGAGCTTATGGTTACCGAGTCCGGGGCATGTGTGGTGTGAGTGCATGCTTCATGATGATTAAAATATGAGTTTTTTCATGTGTAGGAGACAAGAGATCATGTTCGTGACAAATATTTGATTTTCCTAGCCTACCATTGCTCATAGAGATGAAGAGTTGAAAGAGAGATTTCAAGACATGACAAAAGATGATAATTTTAGATAAGATGTAAAGCATCATTTCTAAGACATGCCCTGATCAAAGAAGCACCTGCAAAATATCTTGTTTAGTTGCAAAATTCATCTCCACAATGAGGGAAAAAAGGAACTTCATCCCGATGCATCTTCATTTGATCACACTTTTTCTCTCTCTAACATTCTATTTCTCCGTTGAGAAACAACTTTTGTAAAAGTGACTTAAGTCACTTAAAGTTTCTATTTCTTTGTTAATATTGCACTTTAAGTTGAAAGGTCACATGGGAATGCAAAGATTCATTGTTTTGGATATAAATTGGAATGCTCTCTCCATTCCAAAGGATCAATTTTTTCTCTCTAACAAGTTGTATTCTTCTATTTCTTGCATTGATATTTTCCTCCATTCTCATCTTGTCACTCAACCAAGCACATGCTAACATTTGTAAGAAGTTGAAGGACTTTGTTCCTTCTTTATGGAATGAATATATCTTGATAAGGCTTTGTATTTATCTTGCATTATTTGTTTCACTATCTTGTTATGATGTTGTGTTGTGCTTGCATGTTTCCTCCAATTGAAACTAGAATCACCTTTGAATTGTAGTTGATGAAATATGTCTTCACTCATCAATACAATTCCCCTTCTCATTTCTCTCTCCTCACCTATCTACAAGTTTCCCTCTCTCTCAACTATTGTTGCAGTCACAACAAGGGTATTTCTACACATTCCCGACCTCTAGCCACCCCAAATATTAGTCTAGTATACATAATTTTCTAACTTTCAATAAATGGGAGTATCTCCATTCCCAAGAGGAGAGACTTTGTCTTGCAAGCATTGATGAAATTGCACATTTTTTCCCTTGACAAAATATTTCACCAACAAACAAGAAAAAACACAAAAAAAAAAAAATGGATCAATAGATATCAAATTAAAACCAATAATCAATAAGTACATAAATATACTACACTAAAGCAATTAACTAAACTAATACCAAACTTAAGGCTCCTTTATATATATAATTGGAGGATAATTTATGATAGAGATTTTGTTATCCATTCTCGATTCTATTATAACTTCCATGTTTGCTTGAACATATGGAATCTGAAAATCAATCCATTAACAATCTATTTGAAAGTTAAATTTAAAATATATTGTTTGAGGGCTATCGTTCAATGATCGCTGAGACGTATCGAGTTATGGATTTTCAAATTTAAAAAAGTTCGAATATATTTAAATTTTGGCGTATTTCATGAACCTTGCACTTAGTTCCAATGATTAAACCCAAGAAGAGGCATGATATAACGGCATTTCTTCGAGTTCCCAGATTAAGAAAATCAAAATAAATGCCCACTCCATATCTTTGTAAGCGTTTCTGGCCTAATTTTTAAAAAAATGGGGTGGCAAGGTTGTAAATGCAAAGTAACTGTCCTGTTTGTGTAAGCCACTAATGTAATCATGCACGATGATGAACCGTCCGGTTTTTAAATGCATTGTAGGGGTTGGGATCGGAGATGTCCAGTGGAATAAGGGGCTAAACCAACCACTTAAGATTTTGTGTTTGTTAAGGACACCCTATAATGTCATGACTGTAAACTCATAGGGCCTCTTATCCCTCGGTCACTGTGCCAGTAGAGAGACAGGGCAAGACAAATCACTGTCCCATGCACAATACCCTGTCTGGAGTGAAAAGAAAGGAAAAGGAAGCATATGGAATAGCAGCTATATTAGGCCTTTCTGGTTTGTTAGGCCTCACCAAAAAAAAAAAAAAACCATTTTTAATGTTTTCTAATGGTCCTAGACCTGTGTAGCAGGAGAGAGCCTTTATAAGGACCATGCCAGGGCACTCTAAAGCACAAACAGTTGCAGAGAGTTGACAAAGTGTGTTGGGTATGTGCTTGGATCAGCTGGGAATTCATCAATTGTTCTGTGAAGTATATTAGGTCATTAGGTCCAACTCCACACAAGGAAGACAGGGAAATCAATCTTCCGTTTCAGATTGACATCAACAGTTGAGGATCAGAAAATCAAATCAATTGAAGCCGGTAAGGCTGATGCTCTGTCTTTCAATCCAGTCTTCCCATTTACCTGGTTCCTATACTGATATGATTATACCAACATTCCCTTTGTTGGGTTTTAAGCCTTCACATATGACAGTAGTAGACTTTTGCTTTTTCAGTTTTTCCATTCATGTGTCCCCATGATTTTCCTTTTTTTTGTTGATGGCGCACTTTGTAAATTTTTGTACTGATGGCCGGATATTTTTTGTAACACCGATGGCACAGTTTTCTCATTTTGTCATGATTGTAGCAGTATGAATTTTTATTTTTAATGGTGGCCCACTTGGTTGAATTTGGTTTGTCTAATATATAATAAACATCTGTTTTGTGGGTATGCAGAGATCAGAAGGGTTTTTCTACATTTGTACTGAGATCAGTGCCATCCATGGAGAAATTACAGCGATGTGAAGAGTCCATCTCTTTAGTCAAGTGCAAATCTGATGCTCCTCGAAAGAATGGAGCCGAAGATCTGCTGTCTCTAAGTCCAAAGAAGTTTAAGGAGGCTAGAAGATTCAGAGGCGTTAGGAGGCGTCCATGGGGTCGTTATGCTGCAGAAATCAGGGACCCCAAGTCTAAAGAAAGACGGTAGCTAGGAACCTTCGACACAGCAGAAGATGCCTGTGATTTTGTTGCAAGAGCCATGAGAGGAAGCAAGGCCAGAACCAACTTCCTCTACATAGATTCAGAGCCATGCTGCATTTCTCCAAGTCTGTTGCAGCCACTGTACCCACTGATCCATTTTTCGCCAAGGCAACAAATTTACGGCAAAGTTGTTGGTCTGACTGCCTGGGAAATTCCACCATTAGGCCCAGTTCCTGCAATGAGCCCAAGCTTGGGTCCAGCCTCTTCGGAGACATGACTGTGAGCAACTACATCAAGTCTTCAATCCAGCAAATGCATCAAATGAAGAAAAATGGCTCTGAATTGCTTGGATGTTCCAGCAGCTTTGTCCCCGTCTCTCTTCCTAGAGCTCAGCATTGGCAGGCCTTGGCACCACATTGCCATGGCTAATCCTAATCCTAATCCTAATATATCTTCTTCATCTGCACTTGAATTGCCCAATACTGAAGTCTGCTATCAAAACACCACTGACTTCACCATTCCATGCTCATATCCATGCTGCCAGCTTTCCTCAATCTCTTCTTCACCCACTTCCTTCAACATGCCTGACACCAATGCATTCCAACCAAATATCCCCTCTACACCCACATTGTCAAAACCAGTGGAAAGCCATTGTCTTCTTCCATTCTTAGAAGATCTTGCTTCTGCACCTTCATCTGAGGTTTGCAGTCCAGTGTCATCAAATCAAATCCAAAACACAGCAGACAACGGTTCCTACTCAGATTCGGGGCTGTTGCAAGAGATATTCAACAGGTTCCTTCCCTCAACCATCTCCTCCATTTCCTCATCAACTGCCTGCAGCTCTGACTACAACAACATCAACACTAGCAGCAGCTTGGATTATGGTTTTGGCATTCCACAGGAAATATGTGCTCAAGATCCTACTTGCATAGACACAACTAGTTTGGATCTGCAAAGGCTGGCAGAAACAAAATATCAAAGTTTATACATGAATCCTCAGTATCATGATCAACATCAGCAGCAGCAGCAGAAGCAAGAACAAGAACAACAGCAGTATGAGGAATGCCAATATGACATGAGCAACAAGCTGAACTGCAGCCAATTATCAGCAGATTTATATGAATGGCAATGGCCCAGTGATACAGAATTGTACAACCTACCACCTATTGCAGACACTCTTTTGCAGGAGCTTCTGCAGCAGCCTGCTTTAGAGATGATTGACATTAACACCTTGCCTCAGTTGCTGTGAATGTAACATAACAGCAGCAATTCTTCAATGTTATACTCATGGTTTATTCCCATAATGTTACTCTATTTTTCTGTTCTTTTTTTTGGTTTGAGGACTTAAAATGGAGGACTGTGGTGTATATAAATGAACTACTCCAACTTTATTTAAGCTTATATGCATTGGTTTTATGTCGATTTCTATTTCTGATGTTAATAGCCATTTGCCCTACTTTAAATCTTATCGATCTCCATGCACTAGTTTAATGGCAAATTTTTTTTGGGTGCTTTCCTTAAATATGTAAATATATATGTAGAGAGTAATCCAAATAGAAACCAGAGTTTCACTATATTTGTGATCTGTAAATGCAGGCCATCTGAACAAAATTATTTATATAATATGCCAATCATTATTCATGAGGTTCATCAACTTATATATGTTCTTGAAACTTAGCCATCTGTTTGCTGCTGTTTTTTGTTTTCTCATAAAAGCGAAGCCATCCCATCTTATCTTATCTTATCTCTTATCTCTTATCTCTTTTATATATATATATATATATATATATATATATATATATATATATACACTCGTAAGGAGAAAAGTCACAAGTTCAAATCTGCATGAGATAGGTTTGTAAACTTTTGACCGTTCCTTTCTTTTTGAGTTTTGATGCCTTTCTATTGATTTTTAAAATAATATTATAAAAATCAATATTAAAATAGTTGATATTTTCCATTTAAAATATTCTTTAATCAATGTTTTTAGATTTTTGAATTTAGAAATATTTTATTTAATATTATTATTGAGAGTTTAGAAATACCACTTCCGTAACCCCACAATTTAAAACACATGTGGATAATAACAAAATTATATCAAGATCCATAAAAAAATGTAATTATATTTATTTTTCATTAAAATAATATTCAATTAATATTTCCAAAATTACTTATAAAAACTAATGAAGTTTCTTGGTATTAGTTTTTAATATTATTAAAGGTTTATTCTACATTATAAATGTAGTTGATAGTACATAGTACATATACACAATAGTTAGCTAAGAGTAACTATTGACACCATAGGCACATCAAAATGTTGATAGGTGTAGACTTTGTGGAGGTCATGCCTAGAGATGAAAAACCTAGTGCTATAGACAAATATTGTCCTCTCCATCCAAATGGGTTGTGAAATACCAATGGTAATGGATTGAACATAGTCCTTGACATCCCCTTCACCTTTCAAGCTTCCCTAATTGAACTATGGTCTTTTGTGGTTCACAAAGTAGAGAAGAAGTTTTCATTTTGGATCACCAAACACCTCTCTCAAGCAAGAAAATTCCATATATGTTCAAAAGTGTTTGTTGATAGTCATGTGTTTTATTCTTCTTGTTGGGCACCCCTAGCTACCTATGCAAAACTTGAGAAACTTTTGAGGGATTTTCTATGGGCTAGCTTGGAAGGAAACAAAGGCTTTCATAGAGTTTCCTCGATATTTGTTCTGACGATCAAACGGCCAAGTGACTCAAGCTTAATGGTAAATTGATTATCAAAGGCTTGGAAGGCTTAGAAGCATGGTTCAAGGAACCCTTGGGAAGAAGGCTTGAAGAAGATTAGACCATCAAACTCTTCTTCTCACTCTAGTAGCCATCAAAATTGGAGGCACTTTTGTCACCAAAAGCATATGGAAATTCTAGAGATGCTCAAACCCCACCTTATTTGGGTTGGCAATGAATTCAAAAATGGGCTCTCCATCAACTACCATTCAGTTTGGTGTTCGCTTGTTATCCAATTGTAGAATGTTCCACTTGGCATGATCCCCGACTCAAAGGTCTTTGCCTCTTTAAAAAGGGGATTCACGTACTCCTAATGACATTTTCTCGTAAGGAAACCAAAACGCGGATCCCTTAGGAAAATGTTAAGCAAAAATTCTTGCTAAATAATGAAGATGTGTTGAGCAAACATAATATTGTTCTAAGGAGAAGATACACAAAGAATACGCGTGCGGGAACAAGGCACATTTGAAGGTGCAGAATAATAGGAAAACACGCGCCTAAACAAGCTTGGCTCAGGACTTAGCTTTTTTATCGATAAGGGCTATATTTGCGCAGATGGCGACGGAGCACACATCGGGATGGAGACTTGCGCGACACAAAAATGATATTTTGGGAATGAGCGGCTGATAAGCACCATGCATAGTTATAGTTAATAATAGGATTGCTTCTTTCAATTAACTATATGACATCTATTATTAGCGCACTTGCATGTGTGCATGTTATTGTAAAGGCGCATGGCTATTATCAGCATGCGACCTATTTTGAGAAGTGTGTAGGCGGTGAAGGGCAAGTCCCCACCCCTATAAATATGTATTGAACTATGAAGTTTAGAGAGACTAGTGTGTGTGAATTATTGTAAAGTTATGCTATTGGATCTAATGCGCACATGACTTATGGTGATACTTGATAATGTAAGAAGCTTATGTGTTTTACAATATTTAATGAAATGGATGATATTGGCTGGATAATGGTGTTAGACATAACTAAATCGGTACATAAATGGTTAGTCTTATTATAGTTATTGTTTAATTCATAATTCTCTAAGATCAAGATTTGGTTTATGCACCGTGGAATGCTTATGTTTATTTATAAATCAATATGTCTTATCTTCATCACACTAACATCCCGCACTGACAACTCTAAAGAGGGTCCTGTACCTTTGTGCGCTTCGGGTGAGCACTCACTCAGTTGGGTGATGTGTCGGCGCGCACTTGGGTTATTCACAAAATATTCTAGGTCGATCATTGGTTCTATTGTCGGGACCTCTTTTTCAGTTTTTTTTAGGATGTTTCATGATGAAGACGTACTAGTTGACCTTAGCAAGTGTTGAGGAGTGGATAATAGATCTGGAAGAAGAGTACGCTCGAGGTTCAACACTAGATCTGATTTTGACGCACGCGCGTGGGTGGAGCAAAATTTGTATGACTGCTTGTATGAGAGCTTCTTTGTTATCTTTCCAAGAGAGCTTTGTACAGTGGCTGGTTTTATTTGCGTCTAAAAGGAATTGGAGGTATCGCACACTTGTCTAGACACATGAAGAATTTTAGGCCCTCTATGATGTTGATCTGATTTGGATGCACGTTGTGGATACTTGGTTCCGTGGTGTTTTGAATAGCTATATTTTGGAGTACTCAATTTCCACTTATTCGTGCACTGGAGGTAGTTGAGTTCGGTTTTATGTTATCCCAGGGGAACTTATTTGCAAGGCATTCCACTGCAATCAAAATCTTGATGTTAACCCTGAACTTGGAAGAAAAGTTGATTGCTAGCTAAACCCTACCACATGCAAGGGCAGGAGCAGTTTGGTGAAGGATGGTGGACCTAGTGGCAAAGAGGCAAAGAGAAGAAAGGTGGCTTAAGTACAATGAGGCACGCGAGAGGGAGATAGAGAAGCAACATAATATTGCAGAACGGATGGCGTTGAGGAGAGAAATGGCTCGTGAAGGATTTGGAGCTCACACGAGGCATGAAGCCAGAGCATCTGGAACTCCCCCATTTGGGCAAGCATGACAGAGAACCCTCCTCGGCCTCACATGGGAGTGCGCCAAAGAGAAACGACATGGGCCGCAGTGCATATATGAATCTACCTACCAACCTAGCCCTTGCGCTTGGTTTTCCAGTATTTAGTACAACTAGTAGTTAGAAAGCTAGTTTGGGAGTAGTAGAAAAGGAGTTAATCAAGTAGAAAGTGCATCTATGGTTGGGAAAACGTCTTCTTTGTTGTTTGGAGGTACCTTTTCAGTGTGCATCATCAAGCACGAACTCAAGCACGCAGAATTTTGGACTCACTTATAGGAGTAGTACCAATCGCAGACCGTAGGAGTTCGAGTTTAGTACCATTGTTGGGACACATGGCAATACATCCATTGGTCCACTTCCAGCTACAAGTGGAGGATCGGGGCGAGAGGTGGCTCTAGTTCGGTGGATCTGGTGGGTCTAGAGGCGAGAGGTAACACAAGAGGTTCTGGAACAATGGGCGGGGGTCCTCATCAACCCTAGAATATTTACATGGATGTCTCTTCATCTTCTAGAGTATAGGGGCATAAAATATGTTGCTGAACATGTGCACATGTGTGAGATAATGTGGCATGCAAAAGGAATCATGGCTTCTGAGCGCAAGGGAAGTCAGTTTGCAACTACGTTGTAGGGACGCGCTCATAGTTGCTACATGAAGTTTGAGCATGATTAGACTTGCGTAGATTATGCAGTATTACGAGACGCTTTCCTTAAGGAGTTTCATATCCCTGAGTTCGAGCAGAAGAGTATAAGTGCGCTTAAGGATATTAAGCAGGGCACTATTGAGAGTGTTTAGGAATATGATGTCTATTTCATAACACATTTGTCTAAACTTTCATATTATATCCATGTAAGCCAAAGATGCACAGTGGTTTGTTGGGGGTTTGATCACACCATTTAGGAGGGTGTTCTCACATAAAACATATACGGACCCGTGCAAAGTACTTGAAGCAGCATTACGCGGCCGAGGTAGTCGAAATTATAGACACTAGAGTGAGCCCATTCATGGAAGTAGAGATTGCAACCATGGAAAAGCAATTGGAGAAACTATTGGCGGATTCAACACATGAGACGCGCACTGGGATTTGGTGTACAAATTGTGAAGTGGAAGGGCACACTAAGGATAGTTGTCCCCACAGTTAGTACGTTCATTGTTTCTAGACTGTGAGATATGTCATTTAGACCATGATGCAAGCCACTGCCCATTATTACAATGCATGATAAGAAAGAATGTATCTTGCTATTATAATATTTTCCGATCCACAACTCACAATACAAAAGACTGCAGGTTGATTGGTCAGATCCATGATGCCATAGATATTGGTGTATGACAAACAGAATATAAAATAATTCTAAAAGTAAAAATGAGCACCATGATCATGATCACAACCAAGGGCACTATGATTGGAATGAAGGGCGATTTGAAGGAAGTCGTGGCAGAGGTCGAGGATACCGTGGTGGTGGACAAGGTGATTTTTCTCGTGGAACGTGTTTTACATGTGGATCTCCTGACCACTACAGCACAAATGTCCTCAAAATATTACTTGTTCTTTTTATGGGAAGAATCATAACTACGAGGAATGCCCAGACTTATATGAGCATCTTAACAAACAACATAAACAGGAAAACAAGGGTGCATGGATGGTTAGAATACAACGCGCCATAGAAAATCAGTGGATTCCAAAGTTGGCACCGAACCCGAGGTAGTACTGTGAATATTATTACATGCGTTGAAGTTACGCGTGCCGAGAGATGTTACAACAGAAGCCTACCATCACTAAGGAGGAAGTTTTACATACAAGGTACCCAGATCCTATACATCAGAAGGAGGTTTATCAGAAACTATCTAGGTACTCATAAACCTTTAGAGTGAATAACAGTTTTAAAGGAACAATCAAGGAAGTTGGAACAAAAGAAGGTAGCAGAGATGGTCTAGTCGGATATTGATGACTTGAAAGAGGTATGCAAGATGTTGCGCCAGGAGAATATCATTCCATTACTAGGGAATTGGCTAAAGGGGAACACTCCGCGCAAGTATTGAGAATGGACGGTAGATCCTGCATGTTAATCTTCCCCCTCATAGCTTGGATTATGACAAGGAAATCACTCTGAATGTTGTTGTGGATGGATGACTTTTGAGCAATATATTGATTGACATAGGCACGGAAGTGAATGTGCTTACTTTAGATGCATGGGTATAGATGGGAAGACCTCCATTGCATTCATCCTCTAATGTACTGTTTATGGCTAATTGAACTAAGGCCACTCCAATCGGAGTTTTAAAGGATGCATCCATTACTATATAAGGGGCCAAGTTCACTAGGGACTTTGAGGTCTTAGCACTTGTAGAAGCAGACAACTTCCTAGCTCTACTTGGGCGCCCTTGGTGTTATGCAAATAATGTTGATCTATGGTTCAACAAGGGGTATATAAGTTTTGAGAACAAGGAAGAAAGAGTTATTATTCCTTTAATAGATGGGAAATATGCACCTTATGTTGAACCATTGAGTGAGGAAGACCGAACAAAATTTATGTACGCGCCATTCGGGATCCGGAAGTACTTGATCCATCTAAGGAAGGAATCCTCTAGTGGGAAGATGCACAATCTATTAGTGATACTACAAGTATTGCTTGTGATAATTAGGCGCATGAAACCTATGAGATGGTTGGGCGCAAAGTAAGGAGCGCATTTTCACAGAGAAGAAACCCTCATTATATTAGGAGGATAGGTAACAACTCTGTACTCTGCATATCTTGGTGAATTAGATCCTATAGTATTATTGTGTGCCATGGAGGAGCAGTGGAAAAATCAAGTTGAAAGAAGAAATATGTTAGTGTATACCCTGTGCGGGACAACAACCCGCTAATGGATGGTTCATAGGGATAATCTCAAAGAATGCAATGAAGTTAGAATTTCTAACCACTCGGTTCTTTAGGAGCAATGTGCCTACACAAATATGCATATATCATGGGAATCAACCTCATTCAAAAGCACCACGTTTAACTGTGTGAGAGACTCGGATAGCGAGGTAGGAAGCTTTACCACCTTCACTTTGGGTGCAAAAACCGTATTCCACTTTGTAAGGCTGCACACGCGCTTGGTATTTACACTTAATGTTTGAAATATGTAGACAATTAAGCATCTATTTAAACATAAAGAAGTGTGTGTTTGCTACACCTTTTGGAAATATTTTAGGACACATCATCTGCAAGGAAGGTTTGTTAGTAGATCCAAATAAGGTTATAGTTATTGTAGGGCCCGGAGGAGCCTACCACCATGAGTGAGGAGGTGCGATTCTTGGGCCACATAGGGTATTATAGAAAATTAATCAAAGGGTATGCAAAGATTTCCACACCCTTGAAAGAGTTATTAAAAGGAAAAGGGACATTTTATTAGGGAGAATCAGTAATAACGCACATTTGAGGCACTAAAGGAGAGACTTACTATAGTGCCTATTTTTTTTTTGTTTTCCTTCATGGAACCAACCGCTTCACATATATGTGGATGCCTCCGCACGTCCATTGACATAGTGTTAGCTCAACCTAGAAAAGGTATTATATACCATCCTATCTGTTTTGTTAGTAGAAAGTTGACTCCTACAAAACAAAATTACACAACTATAGAGCGCAAGGCCTTGTCGATGATCTACACGTTGCATAAATTCAAACAAGATTTTCTAGAAACACATTTTGTATTTTATATTGATCACATGGAATTAAAATACTTGGTAAATAAGCCCATTTTACGGGGTGCAAATTTCGATAGGTGATCTTATTCAAATAATTTAACGTTACATCCACAAGAAAACCAAATAAAAGTAACTCGCCCCGGACCACTTACCAAGGATTCAATCGAGGAGGACACATAGACAATTGAAGATACAATGCCGAATGCACAACTTGTACATGTTACATCACTTACCTTTAGAATTGGAGGATATTGTTGTCTTTTTACACACAGGTGTGGCGCCAAAAGGAATGAAAGCATTAGAGAAGAAACAACTTGTGATTCGTACAACACCCTTCATGTTGATTAGTGGTGACTTATACAAACTAGGCTGAGATGAAGTATTGAGTACTAGAACATGAGCACATAGATATCATGGAAGAGGCTCATGGCAGTATTACAGGTGGGTATTATGCAGGTGATGCCACCACACGCAAGATTCTACTTGTTGGATTATGGTGGGAGACCCCTGACAAAGATCAGTAAAGAGTATTGTAAGACGTGTGATCACTATCAACGCCTTGGCAAACCAAGGAAAAGAGATGAAATTCCTTTGAGTCCTATTACTAGTGCGGAGCCATTTGAGAAATGGGCTATAGACTTTGTGGGTCCTATTTCCCCAGCCACGCGTAGAACGAGATCGTGCTATATCCTCACTTGCACAGCATTATATTAAAAGGTGGGAAGAAGCAACACCTATAAAGTATTTTACAACAACTACAATAGCTAGGTTCTTATGGGAAAATATTCTTACTAGGTATGGATGTCTGTTGATCTTGACAAGTGATAGGGGCACACACTTCTTGAATGATACAATTAGGATATTTTTGGATGAATTTATGGTCGCACACCACAAGAATACACCTTATCACCCTCAAGCAAATGGGACTACTGAGGCTTTCAACAAGATATTGAGCCGACCTTTGACAAAAATTTGTGATGTTGAGAGGAAAGATTGGGATGATAAATTTTCTGTTGTACTTTGGGCATATAGAACAACCTACAAGAGGTTGAATAAGGCTACACCCTTTCAGTTGGTGTTTGACGCAGAATCGTTCTTCCAATGGAATTCATGTTACCATCATTGCGTATTACATGCGTTAGAGGTCTAGCTGATGAAAATGCATTAGAATAAATAATTGACAAGTTAATATAGTTGGATGAGAGGTGCGTCATAGCACGTTGGAGTCAGAAGTAGGAAAAGGCCAGTAGTAAAGCATGACATGACAAACACAGTAGGGGACAAGAAACTTGAGGTTGGATAGATGGTACTCCTTTATGATTCCAAGTTTCTGTGCCATCCAAGAAAACTTAAGGTGCATTGGTTGGGACCGTATGTTATCACTCATATACTTGAATCAAAGCGCCACACTAGAGGTGCTTGATGGAATACAATTACCCTAAGTTACTTTAATGGGAGTAGGTTGAAGCCCTACTATAAATAAGTCTTCTTGGTGTTTGTAATAAGGTAGTATTGCCATTTAGTATAGATTTCCCTTTCTATATTTCTTTTAATGTATTTCCTTCTTCATCGTTATGCTTTGTCAATTTAGTTTGGTGTTTTTTGTAATAAGCGCGTTTGCGCACTAGAAGCTAATTACAATCTAAAGTATTTTTATGCACAAAGGACTGCACATACCATTGGTGTGGGGTGGTTGTTATTTGTTATTCACAAATGGGTACACATGAGAACAAATTGTTACAGTTGTTATTCAAGTATGGAAAGGAGCTCATTAGAAAGGAAATTGCTTCTAATGAATACCATAGATGGAAATAAATGAATGAACATTATAACCCGAAGTAAGCGTGGGTGTGGAAACTGCTAAAAGAGGGCGTAGTGACAGGTATTTCAACACATGGAAGCGTGCGGAAAAGAATTATGCATCCGAGGAAGGTAGGAAGGTGTGCTAGAAGGTTATAGTTGGGGCGTGAAGGTGTACCGCACGGAAATTGGGAAAATGGTCAATTAATGAGAGGATTGATGGTAGGTGAAGGAGAAATAAATGCACTAGCTTTTGAAAATCTATATAAGGACATGATGCGGGTTCATTTTTACCTTTGTGATCACAAGTATTCGAGCAAGCTAAGTGCAATTGAGCCAAGCGAAACGTGTTGAGGTGTGGAGAGTTGTGAAACCAGACGTGAAGAGCGGATTTGTGCACGGAAGTAGCTTGCATCCCCATTGGTGAAGGGTTTAAGCATAGATGAAGCACCGAGAAGGAGCTAGGGTACATGGTTTTGAGATAGGTCATGTGGTTTCAAGCTAGGGTTTGAGCTTACTCGACATAGAAGACAAAAGGTGGGATTTGTACAATGGCACCAAGAACTCAAACAGTACAAGGAGGAAGAAAAATGTGTAATTTGAGGTTGAAATTACTCCCGAGAGAAAAAATTTCGAGATACAAGATCCATAAGGAGTTATAGTCAGATGGGATTGGGATTCCCACATTGGCAGATGTAAAGTAAGTGATTACAACCACCGCACCACTGACAACGAGGGAGAGTTGGATTCTTTACTGAATAAGAATACCAACAAGCACAGGATGGAGGACATTCCAATGTATGAAAACACTGGGAGAAGTTTCTTAAGAAGGTGGGGGTTTATCAACTCTATGAACTCCCATATTTTGGAAAACCATAAGCTTTATACCAATAGCTGATGAGCAGAGTCCATGAGGACTTTTTTGATTTTGTTGGATGGAGGGTAAGGATCACAACAACCTTGATTGCTACATTAACAAGACTAAAGGGCACATGGACAGATATTATTAGTGATTTGATTGGTAAAGCAAACCAAGCTCTTAATTTGTGTGCGTAACTGAATCGCTTATAAGGATCATGACTCTATTTGAAGATAATGAAGTCCTGGTAGCAATGAAAGATGAGACTTTAGGGTGCGCAGAAAGATTAGCACTAGTAAAACAAAAGCGTGAAGCCCTTGCAGCAACCCAAGATCCACATAAGGAGAGGATAGATGAGATTAGGAAGCTCATAGCACAAAATATGGATCTTCTAGAAGGAATGATGTCTGTTATGGCCAATGTTTTCTGAGTACTGTAGAATGAGAAGTAAAAGAGTACTGAGGATGAGTTGGATGCCATCACCACAAATATTCCGTAAAAGACAAGTGTAGTCATTTTTACCCCCATCACAAAAGAAAAGTACCCCATGTGTGTCGGCCTATCACCCAACTGGATGTTAGGCACTCACCCGAGGCATGCGCGGGTGTTGAGTCTCTCTTTTATGTGAGTTAAGTGGGAAACATCATCTATGATTTGTGTTTAAGAGATTTAAAGAGGATTTATGACATACAAGAACCATAGAGCTCAGAACGGCCTCTAGATCCTTGCAGCCATTCCAGACAGATAGTACTTAACAAACTATATGACTTGTATCATAACAAAAAGAAGTATACAAACATCCATACCTAGCATAAACATAAATGAAAGAGAACCTATGAAAAATATGTATATATCAGAACCATTGATATTCATATATATAAACTGGTAACCTCATTACATCCATGGAGCCATTACAGAATGTCATAGAGAAGCAGACCATAGTCATGCATTACAACTAGACTAATGTAGCTAGGCCAACAAAAAGAAAAATTATAATCCCCATACCCAATACATCCTTTCCCAAGTGCAATTACCCACTAACAGAGTTCTTGTAGTATTTCTACAGATATCCACTCACTCTCTTGTTCTCTCCTCTCTCGTTTACTCTACAGGCACTTGTATTTATAGCCTTTCTGGATTACCAACTCATCCTCCAACACCCTTAGATCCGATGCCAAGTATCTAAATGTGGTTCTCCATGCGAGCATGATCCTTCAGCCCGAGCTTTCCACTTTATACCATGATGTGCTTCTAGAAGTTTCTACCGCAGACATGCTCCTTCTTGGGCCAACCTGTCACTAGGCTAGCACCTTATTCACGTGCAGTCAGGTCATGCTTTTCACATGTCCTTCCCCGAACGCCCAATTTGACTAAGTCCCAAACCCTTGGTTCTCAGTGCCCGCCATGGGCTTCCTTAAACCCTTCTCTTAAACCATGCCCTATGCGCTCTGTCCTTACGCACCTTTCCTTAACTGGGACCTTGCGTGCCTATGCACCTTTTACTTAGTCAATATTCTAGGGCCCAACATCACCCCACACTACACTGTTCTCCATCCGTGGGAACACTTCCCTTAGTGAAAGAAAGAATGCAATAGGCTTATGCCTAGGAGAAAGAATAAGGGGATGAAAGAATGGGGAAAGAAGAAAGAATGGGAGAGTGAAAGAATCACTGCAACAAACTAGGAAAATCCTTTTGCAAGTTGGCCTCCAATTTATTCCAGGCATCAACTTCATCCTGCGCTCTCTGACAAAGGTTGTTGACTAGGTGCTCACCTCCCAAAATTTAGTCCATCTCCTTGCGCACTCATAGTATCAGTGATCTTCTCTAATTCCTTGCATATATCCTCCAATGCATCCATTCTTCGTAATGCACGATATAGTTCCTTCAACTAGTTTTTGATTGAACCCCTTAAGGTTTCAATGGCTTTAGACTTTTTCTCAACCTCATAAAGGATTTTCTCTCTTTCCACCATATTCCCCTTATTTTTCTCCTGGAACTCCTTGAGTTCCACTTCATGAGTGGTAACTAAGGCACTGTCACTTTGTCTCTCGCCACACAATTATCGTGACGCAGCCTCGGTAGTCCGAGAAGTAACCCTTACATCAAAGCCAGCACTTTGTTGTATTCTGCAATGAGTGCTATGATCTTCAACTTATCTTCCTTCTCTAAGCGCACTGCCAATTCCTCTGCAGAATCCAAGGCTAGCAGCTTGTCTCTCCATGGTGAGCACCCTTGTTAAATCCTCTAAGCGTCCCAAGGCAGATCCATACTTCTACGCGGGTGATGCTAGGTCCAGATGCTTCAATAGTATAGCCTCATTGATGGATTCCACCTTCTTGTACACAACGCTCACCTTGGCCTTTTCATCCTTCAATTCACGCTACCACTGGGTGTTGATCAACCTCTCCTAGCTTAGCTCCTTTGTCAAAGTAGCAAGCTCTTCCTCTTTCTTCTTTAGCTCCCCTTCTAGGTCTCTGACCCTATCATTCCACCCGAAGAGTCTAGCCTCGATCTCAATGGAGACTTTGTTGAGCGCGTTGCATAGTTTCTCATCCGAGAGCTACTGGGTATCCACCACTGGTTGTCTTCTCTTGGTCCTGAAATGTTATTATTTCCCCATGGCTTACCTCAAACTCGGCTCATCAAGGTGGGACTCTATAGCCCATGAGAGCATCTTCCTTGTTCATGGATATGTAACCTCCTTGTCAAAAGATGACATTGCTACAAGCTCCTCTACCGGAATGGTACTTTGGAACCGCACGCGAAACACTTTCTTGGGGTCATCAATATAACCCATCTATGGCCTCTCCCCCTCGTGTGCCTTCCTCTCATGTGCATACCCTTAGGTATACTTACAATCAAAATGGGGCCTCTAGTGCTACCGTGTTCCTCTTCTACGCTCTCCTTCTCTTTGTTCAATACTGGCTCAACGCTGTGTTCCACTTTTTCCTTCACCAGGGTCTCAATGTCCCTTGTCTCTTCTTCTCGCCACCTTGGTTTGTCTTCTCCTGCGTAGAGCTTGGAGCCTCTTACTTCTGCATGCTAGCCTCCTCATCTTTTCCCATGTCCTGGGTGCTTCCTCCTACTTGGCTATCCTCAAGGCTGCACAAAAAGGAACCCTTGTTCTTCTTCTCCGCCTTCCTCCTCTGAATCATGTACATTGAAAATAGGTGGCCCTTGATCTTTCCTAGGGTCCTCTTCCCCACTTACTTCTTCTTCACTATCATCCTTTTCTCCTATGCACTTGTCCAAATTTCTAACTTCTTCCAAGGTGGTCTCCTCTTCTACCCTCTGCTTCTTCCTAACTCGGAGATTCTGGTGTAGGTGACTTTGTTTCTTCTTCTTCTGATGACTCCTTATCTAATGGCTTTTCTGCTCTGGAGTCTTCTCTTTTACTATGGGCTTCTTCTTGCACGTGTAAATATTGGTTCTGGCGCTTGTCCCAGGGGAACCTATTGCCTATGTCTCCACCACACTTGGTATTTTCTTTTCTAATTCTTTTTCCTCCCCTTTGGGTGTGGGCATTTTCCTGCCAGTTGGATCCTGAGGTATAAATACCTCGTTTTCCATATATGTGCCTTTTTCCGACTTGGGTCTTATGCGAATGTACACGTGTGCCACAAATCCTTCTGTAATGGGTAGAGTCATGGGCCTTGTCATCTAAACTTCATGCAATACATACCGCTCCATGTATGTGCGCTTTCCGAGGTACACCAACCCTTTGCACATTTCCCTGTGGTCCTAGTCCAGATTACCAAGGTCCAACTTAAACTTTTTGGACTCCTTGAACCTGTTTACTCCCGCTTAGAAGTATTGAGCTATGAAGGCAAAGGGGAGCTTGCACCATGGGCTCCATGTCCCATCTGACAGTTTGAATCTTCCCAAATAGAAATGTTGGTACACAGCAAATTTCACTTCTCCCCTAGTGGTTACTGGTAATTGTTCAGGAATTCTCCATTTTGCCCCAAATGCATTCCTTAGGCGCATATACCACTTTTCCAAGTGCACCTTGTGCACTGTTTTCATAGTGTCACAAGCATATTTCTCAAACCTTTTGGCAGGTGAGGGGTCTTCAACAGGGTACTCCCATACGAACTTATCTGATGCATCTGGTACCCCGATCTCTCGATAATACGATGGTCCTTCACGTCATCATTATATATGGGAAAACCCTGTGTCCTTTTGTTTGTTAGGCGCAAATGCCATTTCCTTCTCGATTGTGTTTGTTCGATGATTAAATTTACGACATGTTCTTGGATATTACGAAAGAAATGCAGGACAAGAAGTTCCTCTTTAATGAGGATGTTTATTTACAAATGTACAAAACATTATTTTCTCGGAAACTTGGATATTACGAAAGTGAATGAGAATGTTCAATTACAAAAGGACAGAGGAATGAGAGACGAGAGCGAGCGAAAGGCAACATGCGAGAATTATAGAGAATCGAGTAATTCATTATGTATGCGAGAGTTACTGAGTGAATCGAAACAAGATCATTTGCATCGTATGAATAAGATGAAACTTAAAGACACAAAGTTCTGTAAATAACACCCTTCGGATTCATTAATCAAGGACACAAAGTTCCTTCTTGGTTATACAAGATCGTTGTGCTTGCAAAATTTGGAAAAGTATGCAACCAGTGAGACTAACAAATCATTAACAAATGATCTTCACAAACATTAAACGAAAGCTCAGAGATAACGGAGATTAGATAGACAAAGAATGGAAAGCCCTTTTGTATTGATTTCTTTGTAATCTATTTACACTTTCAGAAAATATGCCAAGTTCTTCCTCCTTCAGAATGGCGTAAAGAAGGCCATTATATAGCTTACAAATCAGTTACTCTTCGTAACCGCTTCTTTAACCAAGAACAGTTAAGGACCGCCAATCGCAATACCTTAACTTCTTACAAAGAAAACGGAAAAAGAAAGGGAAGAAGAGAAAAGAACAAGGAGAAGAAGACAGTGGCGATCACTTTGAGAGGACCCACCGACTTCCGAATCCAT
Source organism: Taxus wallichiana var. yunnanensis (assembly GCA_018340775.1). Lineage (NCBI taxonomy): Eukaryota > Viridiplantae > Streptophyta > Pinopsida > Cupressales > Taxaceae > Taxus > Taxus wallichiana. Next base: position 594,727,498 of record CM031243.1, read on the forward strand.
TTTGCTGAATTTCTTTAACGCCTCGGCTATGTCTCGAAGTCTCATCCACGAAGATGATGACAGTGTATGTCTTTGAAAGCGAAGATGACCGGTGTCTCGAATACTTCGTCCTTACGCTTTTTGTTCTTGATTCTCCCAAGCCTCCTCCAAGACTCTGATCTTCCACTCTACCCAGGATTTTGATAGATTATCCTTGACGTCATTGAAAACCTTATTCGCCAGCAAGATGTTCGAGCAAAAGATAGCAAGGAAGCAGTGTGAGAAATGCAAAAAGGGGGTCTGCCCGTTATATAGCCGTTGAGGAGAGAGAAAGGTGATCAATGCGCATTAAATTCATATCTATTAGTTTGAAAAACAACATATTCGGGTAGAGCGGGAAAAACTAAGTATGAATGGCATTTGGTTCGCTTGGGACATGTGAGACGCGAATGCGTGAAACACGCGGCTCGGCCGACTCGGGCGAAACAGGGAGAAGACGCACAAATGCATTTTGGGACATCTGGGATGAAAACGCGCGAAGGACGCGGTTCGGGTGAATCGGCCAAAAATGGAACAACTGCACGAAAAGTTTGGGACATTTGGAATGCAGTACGTGAAGTCATGCGACTTGGGCGTTTCGGCCGAAAAGGTGACAATGAGTCCGGAAAAGTTTGGGACATTTGGAACGCAAGTACGTGAAGTACGCGGTTCGGGCGTTTCGGCCGAAAATGGAACAACTTGCACTTTTTGACTTGGGACATTTGGGACATGAAAAAAGCGAAGTCGCGACTTCGGTGCGTTCGGTAAAAATGGAACAACTCGCATGAAAAGTTTGGGACACTTGGAACATGAAAGATTGAAGTATGCGGTTCGGGATTTTGGCCGATTGGGAACAGAGCGCAATTTTGAACTTGGGACAGGTTGGGATGAAAAGCTCTCAACGGGCCCGAAAATGGGAACAACCGGGATTTCACGATCGGAGAACAGAGCGCACTTGAACTTGGGACACGCGGGACAAAAATGTCCGACAGGCCCGAAATACATACAAAATGACCCAAAACGCAGATTTTCTCAATTTCACGACTTTTTCACACTACCCAGTACATTAGAGAAAACACTTAAACTCAAAATTTTGAAATTTTTACTTTCATCGAGCAGGGGAATTTTGAGTGGACAACAGGCTCCTTACAGGGATGACTTGGCATAAATTCAGGAATGAGACAAGGCAAGAACTTAGACAAACTCGGGGAAGCGGACCCGTACCTTATCCATTGGGCCACGAGTCAAAAAGCAGACCAATACGAGAGGACAACACACCAAAACAAAAAGGAAAGAAAAATAAAAACACTTGTACAAAAATATCTGAGGACTCCTAATCACCTAGGACTTGAACAACTTGAGATCTTGCGCCCTATATAAGGAAGTGGGAGAGAAGAACCATCCATGTAATCAAGATAAAAGGAATTCTCACCAGCAAAGTGTCGATCTTGAAAGGTCAGAGCCAGCGAGGGAATCAAACTTTCCATGGCTGCCACGAGGTTCATGTCTTTTGTCCCATAACGACACGGTGTCTCCAACTTGGAAATCTCGAACCTAGCTTTCTTGTCAAAGCAGGACCTTTACCTTCTGTTGGTGAACAGATATCCTATCAGCACCATCAATCTGTCCTCATTCGGTTTGTGCGGTACATAATTCTCTTGTCAAAGCATCTACGAAACTAGTATCTTGATGGCCTTCATTAGGTGCAAGGTGGCGGTTCCATTTGTCACTTTGGCAGATTGAGCTTCTACTCCATATACCACTTGAAAAGGAGACATTCCAATAGCTCTCTTTGGTGTAATCATGTCTGCCCAAAGAGCATCATAGAGCTTCTTGTGCCAGTTTTATTGAGACTCATTGACCAACTTCCTTATGATAGTCACCAGATTTTTGTTAGTGGATTACCTTGCCCATTTCCCTAGGGGTAATAATCTGAAGAATGAGCCAGGGAGATGCCATACCCATAGCAGAAATCCATTATCTCAGTTGAAGAGAAATTCGAAGCATTATCTGTTACAATCTTATTAGGTACACCATACCTTACCAAGATGTTCTCTTTAATGAAGCTGCACACCACTTCAGAAGTAGTACTCTTGACTGGAATAGCTTCCACCCATTTGGTGAAATAGTCAGTGGCAGTTAGCACATGAGTGTGACCAGCACTAGAAGCAGGATTAAGTGTACCAATGAAGTCCAAACCCCACTGTTGAAATGGTTCCTCAATCACAAGGCGGCTTGAGAGCAAAGAAGCCAATTTAGGTCTTCCCACAAAAGTCTGACAAGCCTCACATTTATCAACCCACTTGGATGCATCTCTGAACAAGGAAGGCCAGTAGTATCCTCCACGGAGTATCTTATGAGCTGTAACCGTTGATGAATAGTGCCCTCCACATGCCTGATCATGAAAAGCTGAGAGCAACTTTCTCTGTTGTTCCTTGTCCACACACTTCAAAAATCTCCCATCTAACCCACGCTTGAACAAGCATTTTCCCACAATACATATTGCAGTTGACCTCAATTTAACAGTCCTCTTTTCTTTGGCGATTAAATGAGAGGGCATTCCCATAGGTGAGAAAATGGGCGATGTCGACATACCATTCATCAAGCCAGAGCTAAGGAAGCAGAGCGGTAGGAATGTCAGCTTTCTCCTCCAGCAACTCATGTTTAGCTCCTTCAGCAATGAGCTCACAAAGGCCTTTTCCACGAACCAGCTTGGTCGGTTTGATGTCAATGTCATACTCTTGGACCTTAGCAACCCAGTTCCCTCTCTTGGATCCAAATTCTTGTTGTGTGAGAATTGACTTAACAGTTGTATCTGGAACCAGCACCATGGAGTGAGAGTTGAGGATATAAAAACGAAACTGCTTAACAGCTTTGACCACTGCAAAAGCATGCTTCTCCATCATGGTGTATTTCAACTCATGATCTTTCAGAATATAGCTCATGAACGCAATTGGGAGTTCATGCTCATTAGAGTCTTCTTGAGTTAAGGCAAGACGGCCAGGTATTATACGTAGCATAGCAATAGATGATGAAATCTTTGCTTGAAATCGGAGACAGAGCTAAAACAGGAGTTTTAGCATAGCTCTCTTGATACCTTGAAAGGATTCCTTTCCTTGAGAAGACCAACCAAATGTTTGCTTCCCTTTCATCATCGAGAAATATTCAAAGTTAACTCTGCAAAATCGGGGATGAATCTTCTCAAGAAATTTATCTTACCAAAGAAGAGTGCACGCCCTTTTTCTTTGGTTGGGAGAGGAATTTGTTGGATGGCTTGAACTCGTTCGGGATCAATCTTAATACCATCCTTGGAAACGATGTGCCCTAATAACTTTCCCTCGGTGACACAAAAGACAGATTTTTAGGGTTCGAGAGAGATCCCATACTCTCTGCATCTCGTGCGAAGCTGTCTCTAGGTGATCAAAATGATCCGCTCTTGTCTTGGAAAACAATGTCGAGTCATCAGATATATGACAATACACTTCCCTTTCAAGCTTCCAAAAGCCGAGATCCATGGCTCTCGAAAAGTGGCACCGGCATTAATGAGCCCAAAAGGCATCCTCTTGTAAGCAAAGGTACCCCAAGGAGTAGTGAAAGGCTGTCTTGTGTTGATCTGCGATGTCGACCTCTACTGATTGTATCCAGAGAATCCATCGAGCATGGATAACATTTCAGACCTATTCTTGCTTGCAGACTGATCCATCATAGGCAAAGGATAATTATCTTTCAAAGACGCTTTGATTCGAGTTCTGAAATCAACACGAGATGGATCTCACCATTTTCTTCCTAACGAGCACAATATTTGCAATCCATGTTGAATGGTGAATGGGAAAAATGATTTTAGCCTTCAACAACTTCTGAATTTCCTGAAAGATGGTGTCAGCTATTTTGGGATTATACTGCCTCTGTTTCTGCTTAAAAGGTTTAATTCCTGGTTTGAGAGGAATCGAGTCTTTGCGTATCTTTTGGTTTGAAAGCTTTCAAATCTTCATAAGAATAAGCAAGAACATCCTTATACCTCCTTAGAAGATCAATTGCTTTTCTCCTCTCATCTGTGTGTGCAACATTTTCCAATATTCACTAGCTTAGGGTCATTAGAACTCCCAATATTGATTTTGTCATACTCGGTGATTCTTTGAGGTCGATAGAAACTCTAGACTTCACATACTGTCATGTTTATCAAATAGTTCCTCTAAACTCACCAATCCTTTAGGAATCTTGTTCCCTTTGAGTTTAATGCACCATCTTCATCTGTTTCTTCCCCTTGGTATTTGCTTTGTCAAAGGGCACACTCTCACGAGGTAGGTTGTCACTTCCCTCAAAATACAGTTGTTGAAATTACCCTTGAGTTCCGGGAAGGAAAGCAAATGTTGATCATCATTGAAAACTTTCCGATTATTGGTGTTATCGGTACACTTTGGCCGATGGATCATCTCATGGTGAACTTATCTTGAGAGAAATCGGGATGAGGAATCGATAGCGACCACAGAGACAACTAGTGAATCAGCCTGTTGTTCTTTTCCCTAGTACTACTTCGATAGAAAGCATCAAGAGAATTCAATGGAATCCCAAACTGATTCGGTAATGTTTGACCTTCCATTTTTACTTGAAAAAGGTTTCGACACTGCTTTCTGATCAATTCTTCATCACCACGAGCGAGAAGATTCTTTACACCTTGTTCTTTGGCCACTTGCGATCCGAGAATGAGAGCCTCGTATTCTGCTGTGTTATTAGTATTCTCGAACTGCAACTTAAATGAAAAGGGGTGTAGGCTTCCTTCAGGTGACACCAGCAGGACACCGGCTCCAGAACCAGCTGAGGAACAACTTCCATCAAACTCTAAAATCCAAACCCCATTAGGATCTTTAGGAGACACTTTGGGGGGTCGGATTTCATCAGGGGACATAATCATGTAGTTACCATGCCCCATATCCTCGTAGAGTATTTGTGCTCTAGGATCATCCGTTTTCTGCACAATATACTCAGACTGCTTCTCAAGCAGCAACTTCTTCATTTGTCCATTGACAGGCACGAGTGCATGTGACCAGTCCATTTGGATTTCCCCACCCACGTCCTTACAGAAGTTCCTACTTAGCAACATCCCATATGAAGGGGGAATATCTGCCACTAAGATGGTAGCCAACACTTTCTTCTCGGGCAAAGCAGCAAAAGCTACTTGTGCATCTTTAATTCTCCCGACCAGGGGCACTTCTTTACTCTCCATGGAGTAACAAGATCCATAAGTGCGTGTGAGGTTCAGGCCTAAAGCATGAGCTACTTTAGCAGGCATCACATTATACGAGGCTCAGGAATCTGATGACACATTCATGAGCCTATGACCAGCTATAAGAAGTGTTACATAAAAGGCTTGATTTTGTCATTAGGCGAGGTGACAGTGGCTGCAGAGGACTAGGTGTGTGTGCGAGAAGGAGGAGTAGGTAAAAGGCCTTTAGAGAGGTGGTCTTAGAGTGGGAATTGACAAAGTGGATCATTTTGGCAAAAGCTTTGGGATGGGTTTGATAATACTCGGCTTACGAGATTTGGACCTTAGTCTTTTTAGGGTGATCAACAATATCAAAGATCCCGAAGTGGACGGGCCATCATCATTGGTACTTCTAGGCTTATCAACTTTAGGAGAGAAAGAAGAAGCAATTTTAGTAGTAGGATTAATAGGACTCACCTTTGGTGTAGATGAAGTAGGGATAGGAGATCCTCTTTTTGCAATCACGGGAATAGTTGTCGACTGCTCCTTAGATTTCTTGATAGGCTGTGTCACTTTCTCCCTCGATTTATGCTGCTCTCGAGTCATGACAGCGAATGATTCACTATTCATGTCTGCTACCACTTCATCATAATCATCTCCATCATCAATGCCCTCAGTGGTGAAGAAATTAACTCGAGATCTCTCAAGTTCATCTGCTTCATCATCAAATTCTCTCGCAAACTCTTCGCAAGCTTCGTTATCTTCATCGTCATCTGGTTCTTCCACCTCGCAGGTCGCATTGACAGGGACTTTAACAGGAGGTCCTTCAAGTGCTAATCTTGTTTGAGAAGCAGGCAAACGATTTCTGGGCTGAAAATTTCTCCTTGGAACGTCTGCATAAGGAGCGTGCTGAGCCAATTGTTTCTTTATAGCAATAAGATCATTTGCAAGTTTCTGAACTAATGGATCAGTATTAGGTCCAGGGGTGGAAGAGGAAGAAGCAGCAGACTTAGATTTGGGAGGGTCTCTTCTCAACTTCCCTGACATGATCAAGTCATCCTCGATACTAACAGTGAGAGTTTGATCCTCGACCAATGTTGCGAGATTAGCCCTTCTTAGTGCATAACTAACTTTGGGCGATTGAGCATTTAGGAAGAAACATTTTTGAATTTGATCAACAGGTCGGGTAGGCTGCGGAATTTTATTGATCAATTTGTTGAACCGGGCCACAAATTCTCTCATGGGCTCTTGTGAATCTTTCTTTATCTGAGAGATTTGGGCTAGCAAGGCATGTACATCTTACTGCCGCTTGAAACATTTTTCGAATGAGTTCTCATTGTGTCCCAGTCGGTGATAGCGCCAGCCGGAAGGTGGTAGAACCAATCAGCAGCATTATCTTGTAACGTCTCAACGAACAGCCTTACGGAGACGTCTTCATGTTCGACTCCCAGAACTCCACATGCAACAATGAAGGCTGCGATGTGTTCATCAGGATGCACTTTGCCATCGCCTTTGAATTTGGGAAGTTCTTCCGGTTACCTCTGGGTAACTCATGCAAAGGCTGAGTGAGGGCTAGGGGCCCGACACGATGACCCCATGGTAATGGTGCGCCATTCTTGGAAAAACAGCTTGGAGAGGGATTGCAACACCAGCAAGAATCAAAGCTTGAAGATTAGGGCTAGGCGGCTCACGAAGAAAAACCACCGTGGGAATTCATGTCTTGAGCAGGTGGAGTGCTTGTCGAGCAAGTCCTTATTTGTTGAAGGGAAAGGAAAACCTGCTTTGCTCCAAAAGCTGAGCGAGAATCTTCAACACCAGGGCCCTCCTCCCTCGAGTAAAACGCGGAGTCGCCGAGATCAAAGGATGATCGAAAAATTACAGAAGCTGGAATGTGATTTTCCCAGTGAGTCGCCAAAAGCTGTTGGTCGTCAAATAGGACTTTTAAAGAAGCGAGCAGTGATCGGGGACAAGAAGTCCCTCCTCTTTAATGGGAGAGGTTCCCTTATTCGAAAATGAACTTATTTACAAATGTACAAAACATTATTTTACGGTTAAACTTGGATATTACAAAGTGTTTTCAATGAGGATGTTCAAGTACAAAAGGACGAGAGGAATGAGAAGACGAGAATGAGCGAAAAAGGCAACATGCGAGAATTATAGAGAATCGAGTAATTCATTATGTATGCGAGATTCTGATGAATCGAAACAAGATCATTTGCATCGTATGAATAAGATGAAACTTAAAGACACAAAGTTACGTAAATAACACCCTTGATTCATTAATCAAGGACACAAAGTTCCTTCTTGGTTATACTGAGATCGTTGTGCTTGCAAAATTTGGAAAAGTATGCAACCGGAGTGAGAGACTAACAAATCATTAACAAATGATCTTCACAAACATTAAAAAAAAAGCTCGGAGATAACGGAGATTAGATAGACAAAGAATGGAAAGCCCTTTTGTATTGATTTCTTTGTAATCTATTTACACTTTGAAAAATATGCCAAGTTCTTCCTCCTTGAGAATGGTGTAAAATGGCCATTATATAACTTACAAATCGAGTTACTCTTAAGTAACCGCTTCTTTAACCAAGAAACGATTAAGGACCGCAATCAATATACCTTAACTTCTTACAAAGAAAACGGAAAAAGAAAGGGAAGAAGAGAAAGAACAAGGAGAAGAAGACAATGGCGATCATTGAGAGGGACCCACGACTTGAGAATCCATTGCTGAATTTCTTTAACGCCTCAGCTATGTCTCAGAAGTCTCATCCTGAAGATGACAGTGTATGTCTTTGAAAGCGAGAGATGACCAGTGTCTCGAATACTTCGTCCTTACGCCATTGTTCTTCTTGATTCTCCCAAGCCTCCTCCAAGACTCTGATCTTCCACTCTACGCTGTAAACCCAGGATTTTGATAGATTATCCTTGACGTCATTGAAAACCTTATTCGCCCGTGAAGATGTTCGAGCGAAAGATAGCAAGAGAAGTAGTGTGAGAAATGCAAAAAGGGGTGCCCGTTATATAGCCGTTGAGGAGAGAGAAAGGTGATCAATGCGCATTAAATTCATATCTATTAGTTTGAAAAAAAAATAGCATATTCGGGTAAAGCGGGAAAAACTAAGTATGAATGGCATTTGGTTCGCTTGGGACATGTGAGACACGAATGCGCGAAACACGCGGCTCGGCCGACTCGGGCTAAACGGGAGAAGACGCACAAATGCATTTTGGGACATCGGGACGAAAATGCGTGCGAAGGGCACGGGCGCCGAAAAGGAACATACTACACGAAAAGTTTGGGACAGGCGTTTTAACCGAAAAAAATGGTGACAATGAGTCCGGAAAAGTTTGGGACATTTGGGCATGAACGCAAGTACGTGAAGTACTGCGACTTCGGGCGTTTCGGCCGAAAATGGAACAACTTGCACTTTTTGACTTGGGACATTTGGGACAAAAATTTCCGAAGTACGCGACTCGGGCGGTTCGGGCGAAAATGGAACAACTCGCATGAAAAGTTTGGGACACTTGGAACATGAAAGAGCGAAGTACGCGGTTCGGGGATTTGGCCGATCGGGAAACAGAGCGCAATTTTGAACTTGGGACATTGGGACGAAAAGCTCAAGCCACGGGCCGAAAATGGAACAACTTCGGGATTTCAAATCGGCCGATCGGGAACAGAGCGCACTTGAAACTTGGGACACGCGGGACAAAAATGTCAAACAGGCAGAAATACATACAAAATGACCCAAAACTGCAGACTTTTCTCAATTTCACGACTTTGGTACATTAAAGAAAACACTTAAACTCAATTTTGAAATTTTTACTTTCATCGAAGCGAGGAATTTTGAGTGGACAACGATGGGACTACCACTTCTTCCCCATCAACACTCCATCCTGTCCGCATTTCTACATACCACTCCTCATTTGTGTGTGCTTCAATTTCTTGTTGCTTGCCCTTACCCTTCTTGGGTGTACTAACTGGTTTCTCGGGTGCCATTCTCTAGGTCTTCTTCCCACTTCAATCACTCTATGTTACTCTGTTCTTCTGGTCTCTCCAACCTTAGATCTTGAACTTGTGAAGAAAATTACTTAAACCCGTGCCCTAGTTCTTCAAACCCTAACTGGGATACTCCCTTCACAAGACGGTGCCTTCTCACAACTTCTCCTACACCCATGAAATCCCTTCCTCCTGGTTCACAAACCCGAACTGGTTACCCATGCTTCAATCTCTCCAAATTTTTCTTCACATGGATCAGTTTTTGGAAGCCCTAGTTTGCAAAGGTGCAAAAGTGCTTCATTCTCCTTATACGCAAAGTGAAAAATGAAGTTCCTCGACCCCTTTATTTATAGTTTTTTCCTTTTTAAGAATTAAGTGCTACTTCACCTACCACTATACTTTTTACATTTAATGTGGCTTTTTCAAACAAAGCCCATCTTTAGTGCTTTCACTCACGCGCCCCAACCTGCATGGAAAAACCTCCAACCTTCTACCGCGCAACCAATCTAACTTTGACGAGAGACTCTTACACGCACGTAATAAGCAAGCCAAAGGCACTTCTTACTCGTCTGATTTTTTCTCTTGCCTACCTTATGTTGCTTAATGTGCTTTCTCCTCCTTTGTATGTGGGATCTGAAAGTAGCTTTATCTTGACACCAACCATCCTTTTTCCATCTTTTCTTTCCATACACCTCTTTCAACAGGCCATTCAATCAGGATTTTTAACACAAACCACCTTGGCACTTTAACCATGCGCTCCTTCACATTACTCCACCCCACACTAAAATGATGCATGGTCCTCTGTGCACTCACAGATTCTCAAAAAGTAGTAATAAGGTTACCGACACCCAAGGCGCAAAAAAAAACAATAACGCAAAAGGGAAACACAAGAAAAGAAACACATAAAGAAAAGTTCTAAACTAACTGACAAAACTTCCTTATTTACAAACATCGAGAAGACTTATTTATAGTAGGGCTTCAGCCTACTCCCATTGAAGTGTCCAGCAACTTTTTCCCATCCAACACTTGTAATGGAACGCGCCCAAATCAAGGATGTATGAGATTGTGTAAGGACCCAACCAATGGACTTTCAACTTCCCAGGATGGCGCAAAATTTAGAATCATAAAGCAAGACCATCTAGCCCAACCTCAAACTTCTTGTTTCTTATGTGGCGATCATGCCAAGCCTTTTGCTTTGCTTTCTTTGTTGTTTAGCTCCACTTGGTGAGTGATCGTCTCTCATCCAACTTCATTAACTTATCAATTCTCTCTTCCAAGTGCTTTCTCATTAGCCAACCCTCCTACGCACGTTATTCGCAGAGAAGGTAACATGAATTCAACTGGAAGAACAACTTCTGTGCCAAACACCAACTGAAATGGTGTGGCTTTGTTCAACCTTTTATAAGTTGTCTTGTAAGCCCATAACACTTTGCTGATACTTTGTCATCCCAATATTGTCTTCTCGACATCACAAATTTTGGTCAATGTATGACTCAGTATTTTGTTGAATTCTTCCATGGTTCCATTTGCTTATGGGTGATAGGGTGTAGACTTGTGATGAGCCACCATGAAATCTGCTAACAGGATCCTCACGGTCTCATTCAAGAAATGCATACCCCTATTGCTGGTCAAACTCAAAGGACATCCATACCTCATGATAATGTTCTCCCACAAGAATCTTGCTGATGTGGCTGTTGTGCAATCTTTAGTTGGGGCTACCTCCACCCACCTTATCAGATAATCCATGCAAGTGATGACATAGTGTGACCCAGTCCTACGCATCGTTGGTGCAATAGGGCCTACAAAGTCTATTGCCCACTTTTCAAAAGGCTCTACGCTAGGGATAGGGTATAAAGGCATTTCATCTCTCCTTCCTGGCTTGCTAATGCGCTAACAATGGTCACACGCTTTACAATAGTCTTTACAATCCTTGTACAGGGTTTCCCACCAAAACCTACCATTAATATCTTACGCGCGGTGGCATCACCTACATAATGCCCACCCGCACTTCCTCTGTGTGCTTCCTCCATGATGGTGAGGTGCTCATGCTCTAATACACACCTGCACAACACCTCATCACATCCCAACTTATACAAGTATCCACTGATCAACATGTAGGGCGCGACGCGTATGGCTAGTTGTTTCTTCTCTAATGCCTTCATTCCTTCTAGTGCCACACCTTCCTTTAAAAATACCGCAATTTCCTCCAAATCCGAGGGCATGCACCATAACCTAAATAGTTACACATCTGGAATTATCTCCTCAATACTCTGCGTGTCCTCCCCTGAATCAATTCTTGACAGATGATCAGGTCCACAATTGCTCTTCCCAGGATTCACTACTACGGTGAACTCAAACTCTTGAAATAACAATACCCACCAACATATGCGCCCTTGTAGAATGGGATTGTTCACCAAATACTTTAATGCCATGTGGTGGTGTAAAATATAAAGGGTGTTACCAACAGATACTGCCTGAATTTGAAAAGCATGTAGATCATTGACAATGCTTCGCACTCAGTCGTTGTGTAATTCTACTCTGCTGGTGTCAACTTCCTACTTGTGAAACATAAAGGGTGATCAACAATACCTTCACCTGGCTGCGTAAGCACTACTCCAATCAGTTCCTAAGGCATCTACATGGACATGGAAGGGCTTGTCCTAAGAGGGAAAATGTAATATAGGTGCGGTGACAAGCCTATCCTTTAATGTATCAAACACCCTCTGTTGCACCTCTCCCCAATGGAAGGCACTTTTATGTCTGAGCAACTCCTCTAAAGGTGTGGCGATCTTGGCATACCCCTTGATGAATTTCTTGTAATAACCCATATGCCCAAGGAATTTGTGCACTGCGCTCTAGCTAGTAGGATCCCCTAACCCCACAATAACTGTAACTTTAGCGGGATCTACTAAAGCAAGCCCTCCTTACATATGATATGCCCCAATAAATTCCTAAAGGGTGTAGCAAATACACACTTCTTAATATTGAGGGATATCCTCAATTGCCTACACCTCTCAAACATTAACCTTAAATTGTCACAATGGTCTTTTACTAGACCATACATTGTCCAATCATCTAAATAGACCTGAAGAAACTTATGGATGAAGTCCTAGAATGCTTGCACCACTATGCGTGAAAAATAGTAGGCACATTCTTCAACCCAAAGGGCATGACCGTGTATGCAAAAATTCCCCACTCAGTGGTGAAAGTTGTCTTCTCCTGGTCTTCCTTTGCAATCCGACTTGGTGGTACCCCGAGAATCCATCCATAAAGGAATAGATTTCACACCCGACTCCCTCCAAAATTTCTTCAGTGAAGGGGGTTGGAAAAGGATCAATGACACAAACTACATTCAACTCCCTATAATCCATGTAGATCCTAATCTACCCATCCTTCTTGATGTTTATTACCATCAAACTTATCCATTCGATTCTGCGCACCGCTTGAATGATCCCAGAAGATATCATTTTTTCTATCTCCTCCTTAACCTTTATGCATAAATTGTGATTCATCCAGTAGGGTCTCTTCCTGACCAGGAACGCACCATCCTTCAACTTTATCTTCATCTCCCCCAAGGAATGGTGAACACCTTTGAGCTCATGGTACCCATGGGAATAAATCCTCAAATTCATGCAACAGATCAATGATCTTAGAGACTTCCTTCTCTGACCAGTAATCTCCAATAATAGCTTCCTTAGGTTCTTCTCCTAAACTGATGTTAACCTTCTTTGTCTTTAAGGGCTCATGGTAGGCACACGCGTGAGTATCAGCATTGTCCACCACCTCACGCATCCCTATAGAATGGCTAATCTCAAAGCTTTCCACTTCCTCTCCATCAATCACATACACCAACTTCCCTTTCTCCTTTTCCAAACACGCGTGCTCAAGCTATAACTCTTTTGTTTCCTCTACTTTCTCAAAAGCACACCTCCAAACTTGGTCCACCTAGTAACTCCAACAACCTATCCTCTGCCATGGCACTATCCCCCATGGTAAGGTGCTTGATACCCTACAAGTGCTTGGTACTCCGATACTCAAAGGTTTGAATGAGGTCAGCCGCAAGCTCTTGCCAATTCCCTGTCTAGCGGCGTGTCTTCGAATGAATGTACCATGTGTGCGCGTAACCCTGTAGTGTAGAATATAACTTATGCACCCAGAGGGATGGTGGCAAAGATTCTACACCTTCTCTCTAGATCCTCTCACACTCTTAGATATGGAAAGAGGCGGGATCCTTCCCATGGTAGTCCTTGATGGTGGTGGGCACGTTGCTCCTAGAGAATCTGCAGAGAGAAATTCTTACCTCGTGCCATTCCAAAAGGCTCTCCTAATGGGTAGCCCACCACCGTGCTTTGATGTGCCAAGTAGGACATAGCTTAACATCCCCCTCCGTTCCTTCTCATTCTTCCACTGAGCTTCCATCTCCCGTAGAAAGATCTCAGGGAAGGCTCCTCCTAAATACTTAGGTAGCTCCTTTCCTCCTAGGTACCAGACTGTGCACACCTTTTTCACCTTGGTCACCGACCCTCTCAACTTCTCGTCCCATCAATTCATAAGTTCCATGTGCCCAATTTTCACATGCTAGACTAGTGGTATCACTTTCTGACTGAGCATCTTCAAACTGGATAACTCCATTGGTAGGATGTATTATCTCTGGGTCCCTAATTGAGTGCACATATATCCTATCCAAAACTTCTTCTCCCAGGGGTTCAGTATAGGGCATCGACTTCCCATCATCGGGGTATAATGACCCACTCCTCCTTATTTTCAAAGCTGATGTACCCTTTGTTGAACCAAGGTCCGCATTGTTCTTGTAACACCATGGGCACCCAAGGAGTGCTAGAAAATTGTCTGCCTCAACGAGCGCCAAGAATTTGAAGTCCCCAATAAACTTAGCTCCCTAAATAGTGATAGCTGCATCCTTTAAGACACCGAAGGACGTCACCTTAGTCACGTTTTCCATATATAACACATTCGAAGATGGTTGTAATGCAGTCTTCCCATCTGATGCCATGCATTCAAAGGTTATAACATTAACCTCCACGCCGTTAGTGTCAATGAGGATGTTACTAAGGAGCCATCCATCTACAATCGCATTTAATGTGATCTCCTTGTCATAGTCAAGGTTGTGCGGGGATGGTTTGCATGCAAGACCTACCTCTCACACTCTTCTCCAGTAGCGTGGTACCTTCTCTCTTAACCATGATCCGAGCAAGGGAATGATATTCTCTTGACTTAGCATTTTACACACCTCCTTGACCTCATCCAGTCATCCTTTGTGCCTCAACTCTCCTCCCTTGTTCCTCCCTCTGGACTGCTCCTTTAGATACTAGATTTCCCCTTGTAAACTCGAAATGACATCTATGGTGTCTTGATATACCTCCTTTTGATGTGTTGGGTCTGGGTACTTTCCATAAACTACTTCCTCCCTTGAAACTAGGTTCTTCTGCCTTGGTATCTCTCTTGCGTGTGCAAATTTTTCCCTTGTTATTACCAGATGGCTCCAAACCTACATCCCATGTTACCCGAGGAATCCACTATATGTCCGCCTTCTTAATACTCGACCATTTCAAAGTGCCCTTGTCTTTCCAAAGTGCTCTTGATTCATGTGCTCAAACAACTCCAGGCACTCCTCGTACTTATGCTTCTTTCCGCACCATGAGCACTGCAACAGGTCCGGGCATTCTCATTTGTAATGCTCTGTAGACCCACAATTGAAATAGGTTCCACGCAAGAACTCAATCCTTCCTCCTCTGTAGTTACCATGACCACGAAATCCTCCGTGAAAACCCCTTCCGCGTGCACCTCCATCTACGTGCTCCTTATAACAGCAATCATCACCCTTGGAACTACTGGAAATGCTGGTCTAGTGCACCCCCCATGATCAATGGCCTCATGGATCTGATCAATGAGCCTACAGTCCTTAGTATCATGGGTTATAGAGGTGCGATCTTGCAATAAAAAGACACATTATTCCGGTTTACGTGTTGTAGCAGGGCACCTACTTGCATCATGGCCCCCATGAAAAATTTCACGATCTATTGTCACGGTGCGAACTATCCTCCGGGAAATTATCCTTAACATGCCCCTCTACCTCACAATCTGTGCACCATAAACCACTTGTGAGTCTCATGGGCTGAGTTCGCAAACAAATTTTCTAGCTACTTGGCCATAGTAGCAATCTGAGCCTCCAGGAACAAGCTAACGCCCGTGATCAACACTACTAACAACCTCGACACGCAGAGCGCCTTCCAATACCTTGTGCGGGTTTGTAAAAGTTTTATGAGATAAGGTCCTTCTAAAGGGTGTGATCAATCCTCCAACAAACCACTGAGCATATGGTGAAGGGTGAATATCATATGACAACTTAGACAAGAGATTTTAAAGCACGCATCATACTCCCGCACACTCTCTACCATTCCTTTTTGAATCTCCTTCAAAGCACTGATGCTCTTCATTCTCAAACTTAGGAATGTGGAATTCTACTAATAATGTGTTCTTTAAAGCAAAGATAGTCCACCACTTGTTTGATGAGGTCATATTTCTTGTACCATCTATGTGCCCGCCCTTGCGTAACGTGGTTTCAAATTGACTAGCCTTTTGTCCGGCATTATGACACCCTTTACGTGCCATAGCAGTGTTTGTCGCCAAATCACTTTGCACCCTCCGAATGGCCGGGATGTGAATAAGACATTCGGTGTGATTGGGACACATGGGATCACCTCTCAAGTGGGACTTGGGCTCGAGGTGAACCTCCGGAGAAGGCCGGCTTCCTCTTCCTAAACTAAGTGTTGTACTACTCGTAGTGTAACAAAAATGATTATCTAATCCTACGCTAACATTTTCATTGGGTTTTAGGAAAGAGATTTACAGAAATGAAAATATACTAGGGATGGTGATGCACCAAATAAAGGGTGTCTTCATATTCGGAAGGGTTAATTTGAAGAGGGTGTGCACCACAGTCAACTTCACCTACTACAACTTAGAGAGGGTACAGATACCACAAACTAAGAGACACATGTTCCCTTTGTTAAAATTTATCAGACCGAGAAATATACCAGTTTCCCAGTGAAGAAGGATTGTTGGTCGTCAGATAGGACTTTACGAAGAGCAACAGTCAGGGGACAAGAAGTCCCTCCTCTTTAATGGGAGAGGTTCCCTTATTCAGAAACGAACTTATTTACAAATGTACAAGACATGATTTGTTGGTTAAACTTGGATATCACAAAAGTGTTTTCTATGAAGATCATCAATTACAAAAGGACTAAGGAAATGAGAGTATGGGAAAGAGCAGAAAGGCAACATGCAGAATTATAGATATCAGAGTAATTCTTTATGTATGTGAAAGCCACAGTGAATTGAAACAAGATCATTTGTATCGAATAAATAAGATGGAATTTAAAGACACAAAGTTCTGTAAATAACATCTGCTTAGAACACAAAGTTTCTTAACATAACATAGATTCATTAATCAAGGACACAAAGTTCCTTCTTGGTTATACAAGATCACCGTGCTTGCAAAGTTGAAGAGTATGCAATCGGTAAGACTAACGAACTTGAGACAAATGATCTTCACAAAGAAAATAAATGAAAGCTTAGGAATAACAAAGATCAGATAGACAAAGAATGGAAAAGTCCTTCGTATTGATTTCTTTATAATCCTTTTTTCGAATGGCGTAGAAATGCCATTATATAACTTACAAATCAGTTACTCTTCCAAGTAACCGTTTCTTTTAACTAAAGAATAGTTAAGGACCGCCAATCGCAGTACCTCAACCTATTACAAGGAAAACGGAAAAAGAAAGGGAAGAAGAGAAAAGAATGGGGAAGAAGACAGGTGGCCAGTCACTGAGAGGGACCCACTGACTTCAGAATCCACTGCCTGAATTTCTTTAACGCCTCAGCTATATCTCTGCCACGAGGGACTGACGTGTTAGTCGTAGACTGAGTCCAAAATCCCAGACACTTTTCCATCTCTTTATCAAACTCGACATGAGTATGATAATCTTTATTTGCTTCTTCAATGGCAGATTGAAGAGAGAAAATCTCCTTCATTTTATCCTTGGAGATGGAACTTTCCTTGAATAAATTATCTTTGACAAAAGCTCTGAATTGAGCTTTGATTTCTTGCAAGGAAAGGAGTACACCAGAAGTTTCATCTTGAAGATGGCAGTGTATATCTTTGAAAGCAGAGACAACCAGTGTCTTGAAAGCTTCGCCCTTCTGCCAACTGTTCTTCAGTTCTCCCAAAGCCTCCTCCAGGACTCTGATCTTCCACTCCACGCTGTAGACCCAGGACTTCGACAGATTATCCTTTGCATCATCAAAGACTTTACTTGCCAACAAAATGTTCTCATCTGCCTGTCCCATGAGTCGGAGGTCTACTATGCAACTGCTCCAGAGTTTGAGCTCTTTATCCATGATATTGATAGTGGAGGAGAGCTTCAGTTGCACATTGCTCACCTTTTCGTGGAGTTTGAAAGCTTCATCGATGAAGTTTAATCCAGCAACAAGCATGTCATCCACCAGGGCTTCAATAGCTCTGCCATAGACAAAATACTTGTGCATATCTTTGATACTCTGCACTTCATCTTGGCTTAGAATTACAGGAGGTGGGAGAGTAGTCAATGGGGTAGGGTCCAAAACTTTGTCCTTAGACAAAAGAGACTTGATGAAACCTGTGAGAACTTGGGCCTGTTCTTCCAACTGTTCAATAGTTTGTTGCCCTTTCTCTACCCTCCCAATGACTCTTGTGACTGTTTCCTGGAGGTTGTGAATTTCACCTTCAGGGGTAGACTCTCCCATTGGGATTCTCGAGAGCTCTAAGTCAGATACCTGCAAGTCCTGCTCTGATTTATCCATTGTAGGCTTGGAAATCTCCAGAATTGCTGACCTTGAGCATCAGACACTATTCTGGAGGTAGTTCTGGCTTTCTTGGCACGAGAAGGAGTGGTGCCCAACAAGGCTGCGACAACATCAAAATTTGACCCTGAACTCTGAGAGGAAAATTTCCTCTTCCTTTTGTCAACCAAAGGTCACACCCACACAAAAGAGGAAGAGGAATCAGCAGAGGGGCAAGGGGACCAAGAGAAAGAGAGCTCATGATGCTCAAGGTCTATGTAGCTGTTGACTCGAGTTGAAAGGTGAGTCGGGCACTTGGGGCAATTGCGGCAGAAGAGTCAACATCACCTGAAAGCTCAGTGCTCTGGATTTATTTATCTTTATCAGCTGGATCTTCAGGAGCACTTGCGAGAGTTGGTACTTCGCTTTCTTCACTTTCACTGAGAACAATGATGTTCTCTGGTCCCATAGGCAACTCTGCCTGCTTTCTTTGAGGGTCACTTTCCACAGGCTCCTTCTTAACCTCCTTGAGCTTCTTCTGGTACACTTGAGTGGATGAAGAAGGAGTGGAAGCTGCAGGTCCTTGTATTGATGAGGCAGGTGGGGTTTGCACTGGTGTTTCTGACCTGGAACCGATGCCTCTCTCTTGGCGTTGAAACATCCTTGGAAGAGGATTCTCCTGAGTGCCTTCTGAGCTCTCGAACTTTCTTGTCAAACCAGACCTTAGTCCTGACTAAGACTGGAGCAAGGATCTCAGCCAGATCATCTTTTTCTTTCCTGTTCCAATCCAAGTCCTCCAAGGGGGTGTGCTTAATCACACTGTCATACTCATATGAGTATAGATCAGAATTGTCATCCTGGAGTCCTTCGGGAACTTGGTACAAGCCGAGTTCTTGGATCAATTGCAGGGAGAACCTGCCACAATGCCTTCTCCTGGCCTCAAAATCATCTGCACAGTCAGCCCAGTAGTCTTCTGTATCTGCCCTATGATGGTAGATTATCTTGATGTTCTGTTCAATAAACTTCTTCAAGTCAAAGCAGGTTCTTGGCTTGAAGAAATGAACAGTGATAGTACCAGGGCTCTCTCTATGTTCTGTGCATCCAGGGCTGTTTTACAAGTGTAATTTCCCAAAGAGATGGGAAAGTGCAAACCGGAAATCTTCTTGTCTCTGCAAGGTTACGTAGTTTGTCTAATCTTTGCTGCATACTTCAATCAAATCCATCTTATCATTGCATGGGCAGTCTCAGAGGGGTGCTCTCATAACATGGAAGCCACGGTGGTGCTCTCAGTGCGACATTAGAGTCATAGGTGCTCGAAAACCTTCTAGCAGTATCACCTTCGAGTAGTCTGACCACGTACATGGTGAAAGCGTCATTGACCCTTCTGAAATTACGATTGCTGGTCTCCAGGGTGAACTGCGGGCAGTAAGCATATACTGGATCATCTTTGTGAGCGTCGATGTAAGAAAAGCCAAACCATTGCCGTGACGCTGCCAGGGTATACATCAGGTACGAAGTCATGTAGAACTTCTTCGTTTGCTGCACATTGGACAGCTGCTCCGTCAAATTCATGCTTATGATTTCCGCCCAATTGATATTTTGCGTTCCTTCGCACACCATGCTGATGAGCGGGCACATCCAGAAGTGAAATTCGTTGGTAGAGGGCAAACCCATAACCCGAGCCAAAGAATATTATGAAGTCTAACAACTCTTCATTGAAATCTGCTTGGAAGAGGGTTTTGGTCAGACGAGAAGCTCCTTTCTTAGGGTTCTTCAGCCAGGACTTCGCCACTCGTGCCTTATATTTGTCACTGTCTTGGTCGAACAGGGCCTGTGCTTGATCCCGGGAAACGACTATGGCATTATCCATCTCTGGAATCCTCGTAGCAGCTAATGGCTAATGGCGGCGGCCATGGCGATGAGTTCCCCGTGTATTGGTCAATTCGCTCAAGCGGGGTCGAAGTGAGCTCCGCATGAAAGCACGGTGTCAGCACACTGTACCGAGATCGGGAAACCGCCAGCAAAGGCCAAACCGCTATCGTGAATCATTTGTGCCATTGGTGTAGGGTTTGCATCTGCCATCCTCGCCCAAAAATCACCGAAGTCAAGATGCCGAGCTTCACTGTCCCCAATATTGAGAACGACGGACTCTAGTGGTGAAACTTGTTCCTGTCCTGAATTTGATCTTCATATTGATAGTCTCAGAGCCGCAACCTAAACTCGGGAGGAATTACAGAGAAAAGGGATACACGCGCAGGGAATTAGGTTGCAGAAGGGTTCAAGCAAGGGATAAAGGAAGCGAAAGTGTGAAAAATGCAAAAGGGATCTGCCCGTTATATAGCCGTTTTGGAGAGAGAAAGGAAATCAATGCGCATTAAATTCATATCTACCAATTTGACAAGCAACATATTCGGGTAGAGCGGGAAAAACTAAGTATGAATGGCACTTGGTTCACTTGGGACATGTGAGACACGAATGCGCGAAACACGTGGCTCGGCCGATTCGGGCGAAGCAGGGAGAAGACGCACAAATGCATTTTGGGACATTTGGGACGAAAATGCGCGAAGTACGCGATTCGGGTGTTTCGGCCGAAAATGGAACAAAAGGCCCATTTGAACTTGGGACATTTGGGACAAAAGTTTTGAGTACGCGACTTGGCAGTTCGCAAAAATGTTACAATAGGTCCAGAGAAGTTTGGGACATTCGGGATGAAAACGCACGTAAGTACAGTGATTCGGTGTTTCGGCCGAAATTGGAACAACTTGCACAATTAACTTTGGGACGTTTGGGACGAAAAGTTCCGACGGGCCCGAAAATGGAACAACTTCGGGGATTTCGGCCGATCGGGGAACAGATCGCACTTCGGGACTTGGGACACGCGGGACAAAAATGTCCGACAGAGCCGAAAAACATACAAAATGACCCAAAATTGCAGATTTTCTCGATTTCACGACTTTTAACATTTTCAGCACAACAGAGAAGACACTAAAACTCAAAAATTTTGAAAGTTCACTTTCTTAAGAGCAGGGAATTTTGAGTGGACAACAGCTGGCTCCTTCTGGGGATGACTTGGCATAAATTCAAGGAATGAGACAAGGAAAGAATTTAGACAAACTCGGGGAAGCAGACCAGTACCTTATCCATTCGGCCATGGAGTCAAAAAGTAGACCAATACAGAGGACAACACACCAAAACAAAAAGGAAACAAAAACAAAAACACTGTATGTAATATACAAAGGACTCCCTAATCACCTATGACTTGAACAACTTGAGATACTCGCCCACTATAAGAAAGTGGGAGAGAAGAACCATCCATGTAATCAAGATAAAAGGAATTCTCACCATTTTCTTCCTAACAGTGGACAATATTTGCAATCCATGTCGAATGGTGGATGGGAAAAATGATTTTAGCCTTCAAAACAACTTCTTCTGCTGGTGAATGATATCCTCAAAGATGGTGTCATCTATTTTTGGGGTTGTATTGCCTCTGCTTCGCTTAAAAGGCTTAATTCCCCGGCTTAAGAGGAATAGAGTGCTGCATATCTTTTGGTTTGAAAGCTTTCAAATCTTCATAAGAATAAGCAAGAACATCCTTATACCTTTTTAAAAGATCAATTGCTTTTCTCCTCTCATCTGCTGTGCAACATTTTCCAATATTCACTAGCTTAGGGTCATTAGGACTCCCAATATTAATCTTGTCATGCTCAGCTGATTGCTGAGGTCCAGTAGAAGCTCTAGACTTCACATACCTGTCATGTTTATCAAATAGTTCCTCCAAACTCACCAACCCTTTAGGAATCTTGTTTCCTTTGAGATTGATGCAACCATCCTGATCTGTTTCTTCCCCTTGGGTGACTATTTTGTCGAAGGGCACACTCTCACGAGGTAGGTTGTCACTTCCCTCAAAATACAGTTGTTCGAAATTACCCTTGAGTTCCAGGAAGGAAAGAAAATGTTGATCATCATTGAAAACTTGCCAGTTATTGGTATTGTCAGGTACACTAGGCCGATGGACCATCTCAATGGTGAACTTATCCTGAGAGAAGTCAGGATGAGGAATCAGTAGTGACCCTGAGACTGCTAGTGAATCAGCCCTGCTGTTCTTCTCCCTAGGTATTGCCTCAATGGAGAAAGCATCAAGGAATTCAATGGAATCCCAAACCTGATTCCGGTAATGTTTCAGCCTCCCATTTTTTACTTGAAAAAGGCTTCTGACTTGCTTTACAATCAATTCTGCATCACCACGAGCCAGAAGATTCTTCACACCTTGTTCTTTGGCCACTTGCAGTCCAAGAATGAGAGCCTCATACTCTGCTGTATTATTAGTGTTTTCGAACTGCAACTTAAATGAAAAAGGATGTAGGCATCCTTCAGGTGACACTAGCAGGACACCAGCTCCAGAACCAGCTGAGGAACAACTTCCATCAAACTCTAAAATCCAAACACCATTAGGATTTTTAGGTGACACTTTAGGGAGTCGAACTTCATCAGGGGACATAATCATGTAATTGCCATGACCCATATCCTCATAGAGTATTTGTGCTTTAGGATCATCCGTTTTTTGCACAATATACTCAGATTGCTTCTCAGGCATCAACTTCTTCATTTGTCTGTTATTAAAGGTATGAGTGCATGCGACCAGTCCATTTGGATTTCCCCACCCACATCTTTGCAGAAGTTCCTACTTAGCAACATCCCGTATGAAGGAGGGATATCTGCTACTAAGATGGTAGCCAACACTTTCTTTTCAGGCAAGGTAGCAAAAGCCACTTGTGCATCTTTAATTCTTCCGACCAGGGGCACTTCTTTACTCTCCATGGAGTAACAAGATCCATAAGTGCGTGTGAGGGTCAGGCCTAAAGCATGAGCTACTTTAGCAGGCATTACGTTATCTGAGGCTCCTGAGTCAATGACACAATTACTGAGCCTATGACCAGCTATAAGAAGTGTTACATAAAATGGTTTAATTTTGTCACTAGGCGAGGTGACAGAGCTACTGACTAGGTCAGGTACGTAGTATGGAGTAGGTAAAAGGCCTTTAGAGGTGGTTTTGGAGTGAGAATTAACAAATTGAATCATTTTGGCAAAAGCTTTGGGATGAGTTTGATAATACTCGCCTTTGAGATTTGAACCTTAGTCTTTTCGGATGATCAATAATATCAAAGACCCGTAAGGGATGGGCCATCATCACTTGAAATTCTAGGCTTATCAACTTTAGGAGAAAAAGAAGGAACTTTGCTAGTAGGATTGACAGGACTCACCTTTGGTGCGATGAAGTGGGATAGAGATCCTCTTTTTGCAATTACAGGAATAGTTGCCGGCTTGCTCCTTAGATTTCTTGGGGGGCCGCGTCACTTTCTCCCTTTGATGTGTCTGCTCTCTAGTCATGACAGCAAATGATTCACTATTCATATCTGCTACCACTTCATCATAATCATCTCCATCATCAATGCCTTCAGTGGTGAAGAAATTAACCCGATATCCCTCAAGTTCATCTGCTTCATTATCAAATTCTTCCACAAACTCCTCGCAAGCTTCATTATCCTCATCATCATCTGGCTCTTCAACTTCACAGGTTGCATTCACAGGAACCTTAACAGGAGGTCCTTCAAGTGCCAATCTTGTTTGAGAAGAAGGCAAATGATTTCTGGGCTGAAAATTCCTCCTTGGAACATCTGCATAAGGGGCATGCTGAGCCAATTGTTTCTTTATAGCAATGAGATCATTCACAAGATTTTGGACCAACGGATCAGTATTAGGTCCAGGAGTGGAGGAGGAAGAAGCAACAGACTTAGATTTGGAAGGGTCTCTCCTCAACTTCCCTGACATGATCAGATCATCCTCGACACTAACAAAGAAGAGTTTGATCCTCCACCAATGTTGCAAGATTAGCCCTTCTCAGCGCATAGCTGACTTCAGACGATTTATTGGGCATTTAAGAAGAAACATTTTTGCATTTGATCAACAGTGCCGAGTATTTACAGGAATTTTGTGGATCAATCATTGAATCGGGCCACAAATTCTCTCATGGGCTCTAGTGAATATTTCTTTATCTCGAGAGATTTGGGCAAGCAAGGCATGCACATCTTCTCGCTGGTTTGAAACGGTTTTCAAACTAAGTTCTCATCAGGTCCCAATGGTGATAGCACCACCCGGTAAGGTGGTAGAACCAATCAGCAGCATTATCTTATAACGTCTCAACGAACAGTCTCACGGAGACGTCTTCGTGCTCAACTCCGAGGACTCCACATGCAACAATGAAGGCCGCGATGTGTTCATCAGATGCACTTTGCCATCGCCTTTGAACTTAGGAAAGTTCTTCCTGCCTACTGGTAACTCATGCAAAGCCCGAGGAAGAGCAAGGGGCCCGACACGATGACCCCATGGTAATGGCGCCGCCATTCTTGGAAAAACGGCTTGGAGAGGGACTGTAACACCAGCAAGAATCAAAGCTTGAAGATTAGGGCTAGCTGGCTCTGAAGGAGTACCGCCCGTAGGAATTCTATTTTGAGCGGGTGGAGTGCTTTTTGAATGAGTCCTTCTATTTCTTGTTGAAGGAAAAGGAAAACCCCGCTGCTCCAAAGTCTGGAACTGAGAATCTTCAATACCAAGGGTCCTTCTCCCTCGAGTAAAACGCAGAGTCTCCAGATCAAAGGATGATCAAAAATTACAGAACTGGAATATGATTTTCCCCAGTGGAGTCACCAAAAACTATTGGTCATCAGATAGGACTTTACGAAGAGCAACAATCAGGGGACATGAAGTCCCTCCTCTTTAATGGGAGAGGTTCCCTTATTCAGAAACGAACTTATTTACAAATGTACAAGACATGATTTGTTGGTTAAACTTGAATATCATGAAAGTGTTTTCTATGAAGATCATCAATTACAAAAGGACTGAGGAAATGAGAGTACGGGAAAGAGTAGAAAGGCAACATGCAGAATTATAGATATCAGAGTAATTCTTTATGTATGCGAAAGTCACAGTGAATTGAAACAAGATCATTTGTATCGAATAAATAAGATGGAATTTAAAGACACAAAGTTCTGTAAATAACATCTGCTTAGAACACAAAGTTTCTTAACATAACACAGATTCATTAATCAAGGACACAAAGTTCCTTCTTGGTTATACAAGATCACCGTGCTTGCAAAGTTGAAGAGTATGCAATCGGTAAGACTAACGAACTTGAGACAAATGATCTTCACAAAGAAAATAAATGAAAGCTTAGGAATAACAGAGATCAGATAGACAAAGAATGGAAAAGTCCTTCTGTATTGATTTCTTTATAATCTATTTACACTTTTCAGAAAATAAGCCAAGTTCTTCCTCCTTTTTAGAATGGCGTAGAAATGCCATTATATAACTTACAAATCAGTTACTCTTCAGAACTACTTTTTTTAACTAAAGAATAGTTAAGGACCACCAATCGCAGTACCTCAACCTTTACAAGGAAAACGGAAAAAGAAAAGGAAGAAGAGAGAAGAATGAGGAAGAAGACAGTGGCGACCACCGAGAGGGACCCACCGACTTCAAGAATCCACCGCCCAATTTATTTAATGCCTCAAATGCTATATCTCTCGCCACGAGGATCGACGTGTTAGTCGTGAGACTAAGTCCAAAATCCCGAGACACTTTTCCATCTCTTTATCAAACTCGACATGACTATGATAATCTTTATTTGCTTCTTCAATGGCAGATTGAAGAGAGCAAATCTCCTTCATTTTATCCTTGAGATGGAACTTTCCTTGAATAGATTATCTTTGACAAAAGCTCAATTGAGCTTTGATTTCTTCAAGGAAAGGAGTACACCAAAGTTTCATCTTGAAGATTAGCAGTGTATATATTTTGAAAGCAGAGACAACCAAAGGTCTTGAAAGCTTCGCCCTTCTACCAACCGCTTCTTCGCCTCCCAAAGCCTCCTCCAGACTCGATCTTCCACTCCACGCTATAGATCTAGGACTTCAACAGATTATCCTCGTTTGCATCATCAAAGACTTTACTTGCAAAAAAATGTTCTCATCTGCCTGTCCCATGAGTCGAAGGTCTACTATGCAACTGCTCCAAAGTTTGAGCTCTTTATTCATGATATTGATAGTGGAGGAGAGCTTCAGTTGCACATTGCTCACCTTTTCGTGGAGTTTGAAAGCTTCATCGATGAAGTTTAATCCAGCAACAAGCATGTCATCCACCATGGCTTCAATAGCTCTGCCATAGATAGAATACTTGTGCATATCTTTGATACTCTGCACTTCATCTTGGCTTAGAATTACAGGAGGTGGGAGAGTAGTCAATGGGGTAGGGTCCAAAACTTTGTCCTTAGACAAAAGAGACTTGATGAAACCTGTGAGAACTTGGGCCTGTTCTTCCAACTGTTCAATAGTTTTTACCCTCTCTCTCTACCCTCCCAATGACTCTTGTGGATCAAGCTTCTGGAGGTTGTGAATTTCACCTTCAGGGGTAGACTCTCCCATTGGGATTCTCGAGAGCTCTAAGTCAGATACCTGCAAGTCCTACTCTGATTTATCCATTGTAGGCTTGGCAATCTCCAGGAATTGCTGACCTTGAGCATCAGACACTATTCTGGAGGTAGTTCTGGCTTTCTTGGCACGAGAAGGAGTGGTGCCCAACAAGGCTGCGACAACATCAAAATTTGACCCTGAACTCCGAGAGGAAAATTTCCTCTTCCTTTTGTCAACCAAAGGTTGCACCCACGCAAAAGAGGAAGAGGAATCAGCAGGAGGGGCAAGGGGACCAAGAGACAGAGAGCTCATGACGCTCAAGGTCTGCAGCTGTTGACTCGAGTTGAGAGGTGAGTGGGGCACTTGGGGCAATTGCGGCAGAAGAGTCAACATCACCTGAAAGCTCAGTGCTCTGGATTTCTTTATCTTTATCAGCTGGATCTTCAGGAGCACTTGCAAGAGTTGGTACTTCGCTTTCTTCACTTTCACTGAGAACAATGATGTTCTCTGGTCCCATAGGCAACTCTGCCTGCTTTCTTTGAGGGTGACTTTCCACAGGCTCCTTCTTAACCTCCTTGAGCTTCTTCTGGTACACTTGAGTGGATGAAGGAGTGGAAGCTGCAGGTCCTTGTATTGATGAGGCAGGTGGGGTTTGCACTGGTGTTTCTGACCTGGGAACCGATGCCTCTCTCCTTGGCGTTGAAACATCCTTGGAAGAGGATTCTCCTGAGTGCCTTCTGAGCTCTCGAACTTTCTTGTCAAACCAGACCTTAGTCCTGACTAAGATTGGAGCAAGGATCTCACCCGAGATCATCTTTTTCTTTCTGCTCCAATCCAAGTCCTCCAAGGGGGTGTGTGCTTAATCACACTTTTCATACTCATATGAGTATAGATCAGAATTTTCATCCTGGAGTCCTTCGAGAACTTGGTACAAGCCGAGTTCTTAGATCAATCAGGAGAACTCCGCCACAATGCCTTCTCCCTCGGCCTCAAAATCATCTCGCATGCATCAGCCACCAAAGTCTTTTTGTATCTCGCCCTATGATGGTAGATTATCTTGATGTTCTGTTTCAATAAACTTCTTCAAGTCAAAGCAGTTCTTGGCTTGAAGAAATGAATGGTGATAGGAACCAGGGCTCTCTCTATGTTCTCGTAGCATCCGTGGTTGTTTTACAAGTGTAATTTCCCAAAGAGATGGGAAAGTGCAAACCGGAAATCTTCTTGTCTCTGCGCAGTTCTCGTAGTTTTTCTAACCGCTGCGTACTTCAATCAAAGCCATCTTATCATTGCAGAACATGGGAAGCTGCAGTGGGGTGCTCTCATAGCCAAGCAAGCCTAATATAAGAAAATTTCCTGAATTGGATGAAATAAGCACCATATTGCGATATCAGGTTCATGGCTTCATTTGAAAACCTTCTACAGATGATCACCTTCGAGCAATCGACCACGCACATGGTGAAAGCATCATCAACCCTTCAAATTACGATTCGGTCTCCAAGGTGAATCATGGGCGTAAGCATATATACTTGGATCATCTTTGTGAGCGTCGATGTAAGAAAAGCCAAACCATTGCCGTGACGCTGCGCCAGGTATACATCGTGCACGAAGTCATGTAGAACTTCTTCGTTTCGCATACATTGACACTACTGCTCCACAAATTCATTCTTATGATTTCCTCCCAATTGATATTTTGCGTTCCTTCGCACACCATGCCGATGAGCGGGCACATCCGTAAGTGAAATTCGTTGGTAGAGGGAAAACCCATAACCCGAGCCAACAAGATTATGAAGTCTAACAACTCTTCATTGAAATCTCTCGCTCGGAAGAGGGTTTTGGTCAGACGAGAAGCTCCTTTCTTAGGGTTCTTCAGCCAGGACTTCGCCACTCGTGCCTTATATTTGTCACTGTCTTGGTCGAACAGGGCCTGTGCTTGATCCCGGGAAACGACTATGGCATTATCCATCTCTGGAATCCTCAGAAGCAGTGCTAATGGCGGCAACATCCAGTTTGGCGATGAGTTCCCATGTATATTGGTCAATTCACTCAAGCGGGTCAAGTGAGCTCCGCATGAAAGCACGGTGTCAGCACACTGTACCGAGATCGGGAAACCGCCAGCAAAGGCCAAACCGCTATCGTGAATCATTTGTGCCATTGGTGTAGGGTTTGCATCTGCCATCCTCGCCCAAAAATCACCGAAGTCAAGATGTCGAGCTTCACTGTCCCCAATATTGAGAACGGCAGACTCTAGTGGTGAAACTTGTTCCTGTCCCTGGAATTTGATCTTCATATTGATAGTCTCAGAGCCGCAACCTAAACTCGGGGAGGAATTACAGAGAAAAGGGATACACGCACAGGGAATTAGGTTGCAAGGGTTCGAGCAAGGGATAGCAAGGAAGCAGTGTGAAAAATGCAAAAGGGGATCTGCCCGTTATATAGCCGTTTTGGAGAGAGAAAGGAAATCAATGTGCATTAAATTCATATCTACCAATTTGACAAGCAACATATTCGGGTAGAGCGGGAAAAACTAAGTATGAATGGCACTTGGTTCACTTGGGACATGTGAGACGCGAATGCACGAAACACGCGGCTCGGCTGATTCGGGCGAAGCAGGGAGAAGACGCACAAATGTATTTTGGGACATTTGGGACGAAACGCCGCTAAGCACGCGACTCGTGTTTCGGCCGAAAATGGAACAAAAGGCCCATTTGAACTTGGGACATTTGGGACAAAAATTTCCGGAGTACGCGACTCTGCCGGTTCGGGCAAAAATGTTACAATAGGTCCAGAGAAGTTTGGGACATTTGGGACGAAAACACGTGAAGTACGTGGTTCGGGTGTTTCGGCCGAAATTGGAACAACTTGCACAATTAACTTTGGGACGTTTGGGACGAAAAGTTCCGACGGGCCCGAAAATGGAACAACTTCGGGATTTCGCCAATCGGGAACAGACGCACTTCGGGACTTGGGACACACGGGAAAAAATGTCCGACATGCCCAAAAACATACAAAATGACCCAAAATTGCAGATTTTCTCGATTTCATGACTTTTAACATTTTCAAAGACAACAGAGAGACACTAAAACTCAAAAATTTTGAAAGTTCACTTTCTTAAGAGCAGGAATTTTGAGTGGACAACAAGGATGAACTCAAGAAGGATGAACAGACACCACAACTCAACTGCATGCAATACTCCACCACTCGATAAGCACGTAACTCCAAGAACTCGCAATAGAAACTTAAACTTGCACAAAGGTGTACCTGCAAGTACGAAAAAGGCACAAAGAAGCGTAAAAGGATGAAAGGACCGAGATTAGTCACAAAACACACACTTTTACTTGCTTCAATAACATGCACAATGCATCATACATTCAAGAGGCAATAGTTGCCATTACGGTCTTGAAGAGGAGGCTTAAAAGTTCTCTCAACACACAAGAACAACTTAAGAGAGAGGATTCTTGAAAAGTATACACTCGCCGAGATATCTAACTGTCCGAACTTATTCAACTGGCTTGGAACCCTTTGAAATGAGCTTCCAACTTACATTTATAGAAGAATATGTGAGAAAGAAGAGGAAATGGTCATAATTACATTCCTAAAATGAAGGCCCATGATGTATTTATTACAGTTAGTTGAACCACTTGAGAAGGTTCCATCATGGGTTGCATTAATTGCTCGATGACCTAGTCTTCTCAATTAATTAAAAGAATATTTAAATAAAATATTTAAATAATAATAATAAATATTATTATTAAAATATTTAAATAAAAATATTAATTTAATTAACATAATGTCGGGACCCCCCCGTTGACCCATTTGACTTGAAGAGGAGGGGGGTCCATGTGGATAGAGTCTGCACAAATCTCAACTCGGTGAGCTTCGAATCCTCTAACTCGGTGTTGCAATTGATTTTGAACCCCACACCAACTCTTTCCTCATCTTGGCAATCGGGCTCTTTTGCATTGAGTCCTTCGAATGGTGAGCTATCAAACTCGATTCTTATCATTTTCCTAAAATGCATGTAGATCCTGTGAACCTGGCCTGACGCAAATTAAGACTCGCCTCACGAATGCCACTGCTACGGTCTTGCTTCAAACTCCAAATCAAGCCATTCTGAATTACCAAGCCACCTATATGCATCGTGAACATGAAGCTTTAAGCTCGAAATTGAAAGCCTCTACAAATACATTAAACTTCGACACCCGCGAGCTTATTCTTTATCTCGACTTGGTACCAACGTTTCCACAATATGAAAAGTTTGACTCTAAATCATACTTAGTGGATTTGATCCATAATACATTGGTTGTACCCACAGAGGTTAAACAATTCAATGAATTTAAATTATTTCACTCCTGCATGTTGCACCATTTAGAAATGATTTTCGAGCTATGAAAATTGTTAGGGATCACGTTACGTGGCCCTGTCAACACTCAATCGATTGATTTCTCTGTGATAGCTCTAGCTTGATAGATAGAGTTATTTCTTCTTGTTTTGGACCACATATTCACATGCATTCCACGTTCAAACTCCATGAAACAACACCACGAGCTCTTCAACTGAAGTCACCGAGCTCTTCATCCAGCAAACGATCTTACCTTTCCTGGGCTCAAACTCACTTGAATGTCGAGCTTAACCCAACATTTCTAAAAAGAATGGTTTTACCACAATGCTCACGGTTCTTCCTTATCATATAACACTTACGTAAGTAAGAATGTTTTAGATTGGCCATAATAAGCACAATTTGTACCTTCCAAATGATGAGAAAATGCCATTATCAACAAAGACCTAATGCTGCCATGATGATGACCCAGGCTTATGCCCGTAACATGTCGATAGACACCCTTGAGACTGATTTTTGGCCAAAGAGCCCTTCGGTATTTTGGCAGTGCACTCGGCAATCTCGGCTCCAATCAACAATTATGCCACTATTGGGATCTTAGTATGGCATAGGTAGCTGTGAGCTAAACCATATACTCATTTTTCCAGAAACTAAAAGATCCTTTATGTTACAATTTGCAACACATAAAATAAGCCCTTCAAAAAATACGTTGAACAAACTGGGGCAACCAAAAGGACCTTGGAAAAATGTACAGGTAACAACCATATGAATTCTTCCTTAGTCGTGGATCAAAGCTGATAGAAATAAGCTAGATAAAAACAAATTTGAAATTACAAAGATAATCGTCCATTGTGAAAAAGTATAATCGTGCATTGTGAAAAACAAGTTTCTCTCAACTCGCAATGTAACACTTTTATTGTCTTATTGACGCATACATAATGGAAGGGTATAAATATTTCTTACTACCCATAGAGTTTCTCAAAGATACCATTTACAAGTAACAAGGATGCAAAGAAAATGGCCGACCGGTATTTTCAGAGTCCGACCTTCACATTTATTTCGTTTCTAGGAAAAGAAATGTTGAGCAATACGAATCGTTTCATTCTGCACCGTAATAAACCTTCATCTCCTGGTTCATGGAAATTCTATGAAGCCTTGAATGGCGTGACTCCAATCCATTGTATACGGTAGTGAATATTTGTTTCCTGCAGTGCTTGCTGGAAGCGTTCAAAAGACTTCTACTGTGTTGC
Source organism: Taxus wallichiana var. yunnanensis (assembly GCA_018340775.1). Lineage (NCBI taxonomy): Eukaryota > Viridiplantae > Streptophyta > Pinopsida > Cupressales > Taxaceae > Taxus > Taxus wallichiana. Next base: position 594,759,599 of record CM031243.1, read on the forward strand.
ACGTGCCTGCTGCCTGTGGTTGATCTGTCTCGCGACCACATTAGTTCAGAACTGTACAGAGGATGAGGAGAAGGTCGTGGAGCTATCTTAGCCGATTCAAAGTCTGAAAGTTTAGTGGAATCCTAACAAGGGTGGATCTGTATGAAAGGAGACACTTTCTCGTATGATCTATGAAACCCAATCCATAGTCCATGCAACACGCATCCTTTGATCTCCATGCACTCGCCGCTTCACTCGGCGTTTGACTCGTTCCTCCAACCTGGCGTCATTCTTGACTCGCACAACATGCTCTGATCCTATTTACATGGCCCGTGCGGAATTCTGATCATGGTTTTCCATCTTAATATTTCCGCGCTTGGCAGTGTTTGCCCGAATCTCCCCTTCACGGAAGTTTGGTCATGGTTTGCCAAACCAATATCTCCACGCCTGGCATAACAGCTCCAAATCTCCCCATAATGGCTTGGCAAAATTAATCCACGGGCCCCGGCCTCAGCTTTGCCGTGCAACCTTGGCAAGTTTGTTCCTTATCTCCGCAATTTCCACCAAATACAGATTTTCAGCTTGGCCCGCCATTCATAAAAATCCACTTGAAATCAAGTGAAATATTTCCCATTTGGCGAAATATCGCTTCTCTTGCCATGATCATGCCTTCAACATGATTTTAGGATAACATTAAACTCTCAAAGCAAACATTTCAGTCAGTAGCTTGACGGTGTGATAATTTCAACATAATCATTTATGCCTCCACAACTTAGTGACTCGTTGAAGATGCTCATATAATTGCAAAGCAAATTATGCTCATGAATATTCTAATATGAAACAGTTCCACCTCTATGAGATTCGCTTCCATGAGTTACATCGTAAAACCAGTAAGGTCTCAATAGAGAATATTTGTAATAAATTTCATCAGGTCTCCCGGTAACACTCTCACTGTCACTTAATTGATTTTCATAAAAATATCTTGAAGGAAAATCCTGAATTTGAGGATGCATTCGATGTTGATCAGATAAACACATAGTTGGATGACCTGCTTGTTGGAAGCGCTCAAAAGGCTTCTACTATACTGCAACATGTCAACTTCCTGTGCACCAAATGCTCGGCCGAGGAAGGTCTGAACAACGCCAGCGAAAATATATATATTGTATTCACTAATACCTTGGCTCGGGATTCTTGCTATCTCTGCGAGCTTACCATTGAAAAATTATCTCGAGTAGGCCTCCCAGTTTTGCATTAATCAATGAGCCCTGGAATTGTATCCTAGAAACCATCTTTAATGCATCCACACGAAACGAGTTGCCTTGAATTATCCATCATGCTCGATGAGTCCCATTGATAGGGCTCCATCACGTATCACTATTTACACAACGATCTCCATTCATTTTATGGCACTCTTGATGCCTTGGCTTGCGTTTGAATCACCCTAGCTCTGTAGAATGTGTCCTAAAAGAAGCTCACCACATGATCTCCAAAATGAACGAGTCACGAAGATGAGTCGAACTCCTTATCTCTGCCTTCACTTCCGCCTGTGGCTTGAACCTTTCCAATTCATTGAGACTTTATTGATAGCTCGAACTTTGACTCTCCCTGACTTGGCCTTCACTTCCGCATGCATCGATCTCTACCGAGATCCTTATAGAGTTCCCTTCATTCGTCAATTTTCAACGAGCTATATTTTGCATTAACAAGACCTCGTCGAGCTCTTACAACTGAGAGTCTCTACTGAGATGATTTCCGAGATGATTATCAATTTGACACCGGGTTCTTTATCAACTCGACCCTGAACTCTCCACTGAGTTGAGATCAACTGGGTGCCTTTTGATGCTAGGTGATCTCTTCATATGAAATTTAGGAATTATTTTTAATTATCAGCATCTTGATAATAACCAAGGTGGGTTCCCGAATATTATTTTATTTTGAACGTGATAGGACCCCCTTGTCCAATCTTGCCAGGTGTGCAAAATTGGATAACATTTCTGGTGACCTCTCGGGGATGATTTCCTGCTAAGCATGATTCCAGTAGCCTTAAGTCATCCATTGGGCATGGAGTCTATGTTGGAATCTTGAAAGTAGTATGATTTTCTTTGACACATCCCGAAATCTCCTTGAACATTGCCGATATCCTAGACCTCCTTGGAATGCTAAGCATGAAGTATACTGAATCTATTGAATGCTTGACATCTATGGAACACTACAAAATTTTGAATGAAGCAGATTTTGAAACTCTTATGGAAACCTTGAACCTTCTTCTCCTTGACACCTTCCAATGATGAAACAATGTGCAGAAAAACACAAAACACAACAACAAGGAAATCAAAACAACAACACACAACAATGTGCATAAGCACTTGGAGGAAAACACCTAATTTAATCAGCATAAGGGTGGAACACTTCTCAAAAACAAGCTTTGAGATGTATCCCATTCACATGAATGGGAAATTCTTCTCCATTGAGCCTAGATAGATGAAATGAATTTGCCTCTTTGCAACTTGTGATGATGTATGGCCCACTCCAGAGAGCATCAAACTTGGCATGCTTTCCTGGCTTGGCCCTGTCTTCATCCCATTTGAGAACTAAATCTCCCTCTTGAAAATGCCTGTCGGACGCCTTCTTGTCAAAAGATTTCTTAACTTGAGCTTGATGCTGCTCCAAAGTTTTCATAGCCTTGTCTCGTACTTCCTCTAACTCCATGAGTTCAGCAAACCTTACTATCAAAGGATCACTCTCTATAACTTCAAGTTGATGAGCTAACTCCAAAGAAGGTAACTCCAATGAGAGTGGGAGTTTTTCCTCTCTTCCATATACAAGAACGAAAGGAGAATTTCCGATGGCCCTTTTAGGTGTGATCTGATCTACCCATAAGGCGCCTTAAGTCATGTATGCCAAGTCCTCTTGTGAGTCTCCATTGTGCGCTTAATAATCCTTATGAGGTTTTTTGCTTAGACTCACCAATCTGTTTCCTTGAGGATAGTAATTGGATGAAGTTTTGAGGTATACCCCATTTTTAACAGCCCATTCACTCAATTTCATACCAAGAAAAGCCAGCGCATTGTCTGAAATGACTGTAAACGGAACACCGAATCTCGTCATTATACCCTCCAAAAATCTAGAACTACCTTTCCATTGCTCTCTTTTAATGCTACCGCTTTTGTCCATCGAGTAAAATAGTTCATTGCGGTAAGGACCCATTTATGTCCGTCTACTAGATGGAGGATTAATCATTCGATGAAGTCCAACCCCATTGAACAAAGGGTTAATCCACTTGAATTGGATGCGAATGGAAGGGCTGCAAACTTTACCGCTTACTTGAAAAAGGCACATTCCTTACATTTCCTTACCCGCAGATGGGCATCCTTGAATAAATCGCCAATAGTAGCCGCTTGCATGATCTTGGTAGCTGTTGTTCATGCGAATAATGTCCTCCGAGATAGGCCATTATGAAATTGTTCTAGTATTTTACTCGACTGCTTCTAGTCCTACGCACCGAAGGAGGACTCCGCTCAAATCTTTTCGAAAGAGAATGTTATCTACCAAAACATATGGGATAGATTGAAGACGGAAAGTTCGTCTTTGGTTTTATCCATGTTTGTCGGGTATGCTCCCGAGAAGATGAAATTCTTCATTTTGGATAACCAAATCGACTTGATCAACATCCTCATCGGTATTTAGGAGTGCCACGTCCTCATTACTTTTTGATTCCATGTCTCATTTGCAAGTTCTTTGACATAAACCCTTACCTCTAACAAGTTTAGTGACTTTGATGTGCACGTCATACTCCATTACCTTTTGATCCATCCAAAGCATGCTTTTCGCTCATTTCTTTGTTCAACAAAACTCCTTGACACCTGATGAGACACCATCGAGATGAATCTTGTTGTTGGACAACATGTGCTTGAATTTCTTCAAAGCTCAAATAACCGAAAAGACTTGCTTTTCAATGAATGAGTATTTGAACTCGTAGTATTTGAGGGATTGACTGAAGAAAGCGATTGGTTGCTCCATCAAGTTGTTGTTTTGTTGGGTGAGGATCCCTGAAATGCTCTCTTTACCTGCAAAAGCATAAAGGATAAAATCTTTGTCAAACCTAGGGTTCACAAGCGTGGGAGCTTGAGAAATGGCTGTTTTGATGGCTTCAAAGCTTTCTCGTCCTTCCTTTGTCCATGAGAATGGCATGTTTTTCTTTAGCATGGTTTTCAGTTGTTTAGCCAATGTCGCGAATTGAGGGATGAATCTCCGCACGAAATTTATGGTTCCCAGAAAACTCTGGAGGCCCTTCTTGTGACTTGGGAGAGATAAGGACATAATTGAATGAATCCTGGCTGGATCGATTGATAATCCTTCTGCTAAAACCACGTGCCCCAACAATTTTCCTCAGGTGCACTGTGAAAATACATTTCTTGGGGTTAAGTGAAACCCCAAATTCCCTACACCTTTGGAAAACTTTCCTTAGATGCGTGATGTGATCTTCTGCATGCTTAGAGTATACAATTATATCATCAAGGTAAACTAAAATAATATCGTTGATTAGTCCTTTAAATGCCATGTCCATGGCTCTTTGGAAAGTAGCTCTGGCATTGGACAATCCGAATGGCATTTTATTATAGGCATACGTGCCCCACTTGGTAGTGAAAGCCGTTTTGAATTGGTCAAATTCTTGGACTAGGATTTGATTGTAACCTAGATATCCATTGAGGAAAGAAAATCTTTGAGCTCCTACCACTGTTTGAAGGATCTTCTCCATTGATGGAAGAGGGTAATGGTCTTTCAATGATGCACGATTCAAATCCTGAAATCTACGCATAATCGGATCTCTCCGTTCTTCTTCCTCACGGGCACCAAATTGGATACCCATGACGAATGCTTGATGGGAAAAATTATACAGCCTCGATGAGCTTGGTTAGCTCCTTTCTCATTAGTGGCTCAATTTTGGGATTAATTGGTCTTTGTTTCGATGAACTCGGCTTAGCATTAGGATCCGGTTCGATGGTATGTTGTGCTAGACACTGATCAAAACCACGCAGATATTTATAGCTCCATGCAAAGATGTCATGATACTCTTGAAAAAGTTTTATGAAAGCTTCTTTCTCTTCAGAAGTACACACTTTTCCGATCTTAAGAAATTTTTCATTTGATACCTCAACTTCCTCAAAATACTCTTCTCCGACCACCATGTTAGGGCTTTGTCTTGTGGCTTGGTCATCCAATTGAAAATGGATTCCAAAGTGACTAAACCTTTTGGTAACTTGTTTCTTTTCAATTGGATAATTTGCTCACCATATGACTCCTAACTTATCTTGATTCTTTGTAGCAAACTCCGCCTCTTCTTGTAGGAAGAGGACAATTTGTTTAATGTTATCAAACACTTGCCAACTACTCACATTATCGGGGGTCAGTCGAACCACCATTTTAACAAATTGCTGCCCTTCTTTCATGATATCAAATGGTATGTTGTATTGTGAACCAATTGTAGCAAGCCTATCTGCATCTTGATTTTGATTTCTAGGGATTGCATGGATTCCAAAAGCTTCAAAATCTTCAATCAGGTCCCGAATTCGATTCTTATATGATCTTAAAAGATCATTTTTGGATGCACTACGTGCTGAAACTTGATGAACAACTAACTCACTATCTCCAAAAACAGTTAGGGCCTTGATTCCCTTCCTTTGGGCTAGCTGAATTCCTTGCACAAGAGCCTCATATTCAGCAACATTATTAGTGCAACTGAACTGCAACCGGAAATATGAGAAGTACTTATCTCCCTCTAGAGAAATTAACATAACACCAGCACCGGATCCATTCTTACTTCTTGAGCCATCGAAGAATAATTGCCACAATCCTTTAGAATCACTTGGTGTTTTGACAAGTTGTGGTACGATCGTATCTTCTTCATGGATACAGTAAGTACCTAATCCTGTTTCTTCCAAGACCAGCAAACCAACTTCTTCTTCTGCCAATACATCAGCGTAGGGATCGTATTGATGATCTCTACTTACTTCATCCAGCAAAGTATCAGGAACTTCTTCAACAAGGGTGGTTCGATCATGATCGGCATCTTCCTCTTCAGGATCGCCGATGGTGTAATTTCCATTTATGGGACTAGCAGTGTAGGGTTCTACATGATTATGGCAGATTGGTTCTACCCTTATAGTTAATTTGGTTCCGTATCGAGTCCATGAGAATCATATGCGACCAATCGGCTGATAGGTAACCACCCATCTTGGAAGTGAAATCCCGTGATAGGTAAATGGCAAAGAGGGGAGGGAGATCGATGAACGATATGTCTTGGGTGAATGACAAACTTGAGTATGCATGAATAGTAAGTTGAAGTCCTTTGATAACCCCAATGTCTTAACAATTGTGTCATCCAAATTAAAAACCCCTCTTATGTAATCGCGCGCATATTGTATGCCTAGTACATCTACAATTTGTTTCGGCATGACATAAATTTACTAGCACTTAATCGATCATGCAATTATGTACCAAGTGGTCGCCATGATCGTGGAAATGTAGAATGGCAAGTGGTTTGTTTGCCGTAGGAATGATTTTCCCTTCTCGGTTGACACAAATTTGTAGCATTTGTCACTCCATGGCTTGGTGATCCGCTGGTTGTACTAAACTGCCTTGAGCTTCTCGTGACAGTGTTCTTTGGGAAGGGATCGAGAGTGCGTCCCCACATGGTAACGCTCAAATTGGTTTTCTTCATTTGTTCTACTATGTTTGAAGGGAATTACTCCAACTTTGATGACACTTTTTTGGGCATTGGGGTCCTCCTTTGGAAAATGTTTTTGGGTACCATGATGCCCTGAGAACCATCTTTCCTGTGCGGTGGCTAGCTTGGTGTTTCGGTGATTTCTTTCCCGCATTTTTATCAATTTCCATTTGAAACCCAGTGTTGAGGAGTGGATGCTAGATCAGCTTCGAGAGGTTGAGGCTCCATTGCTCTCTTTTTGGAACGAGTGTTTTCTCGCCACGATGAAGAATCTATATTTAATCCGTAAAAATCTTCTTCTTACCAGCTTTAGCAAAGCGGATTCTTCAGTGCTGCGGTTGATCTGCTGCTTCTTGTGTAGATGAATTGTTTGTTAACTCAAGGGGCGATACACTTTGAACCATAAGGGCTCAAGCTAAGAACCCCATTGGGACAAATATTTTGATTGTGAGGTTGAGAGCAAGGATAACACCATTCATAGTCTTGAACTAGATTATTTTGAACAGTACTATAGCTCTAGATGAGCTAGCTGCAAGAGGGTTCTCGAAATTTTAAGGGCCCGACATTTGCAACTTGACTTGTAGTTAGATTTCAAAGTTGATTGTTCCTTGAAAAGGAGAATGGTTAGCTTGATCTTCGCTGATTTTGTGGCTAATACTGATTTATTGTATTGAAATTGTTTCCTTTTGAGTGCAACGAGCTCATTTCCAAAATTTTGCAAAGAGTGACTTGACTTCAAATAGGTCATTTGAAGAGCGGGGAAGATTGATTTGTGCCAACAGCTTTTGGCACGCCTTGGTGGGACATCACGAAGTTAGAGTTCCATCTTTCGAGGTGTCTCATTATCAAACAAGAAATCTTAAGCCACCGTGCAACCACACACAACGCTTTTTTGCGACAACAAGCAGCTTCACACTTGTGAACATGTTCTGCAACATCCTCAATACCTCTATAATCAGGCAAATGTAGAGAAATTTCAAAAAAACTTGTGGGGGTGGTTGGGGCCTCGAATCCTCCTGAGCCATAGCCTTGGTTTCCACTTGTGTTTCCTCCACCACCGATCCACTAGGTCCTAAACCACCAGATCCACTAGGTCCACTAGGCCCTGAACCACCGGAGCCACTAGACCCACCAGCTCATATTCCTCCTAAACCACCAGATCCACCAGACCCACTAGGTCCTATAGTGGTCATGCCAAGGGTCCCCACAGTTCCACTGAGCTACGCGCCTATGGTCTACGTCATGCCCCACTACCAATAGTATACCCCACACCACTCCCAGACATGAGACCAAAATCTTGTGTGTCTATACCTTGCCCGAAAAGTCCTAACACTGGGTTGGTGTTTGTAGCCATAGAAGGCCCGAACGAGAAATTATACCTCCTAGGTGTAGACCGATCACCTCCAATGTAACCAACTGGACTAGTAATATTTTCCCCCTGATCTAGAAAACCAAGCACTAGGGTTTGGTCACTAGGTGGGCTCAGATGTGCACCAATGGTTCTTCTTTCTCCATGCGATGAACTATCATCGAAGTCAAGGGTATCTCTTACACATTTGCCAAAATGGGGTCGCATGCAGACCTCTTTCAGGAGTTCCACATCCTTTGCGTGAACCTAAAATCCCTCCCACAACATCTGCCACCATACATCCATCACACCTGTAACCTCACATTGTCTAGCAATCTCCCTTTCACACACTTCACCATACTTGAGTCATCTCTCCTCCCTTTCTTTCTCTATCGCAACATCTGCCATCTTCCTCCACTCTAGCTTCCTGCGCCTCAAAGACTCGAATGGTTTAGCCGGCCATTGGGAATGCCTCTAAACTCATGGTAACCATCAAGATTTTCATAGCCAGAGGGACAACATGTAGAAATGATCCTCTAGGATCCCTCAAAACTCAAACTCAGCAACCTCTGGACAAGAATATGTGGAAATGGCATACTCCAAAGTGTAGCTAGCCAATACTCCTTTCCACCAATGATCCATAAAGACGGGTCCACGCGATCTACATCCTACTACATCCTACACCTCTCGGTATTCTTCTTGGGTCCACACACGTGATCCATAACACCAAATTGATCTAGACGCATAGGTTGAGAGCCATTCATATAGTTCCACTAGGAAGCAGCAGAAAAAAGTTTCATACAGATCATGGTAGAGGTTCTCTTCTACCCATCTACGTGCATCAAACTCAGGTCCAAAGTCTTTGAATCTCTCGAGAAAATTCATCCTCCGTGCTCTTGAACCATGATTCAACACTTTCCAATGTTAACCACTCTATCATTACTCACTACACAGATCATGATGTATGCTATTTCCCACTACAACTTCGAAAAGAGGTCCCGGAAATGGAACCAATATGTAGTCATTTTTACCCCTATCACAAAAGAAAGGTACCCCATGTGCACTTTGGCCTATCACCCAGTGGATGTTGGGCACTCACCCGAGGCACACGTGGGTGCCAAGTCTCTCTTTTATGTGAGTTAAGTGGGAAACATCATCTATGATTTGTGTTTAAGAGATTTAAAGAGGACTTATGACATACAAGAACCATAGAGCTCATAATGGTCTCTAGATCCTTGCAGCTATTCCAAACAGACAGTACTTCATAGACTATATGACTTGTATCATAATAGAAAGAAGTATACAAACATCCATACCTAGCATAAACATAAATGAAAGAGAACCTATGAAAAATATGTATATATCAAAACCATTGATATTCATATATATAAATTGGTAACCTCATTACATCCATGGAGCCATTACAGAATGTCACAGAGAAGCAGACTGTAGTCATGCATTACAACTAGACTAATCTAGCTAGGACAAAAAAGAAAAATTACAATCCCCATACCAAATACATCCTTTCCCAAGTGTAATTACCCACTAACAGAATTCTTATAGTATTTTTGCAGAGCTCCACCCACTCTCTTGTTCTCTCCTCTCTCATTTACTCTACAAAGTGCGCTTGTATTTATAGCCTTTCTGGATCGCCCACTCATCCTCCAACGACCTCGCATCCGATGCCAAGTGTATGAATGTGGTCCTCCATGTGAGCATGCTCCTCCAGGCCTGAGCTTTCCACTTTATACCATGATGTGCTTCTAGAAGCTTCTACCACAAGCATGCTCCTTCCTGGGCCAACCTGTCGCCAGGCTAGCACCTTATCCACGTGCAATCGGGTCATGATTTTCACGTGTTCTGCCTTGAATGCCCAATTTTACTAAGTCCCAAACCCTTGGTTCTATCTGCATGCGTCACGCGCGCCACGGGCTTCCTTAAACCCTGCCCTATGCGCTTTGTCCTTGCATGCCTTTCCTTAACTAGGACCTTGCGCGCCTATGCACCTTTTGTACTTAGTCAATATTCAAGGGGCCCAACAATAAGGACAACACTAGATGAATGGAAAACACTGGAGGTTGAAATCAAACTTGAATATCCAGATTTGATCCTCTCAGTTGAAGAAGAGGGTGCTACAGAGTAAAGATTCATTATTTTGTATAGTGATTATTTAATTCTTTCGTCACTTATTCTTTATTTTTGGGAACATAAAAAAGAATCCCCATTTTCAGGACAACAATGTACTTTAGTGTGGGGTAATGTTGAGCAAACATAATATCAGTCTAAGGAGAAGACACATGAAGAATACACCCACGGGAATAAGGCGCATTTGAAGGTGTGGAATAATAGGAAAGCGTGGACTAGAATAGTTGGTTCGAGACTAAGCCATTTTATGGATAAGGGCTATATTTGGAGATAGCATGCAGAGCACACATCGGATGGAGACTTGCGCAACATGCAAATGGTATTTTGGGAACGAGTGGATGATAAGCACCATGCATGGTTATAGTTAATAATAGGATTACTTCTTCTAGTTAACTATAGGACATCTATTATTAGCGCACTTGCATGTGTGCATGTTATTGTAAGGTGCATGGCTATTATTAGTATGTAACCTATTTTGAGAAGTGCGTAGGTAGTGAAGGGAAATTCCCACCCCTATAAATATGTATTGAACTATGTAGTTTAGAGAGACTAGTGTGTGTGAATTATTGTAAAGTTATGTTGTTGGATCTGATGCACGCATGACTTATGGTGATACTTGATAATGTAAGAAGCTTATTTGTTTTATAGCATTTAATGAAATGGATGATAGTGTCGGGATAATGGTATTAGACATAAATGTAATGGTACATAAATGGTTAGTCTCATTAAATTTATTGTTTAATTCATGATTCTCTACAATCTAAATCTGGTTTATGACCGTGGAATGTTTATGTTTATTTATGAATCTGAATATGTCTTATCTTCATCACACTAACATCATGCACAAGCAACTCTAAAGAGGGGCCTGATACCTTTGTGTGCTTTGGGTGAGCAATCAGCTAATCTTTGGGTTATGTGCCAGATTCTTGGGTTATTCATAATAGATTCTAGGTTGCATCAAGATGCCATCCTAATTACCGAGATTCATAATACTATCCTAGATGAACACCTCCAAAAATTAGAGTTTTCTCTTGGAGTTCCTAGTGGAGAGACTAGAATTGGCCTATCTCCGCCCCCTTTTCAGGTATAAACCCATATTCATTACCCCTTACTTGAGGCATATGGAATCCCTATTGATTCTTTAAATCACTAGTGGAATCTTACCTCCTCTCACCGTATTTTGGTGGTGATTGGATAAACTCTATAAAATTCCCACTGAACCCAAGAAGGCTCACTTTCTATGTTGTATTCTTTACCACATGCTCTTGATTGGGGAATGACTTAAGCATGTGGGGATTACAAACCGCATTTTCCTAGCTTGTAACCAAGATGAGATTGTCAAACGCTTGTTTTGGTTTGTCCCCTTTTCCAAATCTATATGGAATTGGATACACTCCTTGTTTAATGATTTCTTCCAGATTATTTACCTAGAAAATGGTTTTACTTGGGCACTTGGGTATGCTACTTGCAAAATACAACCAAATTTGGCAATTATTTAGAGTTGATATTCTTTTGCAATATTAAACGATATAAATTGAGTTATTTCTAACCATATGCAAATGGATAGATATTTTCTATTTCTAATAAAGTTGATGTCATTACAAATGTGTTACTTTGAGTCCACATCCGGCGGATAAATTCCTTTTGGAGGTGGAACATTTGCAGACATTCATTGACTATCGGGGAATAAATCCTTGCGCGATTAGTTGGGAACCACTAGATCACCCAAAAATACTCTCCTTGGGGTCATGGCCATAGTCTTCCTGTCACATATCGCCAACAAGATGCATATATTTCATCCCCTACTCTCAACCACCCTCCCCTTTCATTAGGGAGGTGGAAGGATGAGTTTTACCACTTCGGTGGTGGTGGTGGTAGTGGAAATGATGTCAATGGTGCTCACAATAGTGGATGGGATGCTCCCCTTGGCGGTGATTGTGACAACGCGTCCTCCGATGGTGATACTTGGGGTACTCCCCTTCTCGTAAAAATCCCTCACCTTTCTCTATATATCTCACCTAGGTGGGAGGATAAAGATGATACTTAGGATGACCGGGAAGGCATCCCGGATCAAGTGCCTTATGGTGTTAGTAGGTGGGGTGGAAAGCCAAAACCCTCCTTCTCCTCCAATGACCTCTATATTTCCCACCACTACTTGATGTCTTGTATTTTTGCTCTCGATTTCTTCCCCTTTTTTGATTGAACATTCTTTATTTATATGGTGTAAGTGTTAATGACCTATCCCATATGTCGGTCTTCTTTTTCTCAAGCTAATTCTTGATTTCAAATTTTGGGGTATGCTTCCATACTATTAAACCTAGATTTTATTTAAGTGTAACAATTTTTGTTATGTATCTCTTCGTCCTGAGTATAAGGCACTTTTAGGCTGGCTTGTTCCCACACATACTTGAAGACCATTAGCCAAAACACATGTAAAAGTTGAAGAAATGAGATTATGCTTGGGACACATGATAATGAGAAAATCTTCACTCTCCTCACATGTACAACAAATTGAGAACACTCCATCATGGCCCATGCATGATAATTTAAAGAGTGCCACTTGAGGAATAATAAGGACTATTGTCTTTGGGTTAAGGGTTATTTTGCATGAGGAAGTGGAATATGTGGAGCATGATAGAAAGTTAGTTGTCAGAGTTCATAGGTGAAGTGAAGTTGTTATGGATGAGGTTGACATGTGTAAGTTAAAGCTAAGGGTTGGTGCCATCCGGTCTGCTTCACTAACTATTTGACTATTTTTAACTCATTGTAAACTAGAACTTAAAGGCCAATATAAATATTATTTGAACCAGTGAAAGGGAAAACCCCATCGTATATATACCTCCTTGAGACATTTGCATAGGGCTATTCATATTTTCTCATTGTTTGTTATTAGTTGATTCTTGATAAATTGAGGTGGTTATTATAACAAAGAACATTATAATCCATAAATTCAATGAATGTAAGGGAGATCCATAATTATTACACACATCATTGTTATGATATTATGTAGTTAACTATTTATTTATGTTCCTATGCATTGAAGTGAATGAACATGTGATTGCTTTTTTTAAAGAAAAATAAGTACAACCCCTTAATATATATCAATGTGTTGCTGAAACCGCGAGATTTGCTCTTCTCTCATGTCTTGGGTGAGCATTAAAGGTAGATCCCTTATGCAATATTCTGATGTGAGGTGTCAGATCTATATGTTGTGCACAATGGTATTTGAGCTCGTGCACTTACTTCTAAATGTGGTGGGTATATTTAGTGTAGCATTTTATTTTCATTCTTGGGACCGCATCGAATTTTGTTTCCATGATTATTTAGGAGAAAAGAAATTCAACTCACTCAAGGTAATATTGAGTGCTAGCTAGAGAGGGTGGAAGAAGAGTTTTTGCAAAATCACCCCAATCATATATATTTCTCACTAAGCACATGAGTAGAGAGGAACCTTTATGAATCTTTATACAAAAAAAAAATAGTGAGCTTCCTAGAAACTTGTATGCTTGGTTTTTTTTGTATTCTATGCACCAAAGGCTGAATTTGGTGTGAAAATACAATTGGAAGCTAGAACATAATAGAAGAATTATGTAGCTAGAAAATATGCGGAGACATATGGTATATTTATGGTGGAGTGGAGCACTTCACAATTATAATTTGGAGTATGTAGTTTCCACCTATTTATACATTGGGGAAGTAGAGTTCTATTGCTTTCATGAGTTGAACGGTCTTACTTAAGACAACTTCCTATGGAAATCAAAAAGCTAATGGTATACATTGAAATCTAAATTTTCCCTATGGAATATTGAATGTTTTCATTGATGTCATGGAAATATTGATGCATGTCATAGTTCATTAGTGATGTGGATATTTTTTTAATGTTTCGTTGATGTCAAAATGTGTGAAGGTTGATTGGCAAAGTAGACAATGTGAAGACAAAGCTAGTGTGAAGATATTCTTGTGAGGATATGCTTGTGACAAGAATTTCATGATTTCTTAGTGTGTGGAATGAAAATAGGTATGAGAGGTATTTCACCATGGTTTAAGCATGTCTATAAGGTTTAGAAACCATGTGCACAGGTGTGAAGGTCTGTTCAAGGCCTAGTAATGCAAAAAGACCAAGGAGTAAAAATCATAGTGAAGAATGCGTGGGCTAATGAAGTATGAAGATCATTTTGCAGAATGATAATGCAAAATTGAGCATAAAAAGAGTTTTTTTATGTTGTATCAAGCATGTGTATGAATTTTCAAGTCCTAACTTGAAATATTAAGCAAGATATTTGATTTTTAGTCTTACTAATCTCTTAGAATGGAGGTTTCCCAGGTCGAGGTCAACTTGTTGTTTCTCATTGGCACGTGTGAACTCTGCATGGGAGTTTGATATATTTAGGAAATCTAGGGAATGGTTTTATCTTACAACTCCCAACATATTTTTGAGTTTTAAGGCCTAGAAATTTATGAACAATTTCTAACACTAAAACAACTCATAAACCCTCCCTAAACCCTAACATGAAATCGATAGGAAAGATATCTCTCAAAATGACTCGGAATGGATTTATTGATCAAGTATGATGATTTGAGGATGTATTTGATTATCTTAGGTGTCTCTAGGTGGTAGTATGTGATAGGTAAGTGTGTGGACCCCACAAGAAATGATTGTTTTATGAAGAAATTGATATATCAGTCAAAATTTGCATAGGACAAAGACTCCAAATTTATGGTGGAGGAATTTTGGGACTCATGTTCATGTCCATGAAGGTTTTTGGACAATTTCTAGTGTTTGAATGCTTCAATTTGGTGAACCAATTCAATTAGTCACTAATGATCCTAATGGAAAATACCGGCATCCCGAGAAGAGGAACGTGTGAGTGTTTACATAATAGAATGATGAAATAAGTACATGGAGTTGTTTTTAGGACTTGTATGACTTGTTCATGCTTGGAAGTGGATTTGAATGAACTCATACAAGTGTTAGAAGTCAAGTTCTTCTTGAATGGTTTTTGAGATGTGTTGGTATTTTTGGTGACCAAGTTGCAAAGTTGTCCTATAGAACTTGAATGGTTTTGAGATGTGTTGCGCTTTTGGTGACCAAGTTACAAAGTTTTCCTATGCGATGAATATTAATTTGAGCATGCCTATGAGCTTATAAAGAAGAAGAAGATCGAGTAAGGAAGAAAGGAATTTCTGTGTGTCTCCTAGAGTAACTGTGTAAGGATATGAACTTCATTTGATACTTGAGGATCAAATGGTGTGTTAGAGGCATGAGTACATCAGAGATAGAGATCAAACCAAGAAGAAGATAGAGAAGATAAAATAATTCCAGTGTTTTTTTGAGATAACAACAAGAAAAGGTGGAAGACTTTCTTAGTTGACTAAGTTGGTGCTTGGTTTTCCTTATGGATTTAGTACTTCACTAAAACCCTAGGGGTTCTTTCCTCCTTAAAGTTGGTGTTTTATAAAGTTAGGTTGATACCTAATAAATTTGGGGGTTGGTGCTTCTTTGAAAGTTGATGCTTGCTTTAAAGTTTAATTGGTGCTAGATAAATAAGGGTTTGATGTTCTTTCTAGAGTTGGTTCTTCACTAAATTTTGAATTTTGTTATATATATATATATATATATAGTGGGTTTTCTTTCCCTTGAGGTTTTCCCACATAAATAAGGTGTTCATGGGTTCTCTTGTGTTTCCTACGCATGTGGATGGTTGTTACATTGCTTGATAATTTGTTTAAATAAGTTAACATTGCTCATATGATGATGGTTTGATGAATGCATAAAGATAAATGAAGTGAAATTTTGTAAAGAAACTGATTTACCCCCAGTGGTTTTGCTTTTAAAAATTGGTATCATATCATGGTCCTTTGGAAGAGGTTTAACAACTTGAAGGAGATCCAAGAAGCATAGGTATGGCTAGAAATTAGGTTCAAGGAGGTTTCTCAACCAACAAGGATCCTCTCTTCAATGGGATTACTTATGATTTTTAGAGCATTAAGATGAAGAGATATATTATTTCATTAGGCTTTGAAATTTTTATTTAGTGGCATTGGATATACTATACATACTACACCTCCAATCCGTGTGCAACAAACAAGAGAAATTATGAAATTAGTTACAAAGAAATGAATGTTATCATATGTGGTCTTTCAGAAGATGAGTTTGTGAAGGTTATGCACTTTGATACAACTAAAGGAATGTGGGATAAGTTACAAACCATCTATGAAGGTGACTCCAAGGTCAAGTTGGCTAAGTTGCAAACCTATAGAAGAAAATTTGAGATCTTGAGAATGAAAGAAGATGAAAATGTTTCTTCCTATCTATTGAGAGTTGATGAAGTTTTCAATATCATCAGAGGACTTGGAGAGAAGATGGAGGAAACAATAGTTTTTCAAAAGGTACTAAGGTCCTTGATATCCAAATTTGATCCTAAGGTTTCAACTATAGAAAAAGCAAAGTATTTGAGCACCTTGTAGATGGATGAGCTTCATGGGATCTTGATAGCCTATGAGATGAGAACAAATGATGGAAGACCTCCCAAGAAGGATGTTTCTTTCAAGGTTAAAAAGAAGGCTAAATGTAAGAAAATAAAAGATAATTTTGATTCAGATATTGATGATGATAAGCTAGAAACTATGTTTTTAGAAGGCTATGGAGAGGATCAGGTAGATACAAAGGTAAGCTACCCTTTCAATGTTATGAAAGTGGTAAGATTTTTCATTTTGCAAATAGATGTCCTAACAATAATAAGGATAATTATGATAATCATGATGATCATGATGACAAGGACATGAAGTCTCATAAGCATGGATAAAGGAGTTACAAGAAGCATGATGACAAGATAAAATACTCCAAGAGAAATAAAAATTTCTATTCCAAAGAAGATTAAAGTGACAAAATTTTTGATGTTAGTGACATTGAATACAACAGTGTTGATGATTTTGGACAAGTTTCCTTGCTACATGTTTCAAATTAGTGAAATCACAACAAGAGAACAAGCAACTCCAAGTATGAGAGGGTTTATGGTACCTCTAGATGTGATGACGATGTGTGCGGGTGCAAAATGAGAGATCCTCCTTCGCAGTGAGATAGATGACTTGTAAATCAAGAGAACTCAACATGAAAAAATGGATTAGTAGATAGATGGGTGGGTTTCCTGAAAATTTCAGTCTCAAGAAGTGAAAACTTCCTAGGATGGATGTCAACCCACGTTTTGATAAAGATAATATAAAATATTGATAAATTGGATGTAGTAGAATCGAAATGTAACAGAAAATGAAATTTAATAAGAGATGATAATGTGCGAGATATGATCTTAATAATTTAAATCAAACTTGTGTAGGTCGATGGTGACTTAAGATCTGTAGGGGCCTAGTTGAAGGCCACTAGAATAGATCAATTTAATCGAGTGATGAAAAATGCAAATATGAATCCTTAGAGGAAGATCTGAAGTTGGTGATGATGTTATGATGGGGAACAAGAGAACATACAAGAGATCAGGAATTGGATCTAATAGAAAGGATGCAATAAAATTATGAAATCTGAAGATGAATGTAATAAAGACAGATCCATTCGACAACAACCTAGCCGAGTTAGCGGTGGTCGGGATTGGAAGAACATATCCTGAGATGAAAGAGAGGGAAGAATGATAGGATCGAGGGCTAAGTGGATGTGGAATTAGAGAGATGATGACTATGGATCTAAATGGCGTAAAGGGTAACAAAATGGATTTTGGGTCGACAATGACCAAACAGGTTTGACGATGATTGGGGCTGACATAGGGTTGGCTAAAAAAGGATGGATTGACATGAATACCTACTAATGAAAAATGAAGGCTTGGAAAGGTAGAGAGAGGACTCCTGATGTTATTTAAACCTGCACAAGATGTTTGGTGAAGGATATGATGACAAAATTGCAACAAAGGACCCAAGCATGCAAGGGTGAAAAATATCTCCAAATCTCCAAGGTGTTGATGTCAATTGTAAGAGAAAACATGCAATGAAGGCAAGATAAAAAACCTAAAATATCAAAAATTACATCCTAAGAAAAGGAGGGATAAGGGAGGATTTATAGGTTCAAGGTGACCTAGATGGATCACCGGTGATCGGAGGGATCTGTCCATTTGGGCGGTGGAAAGGCGATGAGCTCGATATAATGAGCCCATAAGAGCGGGGTTGGAGTTTTGAAGGGTTATGACAAATTAGGGCTGCTTAGGATGAATAAATGAGTAGTGGAGGGTGAAATCATTAAATGATGGCCTAGAAAGAATGAAATATAATATTTAAGAAGAGGAAATAAATAAAATGGGAGCTTATAATTAACTAAACATGATTAAGGATTACTAATGGATAAATAATGATGAGAAATACTGATAAGTGGGATAAATTGAATTTTGGAGGGAAGAAGGGAGTTCAAAAGGGAAGAGAGGTATGTATGTAGAAAATACAATTGAGAGTGAACGTGGAATGAGGGATAACGATACCAAAAATTGGTTTCTACATTTGCCCCTTTTGTTGAGTGGTTTGCATTGGGCAAGCCACAAGACAAAAATGAGAAAAAAATGAATGGATGATTGATGAGGTGATCCCCCTCAAAATAGGGGTTAAAGACACGAGGGCAAGTTGATCATGATTTTGAAACAGATAAATGAGGAAAGGATGAGAAAAATAAGATGAGGAGATAAGATATCCCAGATGAGGATAAACAAAAATAAAAAAAAGTAAATAAAAATACGGTAGTGATTTAAGAATTACTTGATGAGGGAACAAAGTAAAACCTCAATAGACATGAAGACAATGTCCTATGAACTTGTGACTCCAAAAAAACCACTGCAAAATGGAGGGAATCTAAAGGGAATCCACTCAAATGGATATGCAAGTCGTGGGACCAACGGTCAAAATCAAACATCAAATATGCACAAACAAATGTGAAAATGGTCGAGACAAGGGTCGCAACAAAATAAGAGGGGGTACAAAATGCGAATATGATATCCTATTCATAGGACGAATCAAAAAGATGTGTCTAAGGTGGGACAAAAAGAGGTAAAATAATTGGGCCATGAGAGGGAACAAAAAGATGGCCACAAAGGCGAGATGATACAAAATAAAAGATGAAAATGAAGCTTAGGAAGGATAAAGGTGTGGTATGAGAAAAACACAAGGCAAAAGTGGAAGAAAAGATAATTTGAAAGGAAGGATTGATTGGAAGAAGAGAAAAGGTAGAATTATTAAAAAGACATGGCTGGTTTGGGATTGGCGAACCGGAAGGGTCGGTGATGACCATGGCTAAAGCAATGATGACCGGGTTGGTGAGCTATATAAGCCCCTAGGTTAGCCAACTAAGATCATTTGCATTGTGCAAAGTGGCAATCAAGAGCTTAAAGTGAAAATAATAGTTGAAATTTTGAGTGATATGGAGATCGGTGGAGCAACGAGGAAGCACCGAGAGACCCATGTGATGGTAAGTGCCTAAACCTTAGCCTTATTTTAAAGCATTTTTTATATTTTTATGTATTTTTTACGTTTTCAAAATTTTGGGTCTCTGCACAAGGGCGATCGTCTATGGTGGGCACATTCACCATCGACTGTGGCATGTTAGGGCATCAACCCAAGCTAGAAGGCATCAACCCAACCTAGGTCAACGTAGACTAGGGGTAGGATGTTTGATTTTGGATTTTGGATGTTGAGTTACTAAATTTTTCTTGTTTGATTGGTTTTGGAGTCATGGGACACTTTATATATTCGAGAAAGAGTACCTAATTTTTATGATCAAATCACAGGAGATATCACAAATGAAGAGTGAGACCACTTGGCCACAAAGAGGATTAAGTGGATTCTTTGATTACCAGAGATTCTATAATATGTGGGGTTGATGATTACATTGGTGAAGAGATGGGATGTGCATGCAGACACATTTTGGTTTAGGATGAGTGAGATGACCATTATACTTGAGGATGTATACCGCATCCTCATACTTTCGATACATGGGAACCCATACAACTCATCACATCCGATAGCAGATTGGGGCATTTGTTTCACCACATAGAGTACCGTATGACAAAATGATTTAAAAAGGGTAAAGGTAAGGTACATGAATAATACCTAGAGGTTATGAAGAGGTTGCGCATCATATTTGAAGATCAAGCCGATTATAGATCACTCCTTTTTTTCTAGGAAGGACTACCTGAGAAGCAAAACAAGACCACAAAATAGAGTTAATAATAATAGTTTTGTTGGTTTTCTAACATAAGCTAGATCCGGGAAGCAAGGTTCTTCCTCAAAGGCTGTCAATCCATGTCTTAATACAAATTAATGTAGATAAATAACATGAAATAGAAGGTCCTACTGTAGTTATATGATTTGGGTATCTCACACAAATACAATACTCTAAATCTAATCTAAATAATGAATATAAGATCAAATCTAGAAAGGGTGGTTGGTTGATAGGGTTTGCAAGTGTAGCAGAGGGTATTATGGAGGTCTGGGTGAAGTTATGGGAGGTTTTGAGAGGTTTTGGGTGAGGAAATGAGATTGATGGTATGAGGGAAGATGTCAGACATAGAGATTGATGTCTGTCACAAGGAACCAACGCTTTGTAAATGTCTATAGCTAGGATCGGTTGGCTAACCAATCACGGTGGGGAAATTGGGTGAAAAATGTGAAAAGGGGTTGGTTTGGGCTCTCTGTGATTGCATAGAGTGTTGAAGGCTTAGGCATGGTGTTGGGATTTAGGTGAAGGCTCAGCAGGGGTGAAAGAGGTGGTTGGAAAGGTAGGGAGGTTCAGATTGGCAGGGTGTTGGGTAGAGGGGCTACGAAATGTATTTAGGAGAGGAAGGAGGTGATCACAAGCAAATAAAAGATTCAAAACCAAAGCTAATGAAACCAATGACTTGGTTAAGAATACTTATCTGAGATTGATAGGTGATGGTAGTTGATGGGTTCTTAGAGGAGAAATGGGTCCAGATCTAGTGCCACAACAATGGAGACTGAGTGCTTCCCTGTGTGAATGATCCAAGGCTATGGAGTAAGAGGTTGGTTGTTGGTGAAGAATGTAGATGCTTTGGTGCTAAGTTGATCATTAGAATACTAATCAAATGTCAAGATTTGAATGAATAATCCAAAGCCAACCAAAGGAAGAAGTTGGGGAAATAGTTGAAAATCCTTATTTAAAGGAAGAAATGGAAATTCCTTAACCTAGGCTGGTCGAGGAATAACTAGCTTCGGTTAGGGAGAAATAGTCAATTTTTCTCAAAATAGCTTGTTTCTTCCCTTTTAGCATGGGTCAAGAATAGAAATGGGTTAGGAGTCTTGATTCTCATTTAAACATGCGGGAAATTGATGGGAGAGGTAGTTGGAAATAAATATTAGGTTTATAAAGAGTCTCAATTAGTTAGGGGAAGTGATGACTCAGTCTTAGGTGGTTAAGGGGAGTGATGACTTAGTCTTAGGTGTTAAATGGCCTTGGAATGGGTCCAAGGTGAGGTGGAAGGGTAATGTGGTAATTAACCTAATATTGATAATTAGATTAATAAAAATGTGTGGAAGGGGTCATGGTAAGGGGGTATGTTAATTGAAAGGGGCTTATAGGGTTGCGACCCAATTTTGGGTGTTTACAGTATTAACACGCTTGTTTGGATCCGTTGCCCGTAGATTACCTTCAAATCGGGGCATTTCATATAGAGACACAATATGAGCGTGGGGTGGCTAGGAGAAGATTGATATGCCTAGTGATGATGGCCATTTCTAGCTACACACTACCAGATTCAAGGGTGTGAGGTTCCCATGGGCACTACTGTGTGTGCTTACAAACATTGTTGATTATAGGGTGATGTTTTCTTTTAAAACAACACTATTATCCCATATATACCATGAGATGTGTATGTTTGCTTTGAGAGGGGATGACATGGTTAGATGTGGGGTTCATACTCCATTGTTAGGCATATGAGCATATTGTAGTGATCGGCCACCAGGGCTCCCATGGGTCACAAGGGATCACGTTAAGTGGTTATAGAATTATTAAGATG
Source organism: Taxus wallichiana var. yunnanensis (assembly GCA_018340775.1). NCBI lineage: Eukaryota > Viridiplantae > Streptophyta > Pinopsida > Cupressales > Taxaceae > Taxus > Taxus wallichiana. The sequence goes on from CM031243.1 coordinate 594,781,812, forward strand.
GCGAACTCGATCGGGCTCACAAAGATAGGAGAGAGAGAGAGAGAGTATCAGTGGTATACAAATAGACTAATGGAGTTATATGTGGAACAAGTTAGACGGAATCCATACAATGATTATCCTACAGAGCCACGAGAAGATGCAAAGTTTGTTGGGATGAGGAGGATGAGATTTGTATAGGGGTGAAGGCCCGATATTATAGAGGCCATATAGTTTGATCGAGTCATGTGGCGGTTTGAAGTGGTGGAAATAGTTCCCAAGGATCCTATTAGATAAATGTGAGATGAGACAGAGAAGGACCTTCCTAGTCCTAAGATGGTAGACCAAATAAAGGAGGATGGAGCACCGTGGGATGATGATGATGGCATTGGAGTTGGTGTTGGGTTTTCTGATTGGATGAAGATGAAATTGGCATCTCGTTTGGTAGTGGAGGGGGATGAGGGAAGAGAAGAGGAGGATGTTCTAATAGAGGAGGAGGATAAAACACCTAGGGGTGACAAGGATGATGATGGAGGGGTTTTTGCATAGATATATCGCTTTCACACAAAGCGTGATTCAACCTTTCAAGAGAGGGATGTGGAACACCGGAGAGGGAGGCAGACATCAAGAGGCCATAGTCTTATACCAAGAGAGGGACCAGCCATCTAGTAGAGAGGTTAATGCAAGATGCAGCAAGAGGCCTACAAATCTAGGTTTGGAGACCTCAAATTTATACTAGCAACAAATTCAAAGAGTGGTGCACTAGTGGCATCATAGGGAGCTAGAAATATGGCACCATGAAAGTACAATGACCCTATATTTTTACAAAGTACTAGCAGATGAGATGTGGTATTATGAGTGTATCGTGACATCTCGGATGCCACGAGATCTGCAGAGATACACAATGTATCTAGTTGAGAAGTAGGGAGAAGGAAGCATAGTGCAATCGGGGCCATATGGGAGTATAGTGAGCATGACACATCCACGGTGGGCCCTATGCCATAAAAAAGGAGACAAGGCCTAGAGAGAGAGCAGGAACTTGTCCCAAAGGGACAAGACTTGAGATTTTCTCGATGTATAATTTACATATTTTGATGATGTATCAACTTTGAGACAAGACCCTTAGTGGTATTTCATGGATGTATAGATGTATATATGTGTGTGTGTGCATGTTTGTGTGATTTTTTTTCATGATTTATCATGTGTATTGATGTGTTGATTTATGTTTATGTTAGATTTATATGTTGCATGGTGATTATGGATTAGTTTGTAGATATTTATATGGTGATTATAAATTAGACGTAAATGTTTGATTATGATATGGATTTTATTATGATGACATGATAGTGATCTTATGGTTTGGAAATTAGAATGTGATATGGATGTGATGTGATATGTACATGTTGAATAGATGTGATTTGGAATGGATAGATAGGATTATGGATACAAATAATATGTTAAATATAGATGATATTTATGATATGATTGATGTTATACTTAATGATGTAGCCTAAAATATACCCACAAATCCCAAGGTGCGTTGGCACATCACTCGAGGCCTGACCGAGTGCTCACCCGAATTGCGCAATGGTACCAGGTCCCTCTTTAGAGTGACTTGTTCAATATGTTAGCATGATTGCAAATATAATTCAGATCCACAACAGATAATCAATTACACCATAGCACATAAACCAGATCTAGATCTAAACCATATGAAAGATTGACTAAACAATGACTATAATGAGATTTACCATGCAAGAACCATATTCAGTCACATCTAACACCATTATCCACTAATCATTAGCATCCATTATATTAAATATTGTAAAAAATAGAAAGTTCATACATCATGATCCGGTTTCCTATAGTCATGTGTACCGATAAGTCCGTGACATAACTCTATAATAAAACGGTATCAACAATCTCTCCAAACCGTGCAAATCAATACATATATATAGGCGTGAGGACTTTCCCTTCACTACTCATGCACCTTCCAAAACAGGATACATGCTAATAATAGCCATGTGCCTTTACAAGAGAATACAAAAGCATGCAAGTGCTAATAATAGATCTTCTAAAGTTAACTCTAAGTACATATCCTATTATTAGCCCAAAATTCTGCATGGTGCTCGAACTTTGCTCACCTCAAAATAACCTTGCGTGGTCGGCAAGTATTCATATCATTTTTTTCTTAGTACTCCAAGTCCAAAAATAGCTTCACGGTGAAAATGGCTAAGTCCTTTCTCCACCTATTCTTGGGTGCACCTTGTTTACTATATTTCCACACCTCGCCTTCCGCACGCCCAACCCTTATGCATTTTCATGCTTGAGTTATATTTTATCCACTCAAAATTACCCCACACTAATTGCATTTCCACCCCGACAATGTATAATCTCAACTCATTTCTCAAAGGATAAAGAATAATGAATAAAAGGATTAAAAATTACATGACCAAAAAGAGCGAAGTACTACTCGAAACTCTACTCCTCTACTGAAAGGATCAATTCTGGATACTCATTTTTAATCTCTACCTCTAATGTCTGCCAATAACTCGATTACTTCACCCATCTTATCTAGAACGTCCATCACAATGGATTCTAGCTCATCATGAGTAATGTTTTCTTGTTCATTATACAGTATCCTAACAATGTTATCCATGCTGGAAACCATTCCCTCCATAAATTCCATCTTCTGAGCAATGAGCTTCCCAATTTTGTTCATCCTTTACCTATGTTGATTCTAGGCTTGTGCAAGTGCTTTGTGCTTTTCTTCGACCAGAGAAATCCTATCCACATGCCCAAGTGTCTCATTCTTCATTGCCTTTAGGACCTCAGTATCTTCTTCAATAGTCCTTGTCCTAATAATTACATCTGGCGTTGCGCACATGTTCAGAGCTTGTTCTGCCTTCTTAAGCTCGTCCTTCAAGGCCTGCAACAATGACTCAAAACTTGCAAATTTCTTGAAATCGTGAAATTTTCCCTTTCTACCTCCTCTACAACATCCCTTAGTGCTATATCATATACGTGGTCCCTTCATCGACTATAAACTTTACCAAATTGTGAAGGTAATGCATCACTGAACGAATTTTTCTAGAACTTATGATTTCAGGTGTGGCCGTACCTTCAAAATGTCATCTCTAATTTCCTCTGCCATACTCACCAATGCTTCCACCTTTTCTTCAGCCCTTTCCTTCTCTACTATCAAGCACTTAATCTCTTTATCCTTATCCTTATTATCATCCATCAATGCCCTAAGGGTTTCCACTTTATCTATGTTCATGCGTGTAACCTCTACAGATACCTTCACTAAAGCATTACTCACATATTCATCCGACATGACAAAGGCTTGGCACATTTACATGCTTGACATGGGGAACTTTCTTCATCATGTGCAAAACTCATGACTCTTCACACATGTCAAAATCACACTCATGCATATGATTCTACATAGACCATGACAATTGCTTTTATGTGGGCGCATTCACCATTTCGATTCCATCAGCTCCCAACCATACAAATCCTTATGCTCCACAAAGGTGCTCGGAACCACGTGTGTATGATTCTACTTGTGTCATCCACATATACTACTGCAGGAGTCTCATAGTCTTCACCCCCTTCTCCTTCCTTGTTCAATTTCCTTTTGGGACTCAAGCACCTGAATCAAGAATTGGGCCTTCACCTTCTTGTGTAGTATAAGGTGCACATGAAGGCTTGCCCTTATCTGCTTCTATCCCTATCTCCATCATCTCATCCTCATCCTTCTACATTTCTTCACCACGAGGCTCCTTTGTATTCTCAGGTTGTACTAGAGTACCTGGCATGCTTTCCCTGGATTCATCCTCCTCTTCCACCTTAAGCTCGAACTTGCACCTTTTCTTCTTCTCAGGATCTAATTTCTGAGGCAAAGTCTTAGGTGATCTCCTTAAAGGTTGTGATGTCCCTGAGCTCTGAGCTCTTATTCTTTGCAACACCATTTTAAATTATGGCTCCTCGATAGTCTGATCTGCATCTATTTCCATTACACCCATCCCCAACACTTCATCTTCTTGTTTCTATAACGGAGGAGTCACCTCATGCTCTCTCTTCTCTCCAACCGTAGGGTGTCTTCTACCCTTATGCTCCAACCCACCAATATCTTCATGAATTTCTTCTTCTTCTTCCTCTTCAATGGGAAAAGTATCATCTTCCTCTAAAGTTCCCATAGTATGTTTTCCCTTGGGTGGACTAAGGAGCTTGAATTCATTCTCCAAATACTTCCCATTTTGTAGTTTAGGCTTCAAGTATATATATACCAGAAAACCTTCATGTTAATATCATCTAAAATTAATCTTTCAATGTAAGAAATCTTACCTAGATGAACATATGACTTCCTTAGCGTGTGGTAGTCACAATCTACCTTGTCAGCATTGAACAAAAACGACACGCATCTGAAAACCTATGTACAGATGCTTGAAAATAGCGCGCTGTGAAGGCATATGGTAGCTTGCACTAGGGGCTCCATTTTCCATCCTTCATCCCAAAGTGCCCAATACAAAAGTGTTGGTACATGGAAAACTGTACTTGTTTATCCAATACTGAAGGTAACTCCTTGGGTATTCTCCACTCTTCTTCAAATGCGGTGTGCAAGTGCTCATACCACATTTCTGCCCTTTTCTTGAAGGGTCCACTCATTGATCCATCACAAGTATAATTGGAAAATATTTCTACCAAGGACTTCTTCTCTTCAGGAAACTCCCACATATTATCTTTTGGCCCATCGAGCACCCCAATTTCAACAAAAACTAATGACAGAAGTATAGCACCAAATCTGATCTTCTCACCTTCTTGTGTTTCCTCAATAATCATCTCAGCAATGAAATTTGATAAGTTTTATATAACCCCTTCTTTCATTTTCCGCACAACATGAAGCCAAGCCTTATTTTCCTGAGACCAATGCTCTTGATTTTTAGTTTTGTCAAGAGATGGGATGTTGCCTAAATGACTAGATACTTCTACAATTTAGGGATGTCCATCTCGCACCCTATTTTTGCATATCCAAGCTCTTTCTTCATCTTTTAATGGCCTCCTTGTCGGTGAAATCCCTATTCAGCTCAATACATTTACTCTTCACCTACTCAAACTTCCAATCAAAGGTGTGGTGATCCTTATTTGGTGCCCAAAAAATTAAAAGAAGTCCTCATGAAATCTTCTCATGAGCCACTGGTATAACTTCTCGTGTTTTCTTTAATATGAGAGCTCATACAATTGTAAAACTCCTACCTCACACAAGAATTTCTTGCCCGCATCATCGTAAACCACCATGTCATCCATTGTTCTCTTTAAGGTCTTCACCACAAGTAATTTCTCAAATTATTCCTTGGTATCCTTGTTCCTATGGTTGTAGTTGCTAACTTTATAGCAGTGAATGTGTGAATCCTAGTCATGGACCATAAAACACCTTTTGGGTCTGCATTTCAAAAAAATTACTTTCAGTACATCTTCCACTTCAATCTCAGCTTCCTTTTTCTTCTTTCCCTTGTACCAGTTCTAGGTGCTCTTTTGGGTTCCATATCAACTAAAAAGGTGTTTAATATTTACCTCTTTTGAGCTCTGCAATTCAACTTCACGTGTCGTAGCTCGAAACCAACCTCTAACTATCAATCTTATTCTTTGCACATCTTTGTTCACTCAAACACTACACTAAATGGAGCATATGACTATCCCATACATAAATCAAACATAATAAAATTGATTTTAGCTTTTGGAACTTCACAACTGTCTCGCTAGTTCACTCGCCTTTAGTTCACTTTAAATCACGTCCTTATATAGATTTTTTTAAATCACATTTATTTCTCTCCACCAACGACGGTTCCCAAAGATTAATTCATCGTTCATCAATGATTCTACATTGCTCATCTCCATGCCACAGTCATAACCTTCTAGTGCACCTCCTACTTATCGGTCACATACATCTTTTCTTGTGCCCTCATGCACCAAAGAACCTTTCCACCGCACCTCTCACTAAGTATTTTCCCCTACTGCATCCTACCTCACATTATATTGTGCGTCTATTTTTTCATCTGTGGTCTTTATTCATGAGAATTTTTCTCTTTTCCTAATTGCACCTTTCCTTTGAGCACTTGCATAAACTGTCTTCTATGCATACCCGTCTTTAGATAATATTCCAACTTTGCAATGAACCTTGTACATAAACCATCCCACATTGAGGGTATGCATGGTCCTCTAAGCATGAAAACACTTAAATAGTAATCAACTTCCACGCACGCAAGTGTGCTAATTACACTAAACACTAAACTAATTTGACAAAGCATAACAAAGATGAAGGAAACACGTATAAACGGAATGTATTAAGGAAATATAATCTAAGTGGAAATACTTCCTTATTACAAACACCAAGAAGACTTATTTATAGCAGGATTCATCCTACTTTTGTTGAAATAACTGGGCAACTATGTTCCATCCAACACCTTTAACTAAAAGTGCCTCGAATCAAGTATATAAGTGATAACATACGGTCTCGGCCAATGCACCTTGAGCTTTCCGTGTTGGCACAAATTTTTTGAGTCATATAGAAGTACCATTTTCCCAACCTCAAGCTTCTTATCCTTGATGTGCCTATCATGCCATGCCTCCTGCCTAGATTTTTCTTTCTTCTAACTTCATCATGTTATGGCATGTGTTATCCAATTTTGCACACATGGCAAGATTGGACAATGGGGTCCTATCACGTTCAAAATGAAAAAATAGTCCCAGGAACCCACCTTCGGTTATTATCGAGATGCAATAATTAAAAATAATTCCTAAATTGCATATGAAGAGATCACCTAGCATCGAAAGGCACCCAGTTGATCTCAAATCAGTGAAGAGTTCAGGGTCGAGTTGATAAAGAACCCAGTGTCAAATTGATAATCATCTCAGTAGAGACTCTCAGTTGTAAGAGCTCGATGAGGTCTTGTTAATGCAAAATATAGCTCGTTGAAAATTGATGAATGAAGGGAACTCTATAAGGATCTCGGTAGAGATTGATGCAAAAAGAAGTGAAAGCCGAGTCAGGGAGAGTCAAAGTTTGAGCTATCAATAAAGTCTTAATGAATTGGAAAGGTTCAAGCACAGGCGGAAGCGAAGGCAGAGATAAGGAGTTCGACTCATCTTCGTGACTCGTTCATTTTGGAGATCATGTGGTGAGCTTCTTTTAGGACACATTCTGCAGAGCTAGGGTGATTCAAACGCAAGCCAAGGCATCAAGAGTGCCATAAAATGAATGGAGATCGTTGCATAAACAGAGATACGTGATGGAGCCCTATCAATGGGACTCATCAAGCATGATGGATAATTCAAGGAAACTCGTTTCGTGTGGATGCATTAAAGATGGTTTCTAGGATACAATTCCAGGGCTCATTGATTAATGCAAAACTGGGAGGCCTACTCGAAATAATTTTACAATGGTAAGCTCGCAGAGATAGCAAGAATGTCGAGCCGTGGTATTAGTGAATACAAAGATATATATATTTTCACCGACGTTGTTCGAGACCTTCATTGGCCGAGCATTTGGTGCACAGCAGCATGACATGTTGCGGTTAGCGAGAGTTCTTTTGAGCACTTCCAACAAGGTGTCGTCCAACTATGTTTTTATCTGCTCAAAGATCGAACGCATCCTCAAATTCGGGATTTTCCTTCAAGATATTTTTATGAAAATCGATTAAGTGACAGTGAGAGTGTTACCGGGAGACCTGATGAAATTTATTACAAAGATTCTCTATCAAGACCTTACTTGTTTTACGATGCAACTCATGGAAGCGAATCTCATAGAGGTGGAACTGTTTCATATCAGAATATTCATGAGGCACAATTTTCTTTGCAATTATATGAGCATCTTCAACGAGTCACTAGGTTGGCAAGCATAAAGGTTTCTGTTGAAATTATCACACCTTACAAGCTACAGCTGAAATGTTTGCACTGAAAGTTTAATGTTATCCTCAAATCTGATGAAGGAAAACTCGGCAGGAGAAAAAATCATGGTGATCCCGCGCGCTAGGGGGAATTGTGGAGATAAGGAATGAACTTTCCAAGGTTGCATGGCGAAGATGAGGCCGGGGCCCGTGGATTAATGTGTCCAAGCCGTTACGCGGGGATTTGGAGCTAGTATGCCGAGGTCGGAGATTTGACGATGGCAGTCCAAGCTGTTCACTCCGCGTAGGGGAGATTCAGGAAAGCATCGCCAAGTGGAAATATTGGGTTGGTAAACCATGATCAAACTTCCGTAATGGGAGAAATCGGATCAAACTGCCAAGCGCAGAAATATTACGATGGCTATCCATCATGAGACTTCTCGCACGGGCCATGTAAACAGAATTTCACGCAGCTTGGAGTGGTCCGAGTCTTTGTGCGAGTCACCGGGAGGATTAATAGGACAGTTGTGAATTGGAGCGGGTCATGGGTTAAAAAAAAAGCGTGACGTGATACCAATTTCAGTGGAGGCTTCGTATCTCACCCAACGAAGGCGATGCGTTAATGGCTCAGTCGTGGCTCATATGTGAAGAGTTTGACGGGAAATCAATGTTGAAAACTCGTCCAGATGGAAAGGATGCGTGTTGCATGGACTGTGGATTGGGTTCCATAGATCATACGAAGAAAGTGTCTCCTTTCATACAGATCCGCCCTTGTTAGGATTCCACTGAACTGTTCAGACTTTGAATCAGCTTTTATAGTTGCCACGACCTTCTCCTCATCCTCTGTATAATTCTAAACTTGATGTGGTCGCGAGACAAGCTCCCACACACAGGTAGCAGGCATGTTGCAGTATAGTAGAGGCATTTCTTTTGAGCGCTTCCAACAAGCAGGTTGTCCAACTATGTTGTTATCCTGCTCAAGATATCGAATGCATGCTTATCCTTATTCTCGAACTCGGATCGAATAACAATGTGCAGAACAAATATTCACTACCGTGTACGATGGATTGAGCCACACCATTCAAGGCTTCATAAAAATTTCTGAATCGGAGATGAAGGTTTATTACGGTGCGTGAATGAAACGATTCATATTGCTCAAGACTTCTTCTCCTAGAAACGAATTGAATGTGAAGGTCAACTCTCAAATACACAGTGTGGCGTTTTGTATGCCACATCATCATACTTGTAAATGGTCTTTTGAGAAACTCTATGGGTAGTAGGCAATATTTATACCCTTCCATTATGTACGTCCAATCGAAAATAAAAGTATTCTTTTACCAAGTTCGTGAGAATCTTGTTTTTTTACAATGGACGATTATCTCATGATTTCAAGCTAATTTTATCTAGCTTATTTCTATTTGCTTTGATCCACGACTAAGGAAGAATTCATATGGTTGTTACCTATACACTTTTCCAAGGTCCTCTTGGTTGCCCCAAATGGTTCAATGTATTTTTGAAGGGCTTCTTTTATGTGTTGCAAATTGTAACATAAAGGATCTTTTTAGTTTCGGAAAAATGAGTATATTGTGTAGCTCACAGCTACCTATGCCATACTAAGATCTCAATAGTGGCATAATTGTTGATTGGAGCCGAGATTACAGAGTGCACTGCCAAAATGCCGAAGGACTCAATGCAAAAGAATCCGATTGCCAAAGTGAGGAAAGAGTTAGTGTGGGGTTCAAAATTGAGTGCAACACCGAGTTAGAGGATTCGAAGCTCATCGAGTTTGGCTATGTGCAGATTCTATCCACATGGACCCCCCTCCTCTTCAAGTCAAACGGGTCAACGGGGGGGTCCCGACATTATGTTAATTAAATTAATATTTTTATTTAAATATTTTAATAATAATATTTATTATTATTATTTAAATATTCTTTTAATTAATTGAGAAGACTAGGTCATCAGAAATTAATGACCCATGATGGAACCTTCTCAAGTGGTTCAACTAACTGTAATAAATACATCATGGGCCTTCATTTTAGGAATGTAATTATGACCATTTCCTCTTCTTTCTCACATATTCTTCTATAAATGTAAGTTGGAAGCTCATTTCAAAGGGTTCCAATAGTTCGCATAAATTAGACAGGTTAGATATCTCAAAGTAGTGTATACTTTTCAAGAATCCTCTCTCTTACAAGTTGTTCTTGTGTGTTGAGAGAAATTTCAAGCCTCCTCTTCAAGACTGTAATGGCAACTATTGCCTCTTCTGAATGTATGATGCATTGTGCATGTTATTGAAGCAATAAAAGTGTGTGTTTGTGACTAATCTCAGGTCCTTCCATCCTTCATGTTCTTTGTGCCTTTCTCGTACTTGCAGTACACTGTGCAATTTTAAGTTTCTATTGCGGAGTTCTTGGAGTTTTGTGCTTATCGAGTGGTGAAGTATTGCATGCAGTTGAGTTGTGGTGTCTGTTCACCCTTCTTGAGTTCATCCTTCTTTACTATGAAACTGGTATATTTCTCGGTCTAATAGAGTTTAACAAAGGGAACGCGTGTCTCTTAGTTTGTGGTATCATGTCACCCTCTCTAAGTTGCAGTAGGTGAAGTTGACATGTGGTGCACACACCCTCTTCAAATTAACCCTTCCTGAGTCTGAAACACCCTTTATTTGGTGCATCACCATCCCTAGTATAGTTTCATTTCTGTAAATATCTTTCCCTAAAACCCCATGAAAATGTTAGCATAGGACTAGATAATCATTTTATTACACTAGGAGTAGTACAACACTTAGTTTAGGAAGAGGAAGCTGGCCTTCTCCGGAGGTTCACCTTCACCCAAGTCCCACAACTTGAGAGGTGATCCCATGTGTCCCAATCACACCAAACGTCCTATTCACATTCTGGCCATTCGGAGGGTGCAGTGATTTGGCGATAACAGCCAGTTTTAGCACGCCTGGGACGGACAGAGTTGGTACTTCTCTTCTCACTTACACAAGTCAAAGTACTTGGCGACTCTATATCTCTAGATTCCAAATCTCAAGTGCATAACTTATGCGAAGAATTCGTACAAGAGCTTCTTCAAAGAAAGGAAAGTATCAAGATATCGAACTTTCTTTGTCTCCTCCAAAAAGAAGAAGAAGAGGCATTTCCACATCCCCATTTTGCAGATTTACCTAGTAGGGGTCATTCACTCCTCCTTACGGAAGATTTCCTCCACCCAGTGAATAATCAACCTTTCGTTCTTGCTGGCGGCGAGGAACCAAGTTTTTCCCCCTTTCAATGCAAGCAATCCTCTTATGTTGGCTCAACGTGACCCGATACATTGCGGCACTCAAAAGTTTACCCTTCTACACGGGGAAACTCACGTTACTCCAGTGGAGCATATCTTTGATGTAGCCAAAGCATCTCATACGCAAGACATAATATCACCGAAGACAACGCTCATTAGAGACTTCTTGCTACCTCTTTCAAGGGAAAAGCGCTTCAATGGTTTCGCGGGTTAGGTGTTGGCACTATAACCACTTGGGATGAGTTGGGAGAAAAGCTATGTAAACAATTTGAAGACAAAAGTGATCACCTATCACTTTTGGAACAACTTACTACCATAAAGAGAGCTTCCCAAGAATACATGAGTGATTTCAACTTCTGATTCCACAGACTTGGAATAGGATTCCAACGCTCGTAAAGCCTTCGCACATAATGCATTCTTGTACTATTTGAGCCTTGAATAGTGATGTAGCAGCTATGATCCACCCATGGGAGGGACTACACTTCGCCCGATGCTTACGAAGTTGCCATAAGTGCAAAGAATTCTTTGATTCAGGCTGGAAAGATAGCTCCACGACCACCAATGCCCTTTTCTCCAAATCTTACGAATCATCAACCTATCATTGCTCCTATTCTAGTAGACTCCAAGAAACCATCTCAATCTTCCCCTACCTCTTCAAATGACCTATTTGAAGTCAAGTCACTACTTGCAAAATTTTGGAAATGAGCTCGTTGCACTCAAAAGGCAACAATTTCAATACAATCATTCGTATCAGCCACAAAAAAATCAGCAAGATGATCGGGCTAACCGTCCTCATTTTCAAGGAAAAAATCAGCCTCAAAATCAAACTACAAGTCAAGTTGCAAATGTCAGGCCCTTGAACTTTCGGAACCCTCTTGCAGCTAGCTCATCTAGAGCTATAGTACCTGTTCAAAATAATCTAGTTCAAGACTACGAATGGTGTTATCCTTGCTCTCAACCTCACAATCAAAATCTTTGTCCCAATGGGGTTCTTAGCCAGGCCCTTATGGTTCAAAGTGTATCTGCCCCTTCAGAGTTAACAAACAATTCATCTATGCAAGAAGCAGTAGATCAACCGCAGGCACCTGAAGAATCCACTTTGCTAAACTGGCAAGCAGAAGATTTTTACGGATTAAATATAAATTCTTCATCGGTGAAGCAAACACTGCTCCAAAAAAGAGCAATGGAGCCTCAACCTCTTGAAGCTGATCTAACATCCACTTCTCAACCTAGGTTTCAAATGGCAGTTGATAAAAATGCGGGAAAGAAATCACTAGAAACACCGGCTAGCCACACCGCAGGGAAAGATGGTTCTCCAGGCATCACGGTACCCAACAAACATTTTCCAAAGGAGGACCCCAATGCCCAAAAAAAGTGTCATCAAATTTGGAGCAATTCCTTCAAAGATAGTAGAACAAATGAAGAAAACCAACTGAAAAGTTACCATGTGGGACGCACTCTCGATCCCTTCCCAAAGAAACCTGTTGCATTGAGAAGCTCAACAATTTTAGTACAACCAGCGAGATCACCAAGCCATGGAGTGAAAATGCTACAAATTTGTGTCAACCTAAAGGGAAAATCATTCCTACGGCAAACAAACCACCGCCATTCTACATTTCCCGATCATTGGTGACCACCCTGGTACATAATTGCATGGTCGATTCGTGCGTAGCTTCTGTCATGCCGAAACAAATTACATTTACTAGGCATACAATGATATGCTGCCAGCTTACAAGAGGGGTTGTTTCAAATGGATGGCACATCTGTTATTAAGACTATTGGGGTTATCAAAGGACTTCAACTTACCATTCATGTATGCCCAAGTTTTTCATTCACCCAAGACATATCGGTCATCGATCTCCCTCCCCTCTTTGCCATATGCCTATCACGGGATTTCACTGCCAAGATGGGCGGTTACCTATCATCCGATTGGTCGCATATGATTCTCAGGACTCGATACGGAACCAAAGTAACTATAAGGGCAGAACCAATCTGCCATAATCATGTAGAACCCTACACTACTAGTCCCATAAATGGAAATTACACCATCGGCGATCCCAAAGAGGAAGATGCCGATCATGAACCAACCACCCTTGTTGAAGAAGTTCCTGATACTTTGCTAGATGAAGTAAGTAGAGATCATCAGTATGATCCCTACGCTGATGTATTGGCAGAAGAAGAAGCTGGTTTGCTGGTCTTGGAAGAAACAGGATTAGGTACTTACTGTATCCATGAAGAAGATACGATCATACCACAACTTGTCAAAACACCAAGTGATTCTAAAGGATTGTGGCAATTGTTCTTCGATGGCTCAAGAAGTAAGAATGGATCTAGTGCTGGTGTTATGTTAATTTCTCCAGAGGGAGATAAGTACTTCTCATCTTTCCGGTTGCAGTTCAGTTGCACTAACAATGTTGCTGAATACGAGGCTCTTGTGCAAGGAATTCAGCTAGCCCAAAGGAAGGGAATCAAGGCCCTAACTGTTTTTGGAGATAGTGAGTTAGTTGTTCATCAAGTTTCAGCACGTAGTGCATCCAAAAATGATCTTTTAAGATCATACAAGAACCGAGTCTGGGACCTGATTGAAGATTTCAAAGCTTTTGGAATCCATGCAATCCCTAGAGATCAAAATCAAGATGCAGATAGGCTTGCTACAATTGGTTCACAATACAACATACCAGTTGATATCATGAAAGAAGGGCAGTAATTTGTTAAAATGGTGGTTTGACCAGCAGTCCCTGATAATGTGAGTAGTTGGCAAGTGTTTGATAGTGATAAACAAATTGTCCTCTTCCTACAAGAAGAGGCGGAGTTTGCTACAAAGAATCAAGATAAGTTGCAGGAGTCATATGGTGAGAAAATTATCCAATTGAAAAGCAACGAGTTACCAAAAGGTTTAGTCACTTTGGAATCCATTTTCAATTCAGATGACCAAGCCACAAGACAAAGCCCTAACATGGTGGTCAGAGAAGAATATTTTGAGGAAGTTGAAGTATCAAATGAAAAATTTCTTAAGATCGGAAAAGTGTGTACTTCTGAAGAGAAAGAAGCTTTCATCAAACTTTGTCAAGAGTATCATGACATCTTTGCATGGAGCTATAAAGATCTGCGTGTTTTTGATCCAGGTATAACACAACATACCATCAAACTGGATCCTAATGCTAAGCCGCCTAACGTCAGAAACAGACCAATTAATCCCAAAACTGAGCCACTAATGAGAAAGGAGACTAACAAGAGGACTTGGCATACACAGCTTAAGACCACCTTATGGGCAGATCAGATCACACCTAAAAGGGCCATTGGAAATTCTCCTTTCGTTCTTGTATATGGAAGAGAGGCAAAACTCCCACTCTCATTGGAGTTACCTTCTTTGGAGTTAGCTCATCAACTTGAAGTTATAGAGAGTGATCCTCTGACAATAAGGTTTTCTGAACTCATGGAGTTAGAGGAAGTACGAGACAAGGCTATGAAAAATTTGGAGCAGATCGCTCAAGTTAAGAAATATTTTGAGAAGAAGGCCCAACCAGGTGTTTTCAAGAGGGAGATTTAGTTCTCAAATGGGATGAAGACAGGGCCAAACCAGGAGCATGCCAAGTTTGATGCTCTCTAGAGTGGGCCATACATCATCACAAGTTGCAAAGAGGAAAATTCATTTCATCTATCTAGGCTCAATGGAGAATAACTACCCATTCATGTGAATGGGATACATCTCAAAGCTTGTTTTTGAGAAGTGTTCCACCCCCTGTACAGTTAAATTAGGTGTTTTCCTCCAAGTGCTTATGCACATTGTTGTGTGTTGTTGTTTTGCTTTCCTTGTTGTTGTGTTTTGTGTTGTTCTGCACATTGTTTCATCATTGGAAGGTGTCAAGGAGAAGAAAGGTTCAAGGTTTCCATAACAGTTCAAAATCTACTTCATTCAAAATTTTACAGTGTTCCATGGATGTCAAGCATTCAACAGATTCAGTATACTTCATGCTTAGCATTCCAGGGAGGCCCAGGATATCGGCAATGCTCAAGGAGATTTTGGGATGTGTCAAAGAAAATCATACTACTTTCAGGATTCCAACACAGACTCCATGCCCAATGGATGACTTAAGGCTACTGGAATCATGCTTAGCAGACAAATCATCCCCGAGAGGTCGCCAAAAATGTTATCCAATTTTGCACACATGGCAAGATTGGACAATGGGGTCCTATCACGTTCAAAATGAAAAAAATAGTCCCAGGAACCCACCTTCGGTTATTATCGAGATGCAATAATTAAAAATAATTCCTAAATTGCATATGAAGAGATCACCTAAAGCATCGAAAGGCACCGGTTGATCTCAACTCGGTGAAGAGTTCAGGGTCGAGTTGATAAAGAACCCGTTGTCAAATTGATAATCATCTCAAAATCACCTCTCGAGACTGTAAGAGAGCTCATGACAAGGTCTTGTTAATGAAAAATATAGCTCGTTGAAAATTGACGAATGAAGGGAACTCTATAAGGATCTCGGTAGAGATTGATGCAAAAAGAAGTGAAAGCCAAGTCGGGGAGAGTCAAAGTTCGAGCTATTAATAAAGTCTCAATGAATTGGAAAGGTTTAAGCACAAAGCGGAGCGAAGGCGGAGATAAGGAGTTCGACTCATCTTCGTGACTCGCTCATTTTAGAGATCATGTGGTGAGCTTCTTTTAGGACACATTCTGCAAGAGCTAGGGTGATTCAAACGCAAGCCAAGGCATCAAGAGTGCCATAAAATGAATGGAGATCGTTGCGTAAACAGAGATACGTGATGGAGCCCTATCAATGGGACTCATCAAGCATGATGGATAATTCAAGGCAACTCGTTTCGTGTGGATGCATTAAAGATGGTTTATAGGATACAATTTCCAGTGGCTCATTGATTAATGCAAAACTAGGAGGCCTATTTGAAATAATTTTACAATGGTAAGCTCACAAAGGCAGCAAGAATGACGGGCCAGGGTATTAGTGAATACAGTATATATATTTTCGCTGACGTTGTTCAGACCTTCCTCGGCCGAGCATTTGGTGCACAGGTAGTTGACATGTTGCAGTATAGCAGAAGTTCTTTTGAGCACTTCCAATGCAAGTTAGTGTCGTCCAACTATGTTTTTATCTATTCAGCATCGAATGCATCCTCAAATTCGGATTTTCCTTCAATATATTTTTATGAAAATCGATTAAGTGACAGTGAGAGTGTTACCAGGAGACCTGATGAAATTTATTACAAAGATTCTCTATCGAGACCTTACTTGTTTTACGATGCAACTCATGGAAGCGAATCTCATAGAGGTGGAACTGTTTCATATCAGAATATTCATGAAGCACAATTTGCTTTGCAATTATATGAGCATCTTCAATGAGTCACTAGGTTGGCAAGCATAAAGGTTTCTATTGAAATTATCACACCTTACAAGCTACAACTGAAATGTTTGCACTGAGAGTTTAATGTTATCCTCAAATCTGATGAAGGAAAACTCGGCAGGAGAAAAATCATGGTGATCCCGCACACTAGGGGGAATTGTGGAGATAAGGAATGAAATTTCCAAGGTTGCACGGTGAAGATGAGGCCAGGGCCCGTGGATTAATGTGTCCAAGCTGTTACACGGGGATTTGGAGCTAGTATGCTGAGGTCAGAGATTTGACGATGGCAGTCCAAGCTGTTCACTCCGCGTAGGGGAGATTCAGGCAAGCATCGCCAAGTGGAAATATTGGGTTGGTAAACCATGATCAAACTTCCGTAATGGGAGAAATTGGATCAAAATGCCAAGCACGGAAATATTACGATGGCTATCCATCATGAGACTTCCGCACGGGCCATGTAAATAGAATTTCGTGCAGCTTGGAGTGGTCCGAGTCTTTGTGCGAGTCACCGGAGGATTAATAGGACAGTTGTGAATTGGAGCAGGTCATGGGTTAAAAAAATGTGACATGATACCAATTTCAGTGGAGGCTTCGTATCTCACCCAACGAAGGCGATGCGTTAATGGCTCAGTCGTGGCTCATATGCGAAGAGTTTGATGGGAAAGCAATGCTGAAAACTCGTCCAGATGGAAAGGATGCGTGTTGCATGGACTGTGGATTGGGTTCCATAGATCATACGAAGAAAGTGTCTCCTTTCATACAGATCCACCCTTGTTAGGATTCCACTGAACTGTTCAGACTTTGAATCGGCTTTAATAGCTGCCACGACCTTCTCCTCGTCCTCTGTACAATTCTGAACTTGATGTGGTCGCGAGACAAGCTCCCATGCACAGGCAGTAGGCATGTTGTAGTACAGTAGAGGCCTTTCTTTTGAGCACTTCCAGCAAGCAGGTTGTCCAACTGTGTTGTTATCTGTTCAGTATCGAATGCATGCTTATCCTTATTCTGAACTCAGATCGAATAGCAGCTACAGGAAACAAATATTCACTACCGTGTATGATGGATTGGAGTCACACCATTCAAGGCTTCATAAAATTTTCCTGAATCAGGAGATGAAGGTTTATTACGGTGTAGAATGAAACGATTCATATTGCTCAGCACTTCTTCTCCTAGAAACGAATTGAATGTGAAGGTCAACTCTGAAATACCTGGTCGGCCGTTTTGTATGCCACATCCTTGTCACTTGTAAATGGTCTCTTTGAGAAACTCTATGGGCAGTAGGCAATATTTATACCCTTCCATTATGTACGTCCAATCAGACAATAAAAGTATTCTTTTACCAGGTTCAGAGAAGCTTGTTTTTTTACAATGGACGATTATACTGCAGTTTCAAGCTAATTTTATCTAGCTTATTTCTATTAGCTTTGATCCACGACTAAGGAAGAATTCATATGGTTGTTACCTATACATTTTTCCAAGGTCCTCTTGGTTGCCCCAGTGGTTCAATGTATTTTTTGAAGGGCTTCTTTTATGTGTTGCAAATTGTAACATAAAGGATCTTTTTAGTTTCTGGAAAAATGAGTATATTGTGTAGCTCACAGCTACCTATGCCATACTAAGATCCCAATAGTGGCATAATTGTTGATTGGAGCCGAGATTACAGAGTGCACCAAAATACCGAAGGACTCAATGCAAAAGAATCTGATTGCCAAAGCGAGGAAAGAGTTAGTGTGGGGTTCAAAATTGATTGCAACACCGAGTTAGAGGATTCAAGCTCATCGAGTTTGGCTATGTGCAGACTCTATCCACATGGACCCCCTCCTCTTCAAGTCAAACAGGTCAACAGGGGGTCCCGACATTATGTTAATTAAATTAATATTTTTATTTAAATATTTTAATAATAATATTTATTATTATTATTTAAATATTCTTTTAATTAATTGAGAAGACTAGGTCATCATGCAATTAATGACCCATGATGGAACCTTCTCAAGTGGTTCAACTAATCGTAATAAATACATCATGGGCCTTCATTTTAGGAATGTAATTATGACCATTTCCTCTTATTTCTCACATATTCTTCTATAAATGTAAGTTTGGAAGCTCATTTCAAAGGCTTCCAATAGTTGCATAAGTTGTTGAACAGCTAGATATCTCAAAGTAGTGTATACTTTTCAATAATCCTCTCTCTTCGCAAGTTGTTCTTGTGTGTTGAGAGAAATTTCAAGCCTCCTCTTCAAGACCGTAATGGCAACTATTGCCTCTTCGAATGTATGATGCATTGCATATGTTATTGAAGCAATAAAATTGTGTGTTTGTGACTAATCTCGGTCCTTCCATCCTTATGTGCTTCTTTGTGCCTTTCTCGTACTTGCAGGTACACCTGTAATTTTAAGTTTCTATTGCAGGTTCTTGGAGTTCTGTGCTTATCGAGTGGTAAATATTGCATGAAGTTGAGTTGTGGTGTCTGTTCACCCTTCTTGAGTTCATCCTTCTTCACTAGGAAACTGGTATACTTCTCGGTCTGATAGAGTTTAACAAAGGGAACGCGTGTCTCGTATTTTGTGGTATCCTGTACCCTCTCTAAGGTGCAGAGGTAAAGTTGACTTGTGGTGCACACACCCTTCAAATTAACCCTTCCTGAGTCTAGAAACACCCTTTATTTGGTGCATCACCATCCCTAGTATAGTTTCATTTATGTAAATCTCTTTCCCTAAAACCCCATGAAAATGTTATCATAGGACTAGATAATCATTTTTGTTACACTAGGAGTAGTACATCACTTAGTTTAGGAAGAGGAAGGAAGTGGCCTTCTCCGGAGGTTCACCTCTAGCCCAAGTCCCATAGCTTGAGAGGTGATCCCATGTGTCCCAATCACACCGAATGTTCTATTCACATCCCGGCCATTCGGAGGGTACAGTGATTTGGCAACAACAAGATGCTTTTCATCCAACTCGCATCAACTTGTCAATTCGATCTTCCAATTCTTTCTCATCGCTTAGACCTCCTATGTTGTAATATGTAAATATGGTAACATTATTTCCATTGGTAGAACTACCTCTACACCGAACACCAATTGAAAGGGTGTTGAAATTTCTTTTAGGTTGTCATGTATGCACAAAGTGCAATATAAACCTTGTCATCCCAATCTCTTCTTCCAACATCATAAATTTTGGTTAAGGTATGGCTCAATATCTTGTTGAAGGCCTCAGCAGTTCTATTTTTCTAAGGGTTATTAGGGGTTTTCCAATGGTGTGCAACCATAAATTCATCCAATAGTATCCCGATAGTCTCATTAAATAAATGAGTACCCATATCACTTGTTAAACTTAAAGGGAATCCATACCTACTAATAATATTTTCCCATAGAAACCTAGCTAACGTAGATGTTGTGTAATCCTTCGTAGGCCACTTCTACCCAACTTGTAAGACAATATTTACAAGTTATAATATAACACGATCTATTCCCGCATGTGGTCAGGGGAGAGATAGGTCCCACAAAGTCAATTACCCACTTCTCAAAATGTTCTACACTAGTAATAGGACTTAAAGTCATTTCATCCCTATGCCCAAAGCTTTCCAAGGCGTTGAAAATGGTCACATGCCTTACAATATGATTTGCAATCCTTGTATAATGTTTCCCATCATAGGCCAGCTAGGAGAATCTTGTGCACAGTGGCATCCCCTGCATAGTGTCCACCTACAATACCACCATGGGCCTCTTCCATAATTTATTCATGCTCATGCTCAAGTACACACCGGCACAAAAATTCATCCTAGCATAATTTTTATATCCACTGATCAACATGTAAGATGTGGTGCAAATAAAAAGTTTTTTTTTTTCTAAGGCCTTCATTCCCTCATGCACCACACCTATGCATAAAAAGACACCAATATCCTCCAAGTCTGAGGGCATGTAGTGTAACCTAAACAACTATGCATTTGGCATTGTGTCCTCAATGCTCGTGTGTCCTCTCCTGATTGAATCCTTCATAAATGGTTTGGACTAGAATTAATTTTACCTATCTTAACCACCATATTAAAGTTAAACTCCTGGAATAAAAGAACCCAATGACATATGCACCCCTATAAAATGATATTATTTACTAAGTACTTCAGTGCCATGTGTTCTGTATATAAGATAAAAGGTGTAGCTAGAAAATATTGTCAAAACGTGTGGAGCACATAGATCATGACAACGCCTCGCGATCTGTCATTGTATAATTATGCTCTGTTGGTGCTAAATTTCTTCTCACAAAGAAAATAGGATGATCAACAATCCTTTCTCTATGTTTGGCTAGTACCGCACCAATGGCCATGCCAGAAGCATCTACATGAATGTGAAAAGGCTTGGACCATGACAGAAGCACAAAATAGGTGCTATAGTAAGCCTCTCCTTTATTGTTTCAAACGTGTGTTGTTGCACTCGCCCTAGTAGAACTTTCCTTTTCCCTTTAGTAACTCTTCTAAGGGTGTGGTGATCTTGGCATAGCCCTTAATAAACTTCCTATAATATCTCATGTGCCCCAAGAATCTGTACCTCACTTTGGCTAGTAGGTTCCTCCAAGCCCAAGATTACAACAACCTTAGCAGGATCCACTAGCAAGCCTTCTTTACAAATGATGTGTCCCAAAAAAATTCCAAAGGGTGTGGCAAATACACACTTCTTAATATTTAAAGAGATGCTCAACTTTCGGCACCTCTCAAACATCAACCTCAAATAATCACACTAATCCTTTACATCCCATGACTATACAATCATCCAAATATACCTACAAGAAATTGTAAATAAAGTCTTGAAATGTTTGTACCACTATACGTGAAAATACTACACGTGCATTCTTTAATCTGAAAGTCATAACCATGTATGCAAAACTTCCCCATTCAATGATGAAATTTTTCTTCTCTTGGTCCTCTTTTGCTATCCTCACTTAATGATACCTAGAAAATCCATCAGTGAAGGAGTAGATTTCACGCCCTACAACGCCTTCTAATATTTTCTCAATAAAGGATGTGGGAAAGGGATCAATCACACATGCAACATTCAACTCCCTATAATCCACATAAATTACTATTTTTCCATCTTTATTGATGTTGATCACCATAGGGCTCACCTTTTTTTTCCTCAATGGGCACAATGATCCTAGAAAATAACATTGTCAATTTCTTCTTTTACCTTGACGTGCAAGTTCGATTCATCCCGTAAGGCCTCTTCTTAACCGAGCATGCACCTTCTTTTAGTTTTATCTTAATCTCTCCCAATGATTCATGTATGCATTTTAATTCATGATAGCCTCTAGGAAATAATCCTGGAGTTACGTAGCAACTCAATTATCTTAACAACTTTAGAGTTAGACCAATAATATCCAATTATGGCATCCTTAGGTTTAGCATCTCTGTTCCAAAGGTTCACTTTCTTGGTCTTTATAGGCGCATGGTACACACATGCATTCTCATCTACACTTTGTCCAAGACCTCACGCATACCCTCTATGTTCTCAATATCCAAGTTCTCAACATGTTCATCATCAACTATATAGACCATATTACCCTTCTCTCTTTCTAAGTAGGCATGCCCAAGTTGTATAACATTTCTTTCTTTCTCTTCAAAATGTGCCCCTAGGTCTAACTCTCCTAACAACTCCTGAAGGAGCTCCTCAAATTTACACTATCTCCTATAGTTAAATGCATCATAACCTGCAACACCTCATTCACCAAAGGTTTAGTGGAAAAATATTCAAAGGTCTAAATCATACCGCACTAAGTTCTTGCCAATTTCCATTCTCTCTATTCAAATCTGCATAGATATACCATGCACGCGCACAACATCACAAGGTGAAATAAAGCTTTTGCACCCACAACAAAGGTGGTAAAGCTTCATGCCCCTCTATCTAGAATCTCTCACACTACTAAACATGGTGTTAAACAAGATCATTACCATGAAATGCATAGATCTGAATAGGCGCATCACTCCTTAAAATCTAGCGAGATAAAGCAATCCCGACTTCTCTCCACTCCAAAATATTATCCATGTGAACCATCCACCGCGCGCTACCATTCCACGTAGAATATACACCAACATGTTCCTTATTTCTAGATGACATTCCCACTGAACTTCCATAGCAAGTAGGAATACTTTTGGATTCTCTTCACTTGTATACTTTGGTACTTGGTTGTTGCTCAAATATTTGATACTACGTGGCTTACTTGACTCACACAGCTGCACTCCATACTTTACACCCAACCATTTCATAAGTTCCATGTGCCCAATTGTCACATGCAACACTTGTAGTATCGCTCATGGACTTTTCATCATCCCATTGGAGAAATCCTTCCTTTAATGGCTCAAGAACTTCTAGATCTTGAATGGTACGCACATAAATTATGTTCAAGTCTTCTTCACTTAAGGGCTCTACATAAGGTAAATATTTCCCATCTTTCAAAGGGATAGTGACATGTTCTTCCTTATTCTCAAATCTTATATGCCCCTTATTGAAACATAGGTCAGCATTGTTTGCATAAAACCAAAAGCACCAAATCAATGTTGGGAAATTATCTACTTATGCAATAACTAAGACCTCAAAGTCCCCAATAAACCTATCCCCAGATAGTAATTGATGCATCTTTCAAACCCCCAATTGGCATTAGAAGATGACTATAATGGAGGTCTACCCATCTGAATCCACACATCCAAAGTGAGTACATTCACTTCCGTGCCTATGTCAATCAAAATGTTACTCAAAATCCAACCATCAACAACGAAATTTAGAGTAATCTCCTTATCATAATCCAAACTGTCTGGAGGAAGATTAGCATGCAAAATTTATCTCTCATGCTCAGTCCCAGTGCATGGATTATTTCCATTCAACTAGTTCCCTAAAAACGAAATAATTTTCTCTTGGCGCAACATCTTACAAACCTCCTTCAAATCATCAACATCTATTTGATGGAGCTCAACTACTTTATTTTGTTCTAACTTCCATGATTGTTCCTTCAAACATTGTATCTCACCCTGTAAATTCCTAATGACCTCCATGGTTTCTGATATACTTCCTTCTAATGCATAGGGTCTAGATACTTCGCATGTAATACTTCCTCCTTAGTAATCATAGGCTTCTGTTGAAGAGTTTCCTAGCGCTCATAACCTCAATGCATGTAGTAATATTTACATGTACTAACTTAGGGTCCGGCGTTAACATCAACCTCCATTGGTCCTCACCACACTTTATACTCTAACCATCCATGCGCCCTTGTTTTCCTGTTTATGTTGCTTACTCAAATGTTCATATAAGTTTGGGCACTCTTCATACTTATGGTTCTTTCCGCAAAAGGAAGACAATGTTCTGAGGACATTCACACCTGTAATGATAAGGAGATCTCGCATGTATAACAAGTTCCATGAGGAAATCATTCCTTCCATCCCCGCAACCTCAACCTCTAAATCCTCCATGATATCCTTGAGCTCAACCACGACCACCATTAGAATGCCCTCATTGTGATCATAGTCATGATGCTCACCTTTATCCTTAGAGTTATTAGTAACACCTGTCTGATGCACCCCAACATCAATAGAATCATGAATTTTATCAATTAACCTACAATCTTCAGTATCATGAGTGGAATACCTGCAAATCTTACAGTAACATGACACATTCTTTCTTATCACGTGCTGCAATAATGGGCATCGACTTGAACTATGGTTTAAATGACATATCTCACAATCCAATAATAATGAGCACATTGATTTACAAGGGAAACTATCCTTAGTATTCCCTTCTACTTCATAATTTGTACACTAAATTCCACTGCATCTCTCATGTGTTGAATTAGTAGATAATTTCTCTAACTATTTTTTATTGCTGCAATCTGAGCTTCATAAAATGGGCTCACTCATGTATCTACACTTCCTACTGCCACAATGAGAAGAGTTGCTTCAAGTGCCTCACATGGATCTATAAAGGTCTTATGTGAGAGTGCTCTTCTAAAAGGCATGATCATTCCTCCAACAAACCACTGTGCATGTTGGCTCACATGGATGTCATAAGATAACTTAGATAGAAGGGTCTTGAACCGAGCATCATATTCTGAAAAATCTCAATAGTGCCCTGCTTAATATCTTTAAGCATGCTTATGCTTTTCTACTCAAACTCAGGGATATAAAACTCTTTTAAGAAGGCATCTCAACATTGTATAATCCACACAAGTTTGATCAGGATCAAACCTTCTATACTAGTTGTGTGTGTACCCATGCACCGTAATTATAAACTGAATTACTTTGCACTTTGGAGCTATAATCCCCTTGGTGCACCAAAATATTTCACACATATGTACATGCTCGAATACATATTCAATGCATCTATACTCTTGAAGATGAAGGGACATCTCCATATAAATTTGTTGAGGCTAGTGTGGACCGTGCCCACCAAACCTAGAGCTTGTATTTCCACGCCTTCAAATCCACCAAATCCGTCTGCCCGAGCCACATGACCCTCTGGATTCTCCTTATGAAGTGGGAAACAGACTAGAGGATGCACTACCTTGTGTTCCAATGTTCGTGATGAACTATACTCCCACAATCTACAAAGTTACACTACTTCTAGACGTTATACCAATGTTCTGTGTGCCCACGTTTTGTGCCAAAGATGTGCCAGAAAATATACCTCCAAATGATCCTCCAAATAACATAGACAATGATTACGCCACCATAGATGAATACACCCCTTGATTAACTCCTGAACTTGATTGTAAATTGAATCTACCTACAACAACTCTACTACTTACACCATCCCGCTTAATGTTAACTATCATAGAATTTTTCAAACCAAGCACAAAGGCTATGTCTATAGGTAGGTTTAGATGTGCACCTGTGGTCCACAATATTTCATCCAATGTGCTCTCATCCAAAGCCAAGAGGGTTCTCAACCATGATTTACCAAATGGGGAGTTTCATATGCTTTGGATATATGTCCTCTCACGTGAGCTCCAAATCCTTCATGAGTCATCTCCTTTGTAACATCATTCTTTCTGTGATCTCTCGTTGCTTCATCATATCCCTCTCGCATGATTTATTAACTTAAGCCACCTTTCCTCTCTTCATCTATCTACCGCTAGGTTCACCATATTTACATAACCTACTCCTACCCTCGTGCATGGTGGGGTTTAGCTAGCAATAGGATTCTTTTCCAAATCTAGGGTTATGATCAAGATCTTGATTGCTAATGGAATACCGTGTAAGTAAGTTCCTTTGGGCTTGCAAGAAGAACTAAAACTTATAAAGTTTTGGGAAAGAGTAAGTGGAAACTACATACTCAAGAATATAGTTATTCAAAACACCATGGAACCAAACATCCACAAAGTGCGTCTAAATCAAATCTGCATCATACAAGGCCTGGAATTATTCATGTGTCTAAACAAGCGTGTGAAACTTCCAATTCATATTAGACGAGTAAGCAACCAGCCACTCATACAACTCTATGGGAAAGATAGCAAAGAACGTCTCATACAATGCATCATATAAATTCTACTCAACCCATGCGCGTGCATTAAACTCAGGTCCAGTGCTAAATCTATGAGTGTACTCTTCTTCTAGATCGTCTAACCACTCTTTAATACTGGCCAATGTCAATCGGTATGTCTTCATCATGCAACATCCTATAATACATATGAGAAAGAGGTCCCGAAACATAACCAATGATTTAGCCTAGAATATACCCACAAATCCCAAGGTGCACTGGCACATCACTCAAACTACACCGAGTTCTCACGTGAAGTGTGCAAGGGTACCATGTCCCTCTTTAGAGTATCTTGTTCAATATCTTTGCATGATTGCAAATATAATTCAGATCCATAACAAATAATCAATTACACCACATTACATAAACTAGATATAGATCTAAACCATCTCGAGAAATTGAATAAACAATTACTACAATGATATTTACTATGTAAGAACCATATTCTATCACATCTAACACCATTATCCAGCAAATAGCATCCATTATATTAAATATCGTAAAACATGTAAGGTTCATACATCATGATCCAGCTTTCCATAGTCATACGCACCGATAATTTCACAATGTAAATCTATAATAAAATGGTATCAATGATATCTCCAAACCGTATAAATCAATACATATATATAGGAGTAGGGACTTTCCCTTCACTTCCCATGCACCTTCCAAAAATAGGCTACATGTTAATAATAGCCATGCACCTTTACAAGAGAATACAAAAGCATGCAAGTGCTAATAATAGATCTTCTAAAGTTAACTCTAAGTATAGATCCTATTATTAGCCCAAAATTCTACATGGTGCTTGAACTTCCGCTTTCCCCAAAATAACCTTGCATGGTCTGCAAGTCTTCATATCATTGTGTGCTTAGTACTCCAAGTCTAAAAATAGCCTCATGGTGAAAATGGCTAAGTCATGTTTCCACCTATTCCTAGGTGTGCGTTGTCTACTATAATTATTAGCCTTCCTACATGCCTTATTTCCATGCACCCAACCCTTATGCATTTTCATCCTTGAGCTATATTTTATCCACTCAACACTTAAGAATATACACATACGCATGGATGAAATGCTTATATTAGGAAGAATATGATAAGAACACATTATAGGTGAGAGAAAGAATGCAACCGTGATATAAGGTGACCAAAAGGAGATAAATGACACTCAATCATAGTAAGGATCACACGAATAAATTGTGCTTCAAACCATATTAGAGGTAAACAAGAATGGGAGTCAATCAAGGAAATGCACTTGCAACCAATAGTAGGTGTTAACACACAACCATCGATAATTAGTAATACCAAGAGTCGCGAGGAAAATATGAAAGGTGGACTCATATACCTGATGTCAACATGACAAAAGGGATGACACTTTTATGTGAGAGTATAGGTTCTCCTTAGGTGGGTGTTCCTAGGTCTACACCCCGTCTCTAAGAAATATAACACAAACAAATCAATCCGGGAAGTTTTCTATGGATGAGAAAGTTGATCAATGTGGGAAGCTTTCTCACGATGCTTGCTTTTAAAACTTTATTCTTTTGCTTTAAGTATTTAGAAGGTTGATTAATGTGGGAAGCCTTCGCTGCCATTATTTGAAATGGTAGACATCCTTCGAGAGAGTGGTCTACATTTTGATTTTTACTTTTTAGAATTTTTGGATTTTTCTTTTATAAATGGCATGATAAGATATGCATGATGGATGTCCTTCAAGGGATCAATCTATTCTTATTCACATTTTGATTTTATGAACAAATTTCCTTCAAGGGAGAAATCTATTTTCTTTTTGAGAAAGATATCTTTTAGATGAGCATCCTGGAATTTTGATTTTTTATGGAAGAGTTGGGAATAGCTAGGTATACCATTCGGAGGGGACAATAAGTGTACAAGTGACACCCATAGACCCTTAGCATGGTTCATTTGGTAAATAAGAGGGAATTGGATGTAATGATTGCGGGGGTTCCCACCTAGAAGGAGGAACTTGTTCTTGAGGAATATGTTATGAGTAGATCCGTGGTGCCCATATTCAAGGTCACAAATAGGAAAGTGACTGTAGATCACATAATTCCAAATCATTACAATGAAAGATGGAATATACTGATGATGGATGAATGAACACTAACTTCATGTTAGTAGGTATGTTAACAATAGAAAGGAAGAAAGTGCAATGCATTAATAGGTTCCATTTCTATTTTACCATCAAGGAAGACAGCCAATAGGCTCTAAACCCATACTTATGTGTGATAATATAAGGTCCAATCTAGTTAGGAGAAAACTTTCCACATTGACTCCTTTCTAGAGTAGTGAAATTTTGATTTTCTTTAAGGACAAGGTCACCAATGTTAAAGTCGTGTTCCTTAAGGTGTTTGTTATAAGCACATTTGATGCACTCTTGATAGAAATGATGATGCTCAAGAGAAAGAAGGCAACATTTTCTAACAACTCAAGCTCGTGTTCGATGCTCTTGGTGATAATATTTTTCAGAGATGAATTCACGAAGAGAAATGTGAAAAGAGGGGATTTGGATTTCAAGAGGAAGAATAACCTTGGAAACTTAGATAAAAAGAAAGGAGTAGCTCCCATAGAGGTTTTGATGCTAGTTTGATAAGCCCAAAGAGTGAAGGGGGTATGAATGTTCTAATTACAACCTTTGATTTATCAATAGTCTTGGAAAGGATATTACAAAGAGTTTTGTTAGTGGATTTGGCTTGGCCATTAGCTTGAGGATAATATAGAGAAGAGAAGATAAGATTAATATTGAATGAGTCACAAATATTCTTGAGATATTTGTTTTTGAAGGACTTTCTGTTGTCCATGATGATTTTTTGAGGGACTCTAAGTGGAAAATGATATGCTAATAGATGAAATTAACAATTTGATTAGCTTTAGTTGATGTGAGTGGAATTGATTCCACCAATTTGGTGAAATACTCAATAGCAGTGATGATAGAATGATGGCATTAGGAAGAACATGGATTGATGAGGCCAATGAGGTCAAGTCCCCACTATGAGAAGGGCCAAAGGTCCTGAGCCAACTGTAAGGCCTAACTAGGAATGTGGATTAGATTGGAATATTGCTGGAATTTGACACATTTCTTAACGTATTCACAACATTATTGATTAAGAGAGAGCCCATAATAAATCATACGAAAGATGTACTTGGTGACAACCAAACCACTAAAATTTCCACCACATATGTCATTGTGGACTTCTTGGATTATTTGATTGGATTTGTGAAATTTAAGGCAATGAAGTAGGAAACCATCAAAGCCATGCTTGTATAGAATGCCGCCAAGGATTAAATAGTGGTTAGCACATTGAAGAAAGTAAATCCAAAAATTTTAAGATAGGTTGGAGGGGATGATGGATTGAGAGAGATAGTCAAAGATTTGAGAATACCAAAGATTACGAGGATTAGTGTCAACGTGGTTGACACGAGGAAGCTCATGAACATGAGATGGTTGATCAAGATGTTGAACACCAACATAAAGCTTATATTACTTAGTTGTCCATGGGATAAGGGATGTAAGAGAAGACATGGTTTCTACAAAATAGTTAGATGATCAAGGGATGGTTCAAGAGTGTTGAAACCAAATGCCCCTAGGAGGAAGTTGACAATATCCTTATATTTTTGAAGGACCTCATTTTTACATTGATAGATTCCTTTGAATTGATTAATGATGAGTTGAGAATTGCCATAAATTTCAAGGATTTGGATTTCAAGTAAGATACCAATTTTGAAACCTAAGGCGAGAGCTTCATATTTGGCCATATTGTTTGTGCATTTGAAATTGAGCTTGTAAGAAATAGGAATAGGATTATCCCAAGGAGGAATGATAATGACGCCAGTGCCTCCCCCTTCTTTGACATTTAGATATGTCAAAAAAGAGCATCATTTTGAGAGGATAAAACTCATGGTGAATGTGGAAGATGAACTAATCGAAAACTTATCATGAGGAAAACGACTATCATGAAGAGGGGAATTATCTAGTTAGTCTATGATAGCTTGTCCCTTGATTTATTTCTAAGAGATGAAATCGAGGTAAAATTTAGTCATGAGCATGAGCCATCGAGTGATGCAATCATTTTGATAAGGTTTATAATGCATGGTCTTGAGAAGATGAAAGCTAGTGATGACATAAGTCTTATGATTGAGAAGATAATGATGAAGCTTGGAGGTGGAAAAGAAAAGAGCACAACACATATTTTCAGCTTTAATAGTCTCATATTTATGAAGGGTGACCGATGTAATATATGGTTGCTCCTGCCCTTCTCACCGTGATGTGCCAACATGGCTCCTAGATCATGATTAGAGGTAGTTACATAGAGATAGAACGGATCCCCCTTGCGTGGAGGTGTAAGCATAGGTGGAGATAAAAGATATTGCTTGAGGTCCATAAAGGCTTTTTGGAAATTATGGTCCCTATTGAGAAAATGTGGATTTCTGTGGTGGCCTTTCGGTCGGATCCAATAGGGGCACTCCACTGACCCTATGCAAAAAGCTTGCAGATACTTGCAAGAGAGAAATTTGTCTGAAAGTGGGAAAGGGAGTGAGAAAAGAGGTAGGAGAACTAATGTTGTAGGTAGGAAATCAGATTCCTGCACACACTAGTTAGAAAATTTGTCACATGCATTCATGAGAAGAAACAACCCTACAAATGGCAACAAGACGAGATAAGATTGCAAACTCAAAGTTTCTGAAATATCCTCATCAAAGAGGCTACAAAATCCTTCTTCTTGTATTGCTGCTTAAACAAAAATTGTACATAGTGGAGAAATGGAGGAATTTGAGAAGAAGGGGGAATGAAAGAAAATGGCTATCTCCTTTGTTCTCTCAAAGTACAATATACTCTTGAGTTTACAAGATCGATTACCAACCCTCTACAATGGCGTGAAGAAGCCATTAAATCTCCTCCAAGAAATGGTTACAACTTCTTTGTTAGCAAGAAATGGTTTACAATTTCTTTTCAATCATTCACATCCATTCGATTCTTGATTCACGAAGAAATAATGGCGGAAAAAACCAAACTTTTCTATAATGCATTGATTACTTGTTTTGTAACTTTGAATTTGAATTCATCTTGCCTTTGAAACCTTAAATCAGAGTCGTACACATGGGAGAAATTTACTGGAATGGTGCAGAGGATGCCTTTTGCATTTTGTGCCTTTTGGAGAAATGGCATTTTGGAACATTTTGGCCCACTCACCCGCTTTTGATATGGTCATGACATGTGGCTTCACTTGATTAGTGAAGGAGTCACGGGTCACTTTTATAATTTTACCTTTTTTAATGCGGGCTTAAAAACACAAATTGCTCCACCAGCCCGCCTCCTTGCTTTGACCTTTGATGCAGGCTTAATATTTGACTTTCTCCTTATAGCATGATCAGGCTGCGGGTCACTTTTTAACTTTTCACCTTTTTTACAAGAGGCTCAAAATCTCAAATCTCCCCAACGGTCCACCTCCCTACTTTGACTTTCCAACAATGGGGCTCAAGATTTGACTTTTTCCTTTAAGCTTGATCAGGGTTATGGGTCACTTTTTAACTTTTCACCTTTTTTACAAAGAGGCTCAAAATCTCAAATCTCCCCGATGGTCCATCTCCCTACTTTGAATTTCCAATTTGACTCGGGCTCAAGATTTGACTTTTTCCTTTAAGCCTGATCGGGGCATCACTTTTTAACTTTTTGCCTTTTTACAAAGAGGCTCAAAAACACAAATTTCTCCACCGACCCACTTCCAATTAGGTATGTCCACATACCCATGGATGATGGGGCCAAAATTTTGATGGGGAAGAAACGACCATCGTTCCCGACTATTAAAAAAAAAATAGAGAAGAAGAAAACTCCACCATTTCACGCCCGATTTTCAAATTTCTTTCATGAGCCAAGGAATTGAAAACAATACAAGGTTCGACGATCCAGGGGCATAGAAAGATTGAAAATTTCATTCAAATGAGGACAACAATAAAATTTTCACGCATCCAGACAAGAAAATGGAAAATTTATCAAAACAAGCAGACTGGGATTTGAAACAACTCTAGGGCATGGATTTCTCTATCTCTTCAAACTTTCAACTTGGCTTAAATACTTTAGGAGGGCGAGAGCTGAAATTTCAATTTAACTTGGAAAATGAAAAGTAGTTTTCGGGAGACAACAACTAGCTCTAGCTTGGGGACATGGCATGGACTGAGCATGGTGAAGACGTGGTATGAGGATCCAGAATCTCAATTTTTAAACCATATAATGTTGACTCAATGCCTTATCCATTGGGCCTTAGAGTCATGTACAATTTTGAGAAAGAAAGATCAGAAGAAGGAAACACACAAGCACACAAAAGGAAGGAAACACACGACACGCAATAGAAGGGGAAACAAAACCACACAATGGAAAGGGAAACACACCAAGAAATCACCTATGGTACAAGGCAGGGGACAACCCACTTTCACTGATGATATAGTTTCAAGTATTTCCCACTTCAAGGAAATTCCAATGGCATTCCATCCAAGTATGAGAGGAGAAAAACATTCTCACCATAAGCTCCATGAATTTGGAATGGGCCGAGCCATAATGAATCAAACTTTCCATGGCTGCCCTTTGGTTCTTTTCTCTTGTCCCATAGCAGGACAAAGTCTCCAACCTTGAATTCTCTTGCCTTAGCCCTCTTGTCAAATATCTTCTTCACTTTCAATTGGTGTTCTTTGATTCGATCCACCACCTAGAATCTATTTTCTTCCAGCTTCTCCAGAAATAGGATCCTTTTGTCTATGGAATCTTTGTATTGACCATCTTCTATTTCCTGTAGCAACTTGAGAGCTGACATCTCAATTGTGAGGGGAATCTCTGCTTCAACTCCATACAACAGTTGGAATGGAGACATACCTATCACCTTCTTGGGAGTGATCCTATCTACCCACAATGTGTCGTACAACCTTTTGTGCCAATTCCTTTTATTCTCATCTACAAGCTTGTGGAAAATGGTCACAATGTTCTTGTTGCTTGATTTGGCCTATTCGTTTCCTTGTGGATAGTAGTCAAAAGAATGAGCTAGGGAGATTCCGTAGCTATAAAAAAACTCTGGTCAGCTCTCTCTTGAAGAGAAATAGGTAGCATTATCTGCTACAATCTTCTGTGGCACTCAAAATGGACTATGATATTCTCCTTGATGAAGTTGCATACTATTTCAGTGTTGGCTTGTTTGGCTGGAATGGCTTCCACCCATTTGGTGAAGTAGTCTGTTGTGAGTACATAGGTGTGCCCCACACTTGAGTGAGGGTTCAGAACACCAATGAAGTCCAGCCCCACTATTGAAATGGTTCTTCAATAACCACAGCCCGAGTGGTAATGCAATGAGTCGTGGTCTTCCAACGAACTATTGGCATGCTCTAAATTTAGAAACCCAATCTCGAGTGTCTGCAAAGATGGTGGGCCAATAATACCTTCCTCGAGGATCTTGTGTGTAGTGACCATTGCTGAAAAATTCCCACCACATGCTTGGTCATGGTATGCTTTAAGCAACTTTTCTTGTTGCTCTTTATCTACGCACCTAAGGAAACAACCATCCAGGCCTCTTTTATAGAGTGCATGATTCCAGATTACAAATTTAGCTACCTTTAGCTTGAGTGTTCTCCTTTGCTTATAATCAAGATGGGGAGGGCATTCTCCATAAGTCAGGTAATAGGCAATATCAACATACCACTCATCAGTAGTGGTGACAAAGAGAACATGTGGGTTGTCTTCTGAACAAGTTGAGCAAGCACAATTTTCTTTACCATGTTGAATTTTGAGTGTTTCATCTTCAACAATCAACTTACACAAGCCATTTCCCTTACTAGATTGGAGGGTCGAATCTCCAAGTCATATTCTTGAGTCTTTGCAATCCAATTTCCTCTTTTAGCTCTAGGATCCTGCTATGTCAAGATGGACTTGATTGCACTACCGGGGACCATCACCACCGTATGGGAATTGAGGATGTAAAACCTAAAGTTTTTTACAGCCTTGACCACTGCATAGGCATGCTTCTCCAATTGGTTGTATTTTAGCTCATGCTTTTTCAAAGGACAACTCATGAAAGCAATAGGTGCTTCCACATCTTCATCATTTTTCTAACAAGAACAACGGAGAGTGTATGCTCTGATGCATAACAATACATGATGAACTCTTTGTTAAAATCTGGAGACACAAGGGTTGGAGCCTTGGCAATGGATTTCTTGATCTCTTCAAATGTTTCCTTCCCTTCATTGTTCCATTTGAAACTTGCTTGAGGTTTCATCATGGAAGTGATGTGCTTTGTCAATTCAACAAACTCAGGCACAAAACGATGAAGAAAGTTTACCTTTCCAAAGAATGAATGAACTCCCTTCTTGCTTATGGGTAGGGCTAATGCTTGAATGGCTCTAATCCTCTCAGGATCAATGTGTGCTCCATGTTTGTTCACAATGTGCCCCAATAACTTGCCTTCTATGACTCCAAAAATGCACTTTTTGGATTTAGTGATATGCCATGTTTCCTACACCTTGCAAGTACCTGTTCCAAGTGATAGATATGATCTCCCCTCTTCTTTGAAAATACTGTGAGATCATCAAGATATATGACAATGCAATGCTTCATATCTTTGAAGGCCAAATCCATCGCCCTTTGGAATGTAGCTCCTGCATTGATTAGGCCAAAAGGCATTCTGATAGGAAAAAGTGCCCCAAGGTGTTGTAAAGGTTGTCTTGGTGTGGTCTTCCTCTGCCACTTTGATTTGATTGTATCCTGAGAATCCATCAAGTAATGAAAGAATTTCAGATCTAGTGACTGCTTACAGGATATGGTCCATGATAGGAAGAGGATAATTTTCCTTGAGTGATGCCTGGTTCAGGTTGCAAAATCTACACATATCCTTATTTCACCATTCTTCTTCCACACTGGCACAATGTTAGCCACCCACGTTGAATGGTGGATGGGAAAGATGATCCTTGCATTAAGCATCTTCATTACCTCCTCCTTGATGGTATCAACAATCTTTGGGTTATACAGCCTTTGTTTCTACCTGAAGGGCTTAACACCCTACTTCAAAGGAATTGAGTGATGCATTTCTTTTGGCTGAAGGATTTGAGTTCATCATAAGAGTAGGCCAAGACATTTGAGTATTTCTTGAGTAATGCAACAAACCTTATTTTTTCTTCAGTGAGCAACATTTTCCAATATTGACCATCCTTGGCTCCTCCAGGGTACCAATGTTTTCTTTATCAAAATCAGCTGGGCACCGAGAAGATTGCTTTTCTTTCTCTTGAATGAATCTATCATGTTTGTCAAAGAGGTCTTCTAAAGAGACTAGGCCTTTGGGAATTTTGTTCCCTTTCAATTTGATTACTCCCTCATCATCAATCCCTTCAATTCCTTCTTTCTCTTCTTCGGGGACTACTTCTCGGTGTGGATTTTCACCTCCTTCAAGAAGAGATTATTGAAATTATCCCTTTGCTCCAAAAAGGATAGAATTTGGTTATCATCATTGAAGACTTTCCAATGATTTGCATTGTCTGGTACACTAGGCCGGAATACCATTTCAATGGTCACTTTGTCTTTACCAAAAGAAGGATGAGGTGTCACTAGGGAAGCTAACACTACAAGAGAATCAGCCTTTTCATTTTGTTCCCTTGGAATAGCTTCAATGGAAAATGCATCAAAAGATTCAATGCAATCCCACACTCTATTTCTGTAATGCCTGAGCCTTGGATTTTTCACCTAATATTGTTGGTGGACCTGCTTTACCACAATCTCTACATCACCTTTGCATCTCAACTTCTTGATTCCCATGTCCTCTGCTACATTCATGCCTAAGAGTAATGCTTCATACTCTAGTTTGTTGTTTGTATTATCAAATTGCAGCTTGTAGGAAAAAGGGTACACCTCATTGGAAGGAGAGTACAATACTACACCAGCTCCTGAACCTACTCTGGAATGGCTACCATCAAATTCCATTGTCCAAATCTGATCCTCTTCCTCCTCCATGAGAAGTGGCAGGTTCTCTTCCTTTTTTGATGTGAGGAAGTAATTTCCTAGCCCACAATCTTGAAAGAGAATGTTAGCTCTTGGATCATCAAAATTTCTTACTATGAATCTCATCTTTCTTACTGGCAGCAACTTCTTCATCTCTCCTTTTACTGGGATAGTTGCAGATGACCAATCCATTTTTATTTCTCCACCTAGGTCTCTACAAAAACTTCTGCTCAAAAGCATACCAAAAGATGTTGGGATGTCTACTACCAGTATGGTCAAGAGCACCTTCTTGTCTAGAAAATCAGCTAGTGCCACCTATGCATCCTTGATTCTTCCTACCAATGGAACTTGTTTGGATTCCATTGAGTAGCATGTGCCATTTACCCAGGTCAAAGTGAGGCCTAGAGATTTGCAACTTTGGTCTGGCATCACATTGTCTGAGGCTCCAGAATCTATGATGTAATTATTCAACTGGAAGCCTTTGATGAGGAGTGATAGGTAGAAAGGTTCAACTCTATTGGTGTTGGAGGCACTGAGGGCTAGCATGTTTTGGGAAGGTGGTGTGGATGGTGTGGGGAGTAAGCCTTTAGAATTTGGGCTTGAAGAGATAGGGTTACCACCATGAACTGCATTGATGAATCTATCAAATTGGGCAGGATGTGTTTGTAGGTATTCTATTTCGAGAGAGCTGGACTTTGGTTTTGCTTGCATGTTCTACAAAGTCAAATGGGGAAATGGTGGGTGAGGAAGAGGCTCCTGAAATGGAGGAAGATCTACATGGTAGAGACTTTGCTACTTTTGGTGTTGGGTTCTCCTTTTCGATGTAACAATTGGCTTGGAAGGGGGTGAGGGTGTAGCCTTTGACTAAACTTTAGATGTTTTTGCAAGACCAACATTTAGAAGAGAATTATTCTTAGAAAATTTTGAGCTGGAAGAAGAATCAAATGACTTACTTGGTATAGTAGCATGCTCTTTGGAACCAATGAGTCTAGTTTTTCTTTGGCTGATTCCATGGAAGGTGGTAATGGTGATCCTCTTGTTGATGATTTTATTCTGTGTAACCTCTGGAGGACAATCTTCTTTATTCTTCTTCTTATCCTTTGCTGCAAATTGGGGCTGAAATCCCTTTCTTAGATTGAGCACGAGTGAAAACAACACATGAGAAACTTGGAACTTCTTCATCACCTTCATCTTCATCATCAACATACTCAATCAGGCCATTAGTGCATATCAACTTCCTCAATCTCAAGATAGTTTTCATAATCTTCCATGTTTTCTTCTTCAGTTTCATCAATTTTTACTTCCTCCTCTGGCTCTTTGGTGTCACAGATGGCATTGATAGTGTGGTGCTTCAAGAGCAAGCAATGAGGAGGTGGAGAAATCCTTGGCCTATCTAGGAGGGTTTGGTCTCCTTGAAGCATTCCACATTGTGATCTAAGATAGCTTGCTTCTTCAAGGCAACCAAGTCATTTTCCATTTTTTGGAACATCGGATCTGTGGTGACAAAGTTTGAATTTTGACCCTTTTGTTTCCCATTGGGGCCTTTCACCTTTCCAGAAAGGATTAGATCATCATCGGTTTCTATTGCAAAGTCCTAGGCTTGCCTCAATGTTCTTGGTTGGGCTCTTCTGAGGAAGAAACCTACTTCTGATGGCAGAGCACTGATGAAAAACCTCTTCAAATTATTTTTGGGAGGCACCACATCTTCAGGGATCCTTCTTATCACTCTATCATATCTTGCTACAAAGTCCCTCATTGACTCGAGGTTTCTTTCTTCATTTGTACCAATTAGACCAAAATATCCTGACAATCTTCCGTGGTCTTGAACTTGTGTTTGAATGCACTTCTTATATCTTCCCAACAGGTGACAGACCTCGGGGTAGCATGTAGAACCATTCGGCAGCCTTTTCTTGAAGTGACTCCACAAAGAGTCGACTGACACATCTTCATTCCTCAACACCCAACACACCACAAGCAATGATAAATGCTTGCTACATGCTCTTCAGGAGTTGAGAACCATCCCCTCTAAATTTTGGGAAGTTTTTTCTCGAGCCTCTCGGTAGCTCATGGAGTGGTTGAGCAAGAGCCAATGGGACCGATGTTTCCTCCCCATGGTACATTAGGCCTACGGGCTTCACGATCACGTTCACACTCATGATCATGATCATGATCACTATCCCCCATTCTATTTATGTTTTCTATCTTCCAGCCTTTATAAGGTCAAGGTGTGGCTTCGCTCCTCTTTCTTTCATCTACCTTGGCTTGAAGTCTCTCGATTTCTTCGAGTTGAGCTCTTATTTCTTCATCGCTCTTGCTTCTCTTTCTCTAGCTTCTTCTTCGGTCTCTACATTGGTGAAATCTTCAAGGTTCTCATTGATGTATGGAAATTCACCATCCAAAGGATTGGCAACACTCAGGTTCCCAACGTGGCCGGTTGCTTGAAAAGGAGGCCTCTAGATTCCGAGTAGCTCTTGTCTCCTTTGAAGTTCCTCAAAAATGGGATCATTTTGTCCTCCTTGTCTCTGTTTCCGGTGTATCTTCTATCCGCCAGCTTGAAAATCTATGCTCTTCTTTGTGGTGCTAGAATTTGTCTTTTCCTCTCCAATTCAACAACGTATTCTCTTCTTCAAGGTCCAGAATTCTCATGGCAATGAAGTAGTGGTTGGCACTTTGTCTATTATGCCAGATAGCTTCCCTCAAATCTGAAGCAACGTCTTCTTAGATGTGGAAGAGAAATTCAGGTCTTTCAACAGAGGGTTTCCTAAAATAGCCATGATTTGAATCCATGTGGCTCATATAGCCATTCAAATTCTAGAAATTTTCTCTTTTTTTTTTGAATTTTTTTTTGACTTGTGGTCACTTTCAGTGTAGATGTTGCTAAATCTGCCCCACATGGTGGGCACCAAAAACTATTGGCAAGGAAATTTTTTGGGTGGAAAACTTTTGGATTCCTTGCCAACGCTCTAGGAATCTAAGTCCCTCTACTTAACCAGAGCAAGCAACTACCGTATATGCATGCGTGCAAGAAAATGTGGATTTTTGGTGGCCTTTCGGTCGGGGATCCAACAGGGGCACTCCACTGACCCTGCAAAAAATCTTGTAGATACTTGCAAGAGAGAAATTTTTCTAAAAGTGGGAAAGGGAGTGAGAAAAGAGGTAGGAGAACTAATGTTGCAGGTAGGAAATCAGATTCCTGCACACACTAGTTAGAAAATTCATCACATGCATTCATGAGAAGAAACAACCCTGCAAATGGCAACAAGACGAGATAAGATTGCGAACTCAAAGTTTCTAAAATCTCCTCATCAAAGAGGCTACAAAATCCTTCTTCTTGTATTTGTTGCTTAAACAGAAATTGTACATAGTGGAGAAATGGAGGAATTTGAGAAGAAGGGGGGGAAAAAAAAATGGCTATCTCCTTTGTTCTCTCAAAGTACAATATACTCTTGAGTTTACAAGATCAATTACCAACCCCTCTACAATGGCGTGAAGAAGCCATTAAATCTCCTCCAAGAAATGGTTACAACTTCTTCTTTGTTAGCAAGAAATGGTTTACAATTTCTTTTCAATCATTCGTGTCCATTCGATTCTTGATTCATGAAGAAACACCAATGGAAAAAAAACAAGTACTTTTCATAATGCAGCAGTTACACTTGTTTTGTAACTTTGAATTTGAACCATTCATCTTGCCTTTGAAACCTTAAATCAGAGTCGTACACGTGGGAGAAATTTACTGAACGGGCAGAGGATGCCTTTTACATTTTGTGCCTTTTGGAGAAATGGCATTTTGGAACATTTTGGCCCACTCACCCGCTTTTGATATGGTCATGACACGTGGCTTCACTTGATTAGTGAAGGAGTCATGTCACTTTTATAATTTTACCTTTTTTTAATGCGGGCTTAAAAACACAAATTGCTCCGCCGCCCGCCTCCCTGCTTTGACCTTTGATGCGGGCTTAATATTTGACTTTCTCCCTTATAGCATGATCGGGGCATGGGTCACTTTTTAACTTTTTTTTTTTTACAAAGAGGCTCAAAATCTCAAATCTCCCGATGGTCCACCTCCCTACTTTGACTTTCCAACGGCGGGCTCAAGATTTGACTTTTTCCTTTAAGCCTGATCGGGGTTATCAGGGGTCACTTTTAAATTTTTTCCCTTTTT
Source organism: Taxus wallichiana var. yunnanensis (assembly GCA_018340775.1). NCBI lineage: Eukaryota > Viridiplantae > Streptophyta > Pinopsida > Cupressales > Taxaceae > Taxus > Taxus wallichiana. The sequence continues at coordinate 594,821,983 of CM031243.1, forward strand.
ACAAAGAGGCTCAAAATCTCAAATCTCCCCGACGGTCCACCTCCCTGCTTTGACTTTCCAACGGCGGGCTCAAGATTTGACTTTTTCCTTTAAGCTTGATCGGGGTTGCAGGTCACTTTTTAACTTTTCACCTTTTTACAAAGAGGCTCAAAAACACAAATTTCTCCACCAACCCGCTTCCAATTAGGTATGTCCACATACCCATGGATGATGGGGCCAAAATTTTATGGGGAAGAAACGCCCATCGTTCCCGACTGGAAAAAATGCAGAGAAGAAGAAAACTCCACCATTTCATGCCCGATTTTCAAATTTATTTTGTGAGCCAAGGAATTGAAAACAATACAAGGTTCGACAATCCAGGGCATAAAAGATTGACAATTTCATTCAAATGAGGAAAACAATAAAATTTTCACGCATCCAGACAGGAAAACGGAAAATTTATCAAAACAAGCAGACTGGGGATTTGAAACAACTCTAGGGCATGGATTTTTCTATCTCTTTGAACTTTCAACTTGGCTTAAATACTTCGGTTATCACTCCAAACATACACTTGGTTGGATTGAGATGGAGGAAGAAGTAGATAAAGCACTCAAAAATGACTTCAAGGATGGAATGGTGGTCATGACTATGTCTATATTTACCAAAGATGCCATCAACATAGTCCTTTATAGCCTTGTGGATGAGATCATAAAGATGTAATTCATGGCTCCTGATAGGTAGCTCTAGTGTTTTTCAAAAAAAAGGGCATAACATGATAGCGGAAAGTCTCTTAAGGAGTGATGAAAGAGGTCTTATATTGGTCTTACAGTGCAATGAAGATTTGATTATACCTAAAGAAATATTCCATAATAGAAAGCATCTCATGGCCTACAATAAGTTCTATAAGTTGATCGATGTTAAGAAGAGGAAAATCATCCTTAGGGAAATAAAGGTTAAGATCTTAAAATTCAGTGTAGGTAGGAAGCTTTCTAAAAGATTTAGCAATAAGTACGATGTTAGAAACCCATTTTAGATAGTTAATATGAATGAAAAAATTGGCTGAAAGAAGGCATTACAACTCCTCTTTGAGAAGGAGGGAAACTAGAGGGTGTAACTTACAAAGCTTCTACTTAACCGACTTACCATTAGGAAAGGTAATGATGTTTTGGGCAATGATGGAAGGATATAGACCTAAAAATTTTAATACGACCATGTGAAGCCTTGGATATGTCGAGAAAGGAAGGAAGTGAAAGATTCAAGCTCCTTTGAATCAAAGTATTGGCATACTTTAAGGATGTGGGGCCCTTGCAAAGTCCCTATGTTGATGTTGATGGTGGATTCATTAAGAAGGGTAGATGTATCTGGCAGTAAGGTCTTATGAAGATAGGAATCTTCTTCCCTCATGTAATAAAGGATGGAATCATCATCGGTGCATTGAAGAACATCAATGGTAGGGGAATCTTCCTCTATCATATCTAGAAATTAAAGAGGGAGGGACCTAGTTTCACCTTCACACTGATAAGTGACTAGTCCCAAGGTAATGGTGGAGATTAAAAAAATCTAGAGGTGATGGACACGGTGTCATCTGTATCCATAACCTCATGGGATGGAGAAGATGGAGGATCAATGTCCATAAGAGCTAAGGATGGAGGAAGAGGTTCAGTAGATTGTTTCCTATAGCCTAACCCAAATTTTCATGGGGTTTTCAAGATTGATCAATGATGAGGTCATGGATTCCTTGTTCATAATGCCCCATTCCAAATCCTTTCCAGGAGTAACGATGAAGATAGGTGTAGGCAAAGGATTTCTTGTAAAGACAATAAAATTTGTTGGTTTTTTTTTTGTGAGGTTGAATATCAATGTAGGAGGAAGGGTAATCAATGCCACCATAGATGAGATTAGTGTGAAGATGAGGGGGGGCGAAAGGAACGATATCCTCAACATAAAGTTGATACATTGGATCATTTTTTGGGTCTATCAAAAATATTAGGCATGGGAAGAGCATTAAGCATGAGAAGACAATACTCCCCAACATGAGATAATCTATTACTTTTTCTAAGGAATCATATTATGGAGTTTGGATGCGAAACATATGACCTAGTGGATGTTTCATAAGAACCTTGTGTGGAGATGAACACATCATTAGGATCGTAAGTTATGTGACATGTTTTAAATGCAAGAGTGTCTGCGGGGATATTTAAGATGTTCCCCTTGTGTTCATACTTAATGCATTAATGAATGTCGAAAGGAACACAAAAATTTCTTGAATCCATGTTCATCTAATTAGGATGTTATATTGAAACTCCCCTTCTATGATATAAAATATCTCATGGAGGATTTTTTCACCAACGTGGATAGGATGGATAAGCATGCCCAAAGTGGGGGTGAAAACTATTAGAGATCACAAGCACTAATAAAGGGGGATGAATCAGTGCAGATTAAAATTAATTTCCAAAGTTATTTTTAATCCACAATTTCTTAAATTTTAGTAATAATATATCATGTGCATTTCATTAACCATATATCGGACAGAAAAATGCCAAACACAGAGTTTATAGTGGGAAACCCTTTTGGGAGAAAAACCCACTTGAAACCAAGGATTTATTAGGAACACCAATTCCAAAGCTTACAATGGTTTTGATTGAGCACCCACTCAACCTGTGAAGCACCCACTCAAATATTTACTTGAGAACCGTTAAGTGAATTTTAGCAAGCACCAACCCTAATTTAATCAACTAAAATTGATATTTTGTAGGCACCCACCCACAAGGAGGCTATAACCCCCTGAAAATTATAAGCTACAACTTAGACTTATTTTACATACAAATTTTGATCATCTAGTTATAAACATTGCTTACACAATAGATTATGATCACTTTTCTGTATCTATTTGTGTTCTCTCTTTCACTCTCTTATGCTCATCTGATTTGAACCCTTCTTGCTCAATCAATCTATCACATTGATGCTATTCTCATCTGATATATCTTTTTACCTCATCTTTCTTGATCCTTCTCTCTCTTTTATTTTTGTAGCTCCTTTAGCTTGAATGCATCGTCTTCTCACTTAAGAAACTTCTTGTATTGGTATCAAATTTCCTCTATATTGAAAATCGACCCATTCTAACGCTTCCTTTGGCATGCCGTAATATTTCTTGCTTTCGTGCCTAAAAATATATTTTATTAATTGAATACAACTAACTCCAAATTTTTCTCTTGCTATATTCGGCTTGATTTCACTTTTTCTATGCATTTGTAGGATTTATTTATGATTCGATACCTAAAAATATATTTCTCCTCTTTTTCGGATTTCAATCGTGATCAAGATGATTGAGCTGCTTTCTTCTCTAATATTTAATTTTTCCTTGAAGTCAGGAATTACATAGAGACCTACAACTGTATTTTCACAAAGTCAATGAACATTAAATTTTGACAACTAGAACTTTAGATTTATTCATTCTTCGTGGATCTCAAGTTGTATACTCAACTGTAATCACCTTACATTCAAATCACCATCGATTTTGGAGAATGAAATATTACTTGTCCATTTTTAAATCAATTTGATTATCCTCGAGCCTTGTCTAGTTCATATTTATTCAATCCAAAAAAATTCTTAGCATTTCTGAGTTTCTCCTTTATATCACCGAAATATCCTTGTTATGTAGCTTTTCTCCTTTCTTGGCGGCTTTACTGATTATCCACGATCTTTTCTTTACTTCATGGCTCTTTCAATGTTTCATGGCTTTCCTTCTTGTTCACTTCATTTTTGTAGCTTTGTTCCATGTCCATGGCTCTATTATTTTTCCCGTGGATTTTATCATTCTCTGCAGCTATCTTTCATCCTTCGCGTCCCGTATAGTTCTTCATGGATTTTTCTTTTACTCACACTTCCTCCATATTTTTCTTACTCCCACAGCTTTACCTTCAGACTATTCATACTTCTTTGACTCTTCCTTCACATACGTGGCCTTACCATTCTCACTTGTGACTCACTAAGATTATGTGGATTCTTCCGAGTTCCACAGCTTCCTGCAAACTTTGAAGGTTAACTCCTTATGTCCATGGCTTGAAAAAAATTATTAAGTCCCTTATAACTTATCTTTGATCATCCTAAAGCCTCTATGAGTTGAAACTACCATTCAACCTTCATTTTTCTCGCTTAATCACTTGACCAATTAATCATTTTTTCGATCAATGCAGCTTGACACAAGTGAAAACACAAATGACATCATTCAATGCACAAAAGACCATAGGTGATTGGGTGATAAAGAAACTAGGGAGCTTAATATGATAAAAGGTGTGAGATGAGATGATGTTTATGCTAGCTCCATTATATATCATAGAATGACAGATGAAAGTGTCATTGATACGCACAATGATGAAGAGTAGAAGATCATGTTCTTCAGTGTTATGTTGGGAATCTTGGTATCGTCAAGGATATGGAACCGGCGATAAGCGCTCCAACAAGATATAAAAGGGATGAACCTCATCATTAGGAGTGGGGATATACTTAAGAGCTTCGAGGAGAGCTTTCCTATGGTCTAGAGATTTGGATAAGCTCTTAAAGTGAAATCTTAATTGGGGATTGATGGAGTTGTTTCATAACACTTTGTTCGATAATAGCATGCTAAGGGGCATATAAGATAGACACCTTAGGTTTTGATGAAGAAGTGGGTGGAGTAGGATCACTAGAAGGAGTGGTGATAATGGCCTTGATTTGGAATGAATGGGTGGTCAAAAATCATGGGGATGAGAACGGTTCATGATCCAAAAAAATTAATAAAAGAGGATTACCCTCTTTAGGAGAGGTCGAGGTTGGAGGAGGGATGAAAATGTAAGTCTTAGATGAATGAGGAGATTTATATATCTTGGTGGATGAATATTGAGATGAAGAAGTGAGATTGGTAGATGGAAGAGGGTGATATCCTTCATTAGAAGCTTGTCCTCATCGATAATATTATGAATGATAGTTTGAAGGGCCCTAAAATATTTGGTGTCATTTCTTGGTGCATGAGGGTATGCAAAAATGAGATTATAATCAAACCATTAAGGTCTTGGACCACGTCGATCAAAAGTTTTGATAGGTGGGATAGTGATTGCAAATGCTTGAAGTAGATGTTGGAATATTTCCATGTAATATCTAATGTGGGTGGTTGGTGAAGAGATTGTAGATGAAGTAAGTGATGAAGGAAAAAGGGAAGGCTTAATATGATAAGGATTTGTGGGGGCCTTTGATTTTGTCTTGGTCTTAGAAGAAGAAGAAGAAGAAGGTTGTTTTTTGGTTTTGGTTTTCATCGGTGGTGACTTAGATGGTTTATAATATGTTTTCGTAATTGAAGATTTGGATGATTTTAAAGCGGGAGCTAATTTAGAGGAAGGATTATTTTTCTTTGATTTGGATGTAGTTGGGGTCTTGGATAAGGGGGTTGGCCCTAAGACATATAGTGATACTCTAAGAGTGATGAAATGACATTAGATTTCTTAGGAGGGTAGTCTTGGGAGAAGTAAGTTCTAACTTTTTGTGTGGGTGTGTGAGGGATTTTTTTATGGGCATGCCAAGGTTCTTAAATTTTGGTTGTGAGGAATTATCTTTGGTAGGGATGATGACACATTCAACTAGAGAATCATGGAGGTGGAACTATGTGATGTACATTGCATTGTAGAGATTGATTTTGAAGGTGGAAGTGGTTTTCATATGACGATGCACTTGATGATATCTAAAGGGGTGGTAGATTATGTAGGTCTAGGATTTGCAGATGTAAGGATGATTGGAGTTGTAGATGTGGTGAGAGTGTCATCTATGGATGTATTGAGTGTGGGTGATTTCACGATGTATAATTCAAGGGTTGGTATGGATGTGGACGTAGGTTCACATGTTGATGTGGGTATAATAGTATATGTAAATGATGTGGAAGTAGGTGTAGAGGTGTTAGATGAAGATGTAAAGCTAGGTGTTGAGGTAGTTATTGGTGAAGGCTTAGATGTGATAGATAAGGATGTGTATGATATGGGTGGATAAGTGAGGTTGACTAAGGCTGATGGGAATGTAGTGATTGTGGTCATAATTTATGTCGATGAAGTTGTGATCATGGGAGAAGAGTCTGAAATAGAGGTAGATGTAATGGGTGATGAGATGATTGGCGTGGGTGATGGTGTTGGAATTTGGTCTATGGTATTAATTGTATTTGCATTAGGTTCTTAAGATGTGGGGTGGAGTTTGATTATTGGGTGGATGATTAGGAAAAGGTTGTTTGAAGATGTCAAGAGGTTGATTAGGTGGTGCATTAGGATTGTCCACTTGGAGGTCACCTAAGTCTATGAGTTTTTGAATGATGTCTTTAAAAGTGTGACACTTCTCAATGTCATGACCACGAACTTGATGAAATTTAAAATGATGTTCCTCATGATACCATGTTGGTTTGTGTTGTGATTCATGAAAAGTTCGGATGGGAGGAGTATGAATGAGATGGACTACCAATAATTTTTCAAATATTGTGTTATAAGATTCCCAAAGGGGTGTATTTAGGAGGTGGTATAGGATCTTGTTGTGGTGGCCCCATGTGAGAAGTTAATGTGGAAAAGTATTTAACCATAATGGAATTAGCGGTGCTCTTAGATTTTCACAATGCGTGGAGGACTTAGTGAATTCAGACACTGGTTTATTTGATCAAAGTTTAAGATGGCCTTGTTCAAGGGAACAAAGTTCAATTTTACAAGCCATGGTAAATTCCTCTTCAAAGGTTTGGAATAATTAAATTTGAAGAGAGGAGGAGATATGTTTTGCAAAATACCATGAGAAAATTTCAATTAATTTTGCATGTGTAAGGTAAAATGATAGTTAATTATGTCATGCCATCGTGTGATGAAATATGCAATAGATTCATCATCATATTGTCTAATGGTGTAGAGGTCTATGATTGTGATCTTATGCGCAATGTTGATTGAGAATTGTTCTAAGAATATTTAGGTGATTTTGGTGAAGGAAAATGATCAGGGGATCATTTTTGAAAAAATTCCCTAAACATCCCTAAATGGTGTTAGTGCAGAAGATCATCTCGAGAGCTTTCCAACGACTGTGAGAACGTGAAAAACGGACATCGGGAGCTCTAGATATGTCTGGTCAAAGTTTGGTCAACGAAAAGTCAACTCTAGTCAACTGGTCAATAATGGACCAATCGCACTGCGACACGTGGCGAAAAGGCAAAGGGAGTTGTTTGTTGGTTTTCGATCGATTTGCCTATCAAGGGTCGACAAGTGGTATTTATTGCCATATTTCATTTGGAATGTCATTATATTGCTTGTGTTGAAATTTATATTACCTCGTAATTATTCACCATGTTATTCTTGGTAATGTTCGGGCTTATATTATTCTCCATGGTCGAGTTGATCATATTTCCACATGGCACGTATGTTCGAAATTATATCCCATATTATTCGGGATTGGTTGAAGCGGTGTTGGAGGGCGCAGTTATGCCCACGTGGAAGGGTGGAGGATGAAGCGGTTAAGCCCATGTGGTCCCATGACCACTTCAAACATGCGTGTAAAAGGCTTATTAAAGCCTTAAACTTTATCAACCCACAAAATGTGGGATATACATGCGCTCCATTGGGATTTTATCCCATTTAAAATGCACATCCGCCAAAAATAGAGGCCACTGGGATTTGATCCCCTGACCTCATGGGTCCAAGACCAATCCTCCAACCAACTCGCCTAGAGGCTTGGGCGCATTATAAAATGGGGCGCTTCATCTTATACTAGGGGACAGGTCTGTGTAAAGCAGCTTAAGGACCAGTTTGCAGAGAACGCCATTTTTGAAGGCCTTGCACTCAGATTGGGCACTCGGAGTAAAAAGATGAAATGAAGGAAATTCTGAGACAATTCCAACCATATAAGATTTGATGTTTTTGTTGAGTTTTATCCTATTTTTGGAAGCTTTGAATGCATATTTTAACAGGGATCTTCAAGACAGCTAGTTGGAAAACATGAATTTCAATGCACTTCTGGTCCGAATTGTGACTTGGTGTAAACATGAAAAGTGTTCAGAATTCAGATCTGATCTCAGATATATGATTTTTTTTCATAGAATGTTTTTAAATCTCCATTTTTAGGTGTTTTTATAACACAATTGCAGGGAGATCACATTGTGAAAACACTGTAGGAGCCACGGATCGTTCTTGGGACAGTTTCTGCTATTTTTCAGAGTTCTTGGGACATTGATCAGCTCATTTGCAGGTTTTGATTCATTATTGGTTGTTTGTAAGAGTTATTGTACTTGCATTTCAATATTATTAATGGATCGGTTCAATCTGAACCCGGGACGTAGGAATTTCCGAACCCCGTAAACAATCTTGTTTGTTATCTGAATGTTTTCAGTTTTGATTATTTATTTGCTACACAAGTTTTCCGCACTTCTATGGATGCATAATAATTAGAATTTAATCAATTTGTGGAGTTTAGAATACTTAAAAATTGGTTAAGAAAATCATGATCTTTGGAAACTTTTAAAAGTGATAAAAAATACAACTCACGTTTTCGAGATCGAAAATAATGAATGTTTTGGATGTTGTTGTACCATTCCAATGTGGGTTTGGATAATGACATGGGAAATAAGCAAAGCATACGGTCCCGATCATGGGAAATGAGGTAGAATGCATATCTGAAAAGCACAAAGATATTGTTGTGGGTCTTATTTGCTATTGAATTTAGAAAATTTGGCAATTCCTAATTAAGAGGATAAGGATTCATAGGGACGAATGGATTGATTAGTTTGATGCAAATTTATTCATATGAGAATGTGGTTTTGGATCCCAATGTAGCATCTTCAATATTATCCATTCTAGTCAATAATACTTGCATGGGATCGTTAGGTGGATGGGGTTGAGATGTCAAAGGATGAGCTTGTGAGGTATATGAAGTATATGGATTAGGTTGTTGATAAATTTGGTATGTTTGAGGATGAGTAGGTATTGGTGGAAGTGGTTGATAAGGGGGATGTAATTAAGGGGTTGTGATTGAATGGGTTGAGATAAAGGTTATTGTTGGGAAATGGGGATGTGATAAGATTTGTGAGATTGAGTTGGTTGTTGATAAATGGGAACACTTAATATAGGATGGGTTGGAATGTAAGTGATGGGTGGTTGAGATACTTGAGTTGATATATTAGGAAGTATGTAAAGATAAACACCTCAAGGAGGGGGCTAATGGCTTTAAGTTGATTCAAAGGATGGGGCCATGAAGTGAACACATTTTCATGGACATGGGAAGTGGAAATGAGGGGTAAAGTTGAATTATGTTGTTTGGGTGGAGGAGGGAGCAAGTGAGATTCTTGAGATGATTGAATAGGGGCACAAGTGACCATAGTAGATGATGAGGTGATGGGATTATAAGAGGTGATAATAGTGTTAATGTGAGGAAATTTAGGAGGGATGGGAAACACCAATTGATTGGTTTGATAATTATGAGGGATAGTGGAAGAATATGGGTGAGGATCAAGCTCATTCATAGCTCTAGGGAATAATACGACAAGTTGCGATGTAAGGACTTGTGTAGATTCGAGATTGGAATGGTAGGCATAAATTTGTTGCAAAGGAGGTCCATCAACATGGAGGTTAGTAAAATTGCAAATAATATATTCATAAAGGAAACCATATTAGTGTCAAGGAGCTCTTAGAACTCTACACATCCACGAGGGATGATAGGAGGCCTAAAATATTTGATAAAGGTGGCGTAAGGGGTGTCACTGGTCTAGATGGAACAGAGTGATGATAAAGAGAGGGATTATTGTTGACATGGATGGTAGGTTAATTGGTTTGGGATTATTCAAGAGAAAAATGTGAACCATGGGTTGAGTAACTACAAAAGAAATGAATGAAGGGGTGGAGGTAATGATAGATAGAACGGAAGTTTGTTGTGAGGAGATATTGGAGATAGGAATGTTGATGAATGACATGTTTTTTCCATTTTTCTTGCTTGGAATTATGTAATAACTAGCATGAAATAAACAATAAAACAAAAATATGCTTATTTTAATTAACTCAAGCAAGTCATGCAACATAATTTTGATTATCTTGATTATTAGAGATGTGAAAAAGAACTGAAAAATGGGTTTGAAGGGAACCTATGAAATGACCGATCTAAGGATGGTTTCAAGTGATTTTTAATGGAGTCTTCAATATACTTGAAGGTACATGAGGAAAAAATATGTGATGACTACTGGTATAAGGCTTGGTATTGGGTCCTACCCCCTCACTTCACGGTCCCACGGTGATAAGGGAGTTGGGTGCTTAATATACCTGTAACCAAAAAAATTGTAAGCGGCTAGAACACCATGGTGTATTTCCTATTGGGTGATGAAATCCCAATAGTTCCACCTAGAAGGAAGTTTTTAGATGTTTCTATTTGATGCGTTTGTTTGGATGTGTGTGATAAATTTTATGTAGAGAGTTAACCCCCTAATTAGACTAGATTTATAAAGCGAGATATGAAAGGTTATTTTTAGATCCAAAATGAAATATGATATTCGATGAAAGTAGCAAACAAAAGATATAAAGAAATCAAAGAAGGGTGAATAATAAAAACAAGGAATACTTGGATAAGACTTTTCCTTTTTATTTGAGTTTTTAAATTTTAAGCAAGAAAGCAAATCTAAAAATGCAACCCACACACGCAAGCAAGCAAGCAACACTCCTTCCTGTGAGGTTAGTAGAATATGGATAGATAAAATAGAAATGAAAAATACTCACCGAAGAAAGGTTTTATCCCACCAGAATGCCGAATGTTGGACAAGTTTCATCACTACCTATTTCAGATTAGTGAAATTGCAACAAGAGAACAAGAAAATCCAAGTATGAGAGGGTTTATGGTGCCTCTAGATGGGATAATGGTGTGTGTGGGCATAAAATGAGAGCTTATCCTTTGCATCGAGCAAGATGACCTACAAATAAATAGAACTCAACATGAAAAATGGATTGATAGATAGATGGGTGGGTTTCGACAACGTCAATCCCGAGAAGTGAAAACTTCCTAGGATGGATGTCAACCCACGTTTTGATAAAGATAAGATAAAATATTGATAAATTGGATGTAGAAGAATTTGAATGTAACAAAAAATAAAATGCAATAAGAGATGATAATATATAGATCCGATATTAAAAATTTAAATAAAAATTGTTCAGATTCGACGGTGAGTAAGACTATAGGAGCTTAGTCGATGGAAACTAGAGTAGATCAATTGAATCAACAACTTAAAATGTAAATATAAAGGCCTTGGGAAGATATGTTGTTGGCGATGAGGACCAAAGAACTGCAAGTGATCTCGAAACTAGATCTAACAGAAAGGATGCAAGAAAATTATGAAATCTAAAGGTGAATGCAATAAAAACATATGCGGTCGATAATGACTTGGTTGATTCAACGGCGAATAGGGACTAGAAGAACAGATATGAGATGATAAAGAGGGAATAGTGACATGATCTTAGAGTTAAGTGGTCGTGGAATAAGAGAGATGATGACTAGGGATCCGAATGGCAAAAAGGGTAACAAAATGGAAATTGGGTTGTGATGACCAGATAGGGTCGATAAGGACTAGGGATAATCTAGGGTTGGCTAAAAAATGGCTGGAATGAAATGAAGACCCATGGATGAAAAATAAAGGCCTGGAAAGGAAGAGAGGACTCCTTATGCTAGCTAAACATTCACAAGATCTTGGTTAAGGATATGATGAAAAAATTGCAACAAATGACCCAAGTATGCAAGGGCGAAAAATATCTACGAATCTTCAAGGTTGAAGCACTAGATCTCCAAAGTGATGATGAAAACTACAATAGAAAACATAGAATGAAGGCAAGATCACAAGAAAACCAGAAATCTCCCAAATTACATCATGAGAAAAGGAGGGGTAAGGGCTTTATAGGATCGCGCCGATCACGGGATCTATCCATTTGGATAGTGGAAAGGTAATGAGCTCGAGACAATAGCCCATAAGAGGTGGGGTTAGAATATTTAAGGTTTAGGATGAATTAGGGTTGCTTAGAATGAGTAAATGAGTAGGTGGAGGGTGAAAAATTTTAAATCAAGGCCATGGAGAGGTGAAATTATAAAATGATGGCATAAAAATATAAAATAGAATATTTAAGAAGATGAAATAAATTAAATGGGATCTTAGAATTAACTAAAGATGACTAATGGGTGAATAATGATGAGAAATAATGATAAGTTGGATAAATTGAATTTATGAGGGAAGAAGAGAATTCTAAAGGGAAGAGAGGTATGTATGTAGAAAAAATGTCAAAGAGTGAATGCGGAATGAGGGATAATGATACCAAAAAAATTCTACAGATGATGATGTCAAGGATGACAAAAATGAATTTATATCCATGGCCAAGGAAGCATGTAATGAGTGTTTGAATGATTTCGTAAGAGATTCGAGAAGATGAAGAGAATGAAAAGACTTAGAGGAAAAATTGATGAGTGCCCTAGAAGTGATGAAGATTTAAATAAAGAAGAATAAAAAATTGAAATCCTTGATCAAGGAATATGATAACAAAATCAGTTGCATGGATAGTGAATATGATAAAATCATCAAGGAGATGGAATCTTGGATTTAAATTATGTCACTAGTCTCAATAAAAAAGAATAAGAGTGCATCAAATCCAAAACTGAAATGGATTCTTTTACATCATATTTTTATCGGCATCTAGAAAGATGAATTCATTTGAGATACCATTGAGGCTCTAAATGATATTTTAATAAATCATAAGTCTGTTGGTGACAATGAAGGTATTAGATTTAGTGGAGATTTCAAAAAGATAAATAAAGGTGACAATGTTATTCATAGTATCCATGAATATCAGAAGGATAACATGAATAATGATGACATGAGCAAGAAGAAAAATTTCAAGATAAATAGAAGGAAAAAGCCAAATGGACAACCAAATTCTATAAGGTATGCTAGTTCTTTTAATGGTTATTGTTACTCATACAGTGAATTTGGTCATAGAGAAAGGGAATGTAGAAGAAGGACCTCAAGGAATGAGTATTCTTGGGAATATTAAAAATATTTTCAAAGTATATTGTTATTCATGCAATGAATATGGTCATAGGGCTATGGATTGTAGAAGGAAAATCAGTTCATATCAGTCGAAAGGAAATAATGATGTTGTTTTTATAACTTTAAAAACATTGGTCATATTGCAAGATTTTGTTATCAAGGTCCTTCAAGAAAAATAATTAGTATCAATCCCCAAGATTTCAAGACAACAAGACATACATTATGAATTCTGATTATGAAGATAAGTTGAAGGAAACAATCAAGAAGTCAAATTATGATCATTTAACAATCAAAGATGGATTGTTTATCATGCTAGAACATGAGCTAGAGATTGAAGAATTCCAAGAGTGCCAAGAGTATATGCTATCAGCTTAGGTAGTTGAGAAGAAGGATGATGAAGTTGACATCAATCTTGAAGTACTAAAGAAGAACAAGTGGATCCTAAAAGAAGGCTATCAAACTCAAGAATGCAAGGTGTTGGAAAAGGGAATAGAGATCTAGGAATCTCTTGAGTTCATGATTCTTTAGAGCCCTAGAGAATCATGGGTGTCTCTATTATGCTTCATAGATTACTTTATAATCCATTAGAATAAATGAAAGTTCGTTGCAATTTTGTGGAGCTTCAAGAAGGAAACAATGAAGGATAGATGAAGGTATGTGTTTTTATCATTTGTATGATGACTTGATCAAACCATTCAAACTCATGGAGGTATGTTTCATTGCAAAGAGATTCAAGAAGGATTTAGTAGGCTTGAATGAAGTTAGAAATATTAAAGAAGTGTAGTGTGCATATTTGAGTCATAAGGTTGTGTCTTGAGACCTAATATAGGTCTCTGACTCTCAAGTTGGAGATTGGTCTTTGAGACCAATATGACCTTGTGTTATATGCATATATGAGTAATATGAAGACCTAAAAGGGATATAGATGTGCTGGTTAGATTATTCTCAAGAATTTTATAAGACTAAGTTCACAAAAATCTAGGAAAGTGGGGTTTCTTAGAGAAATCAAGAATCATCAAGATATGTTGTAAGTATTCAACATGACCAAGGTAGAGTAATCTGAGTTTGATAGTTCTCAAAGTGGCAAGACAACATGATAGTGTATTCTGAGTATGAAATCTAGGTTATCAAGCTTGAAAGTCAGAAATATGGGCATGAGGACATTAAAGATGATTGGGTTAAGATTATATGAGGTTCGGGTATAGTCGTGGAAATATGTTGCATTGTGATGATGTGTGAAGGTCAAGCACGTAGATAGATAGGTGACAAATTGTTGTATGTATGGTTTGAAAATGGAGTTGTGCCTTGTGACCTAATATAGAAATGTGTTCTTGAGAAGAAAGGGATTAGTATATAAGACCAAAATGTCTTGTGAGATAAAGACTATAATGTTATGAATAATATGTATACTTAAATGGATCTACAGGGTAATTTTAAGGTTATAAATTGAACAAGAAGCAAGATAACATGAAAAAATATAGAAATTTGGGTAGAGAGTTTAGAGTTTGGTATGCACAATGAATTCATGAAATCAGGTAGGGTATGACATAAGTTCATCATTATGAAACTTGAGCAGAATTCAAATGTTTCTTATTCTAGCTTGAAGACCTAGTTGAAAGTATATGTTGCAAAGAAGATGTCATTTGGTGACTGTGGGATACATTTCAAGATAAAGATGGAGGTGTCCTAGTTTTAGTTGAGAAGTTATGTCTCATCCATGTCATGAAAAATCAAGTATGTGAAGAATGAAAAATCCAATTTGATATCAATCTAAGCAGTCATTAAAGAAAATAAGAAGTTAGGGGAGATGAGCAAGTAAATTTTTAGCTCCATAAGTAGTTTTGTGGTGTCGAAGCTATGTTGGAGATTGATGACAAAGATAGAAGTTTTGAAAATTATTTGAGAGGTATGCAATGTGGTTTCTTGTTTTTAATAGTTGGTTATATTTGAGCATTGACATTTTTTAATGAATTTTGTCTATTTGTATCAAATATATGGTGAGTTGTTATGCGATGAGATGTGACAAGGTGAGTGATTTGAGTTATCTTGTATTGTTGAGTTCAGTTTAAGAAGGTATGCATTGAGTAAGGGGGAGCATGTCAAATTTGTTTGATCTTTCATGTTTGGTTGATGTTTCCAACCATTGCTTCCATGTATGATGGTTCTTGGTGTGTCAAAGGAGGAGAATGGTCTGCTTAGGGGGAGCACTTTGTTTGCTTATTTCAATTGGTTTCTTTGTGATCCATGATGTGAAAATACTAAAATGTGTTTTTGGTTAACTATTGTTATCGTATATTGGTGTCGATGCTTTTATTGTTCATCATTTGAAGTTTGGTTCGAGATATATGTTTGTTCTTTTTCATTAATGTCAAAGTGGGAGAAGATTTAGAAATGGGGAATGATGCCCAATGCTTTGAAAGGTTGGGTTTGGTTGCCATCAATTAAAAAGGAGGGATTTTTGAATGTTTTCATTGATGTCATAGAAATATTTACGTATGTCATAGTTCATTAATGATTTTAAATTTTTTTAAATGTGTTGTTGATGTCAAAATGTGTGAAGGTTGATTGCAAATGTAGACAATGTGAAGACAAAGGCTAGTGTGAATATGTTCTTGTGAGGATATGTTGACATGAAGGTCATGATTTCTTGGTGTGTGGAATGAAAACATGTATAAGATTTAGTTAATAATGGTTTGAGCATGTGTGTAAGGTTTAGATACCATGTGCATAGGTGTAAAGATCTGGTTCAAGGTCTAGTAATACAAGAAGACCAAGGAGTAAAGAGCATAATGAATAATGTATGGGATAATGAGGTATAAAGGCAATTTTTCAGAGTGAGAATGAAAAATTGAGCATAGAAAGAATGTTTTCATGTTGTATCAGGTATGTGTATGACATTTTAGGTCCTAACTTGAAATATTAAGAAATATATTGGATTTTTAGTCTTGTCGGGCTCTTAGAATGGAGGTTTCCCACTCGAGGTCAACTTGTTGTTTCTTTCTCATTAGCACATGTAAATTATTTACGGGAGTATGATATCTTAAAAAAGTTGGTGAAGGGTTCTAGCTTAGAAATCCTAGAATTTATTTGAGGTTTAAGGCCCATACCTTTATGAATGATTGCTAACACTAAAACCACTCATAAACCCTCCTTAAACCCTAACATGAACTCAATAGGAAAGATCTCTCTCAAAATAACTCAGAATGGATTTATTGATCAATTATGATTACTACAGGATGTATTTGAATCTCTCAAGTGTCTCTAGGTGGCACTACATGATTAGGTAAGTGTGTGTACCCCACAAGAAATGAATGTTTTATGAAGAAATTGATATATCAATCTAAATTTGCATAGAAAAAAGACTCCAAATTTGTGGTAAAAGAATTTTGGAACTTATGTTGCATTTATATTAAGGTTTTGGACAATTTCTAGTGTTTGAATACTTCAATTTGGTGAATAAAGTCAATTAGTCACTAACGGTCTAATGGAGAATACCAGACAGTCCTAAGAAGAGGGATGTGTAAGTGTTTAGATGATAGAATGATGAAACAAGTACATGGAGTTTTTTTAGGAATTTTATGAAATTTTCATGCTTGGTAGTGGCTTTGAATGTGCTTAAACATGTGTTAGAATTCAAGTTCTTATTGAATTGTTTCGAGATGTGTTGGTAGTTTTGGTGACCAAGTTGCAAAGTTTTCCTTGAAGCCCTTATACTTTGTTTCAGAGTGAGAATGCAAAATTGAGCATAAAAATAATTTTTCATGTTGTTTTAGGTGTGTGTATGGATTTTTAGGCTCTAACTTGAAATATTAATCAAGATATTGGATTTTTAGTCTTATCGAGCTCTTAGGATGGAGGTTTCCCAGCTCAAGGTCAACTTGTTGTTTCTCATTGGGATGTGTAAACTCTACATGGGATTCTGATCTCTTTAGGCATGTTAGTTAAGGGTTCTATCTTACAACTTCTAGAAAATTTTTGAGGTTTAAGGCCCATACATTTATGAATGATTGTTAAGACTAAAATATATCATATACTTTCTTAAAATCTAACATGAACTCAATAGGAAAGATCTCTCACAAAATGACTCAAACTGGATTTATTGATCAAGTATGATGACCGGAGGATGTAGTTGACTCTTTTAAGTGTCTCCTGTGGAAATATTTGATCAATTAAGTGTGTGGACCTCAAGATAAATGACTGCTTTCATGAAGGAATTTATATATCAAGTAAAAAATTGCATAGGAAAAATACTTCAAATTTGTAGTGGACGAAGTTTGGCACTTATTTTACATGTCCATGAAGGTTTATGGACAATTTATAGTGTTTGAATACTTCAACTTTATGAACCAATTCAGTTAGTTGCTAGCATTATTAATGGAGAATACCAGATAGTCCCGAGAAGAGGGATGTGTGAGTGTTTGTATGATAGGATGATGAAACAAGTACATGGCATTTTTTTAGGAATTGTATGACATGTTCATCCTTGGTAGTGGCTTTAAATGTGCTCATATAGGTGTTGGAAGTCAAGTTCTTATTGAATGGTTTTTAGATGTGTTGGTAGTTTTGTGACCAAGTTGAAAAGTTGTCCTTGAAGATCTTGTGTTATGTTTGAGGAAATTAAAACATGTTTTGAAGTTCCTATTGGTCATCAAAATTTGCACCTCGTGTCTCATATTTGGAATGCCTGATTTTTTTGTGATAACAATGGAACCGTCCCCAAGTTGTGGGACCTTGTGTGCTCGGGACGGATCTCTAGAGAGAAGGTCGGTTCCTCTATCTATTTTAACAAACTCATTTCATTACTCCTAGTGTTGAAAGGAAAAGATAAGATAACAATGTCAAGGGACCAGGAATATAAGGATAACATGAAAGGAAAATACACTAAAAGGTGATAGCACCAGAAAAGAGGGATGAACACTATCTGTTCATAGTGAAAATGAAAGGAAATGTGTGAAAGAAGGTTAGGCACATGTAGCACAACTTAAAATGTATTTACTAGATTAGTTTCATGGAACACAACTAAATAAGGAACTACAAGGCACATAGAATGACACAACGAGCATGCAATGTAAAACAAAAGGAAAGAATAAGGAATGCAAACATGTTAGGAAAGAGAATATTTACAAAAATTTACTTCTATTACTTCCGTAAATGCACATAGTTATTACTGATCATGAAAGAGGCCGATGTCCACATGTAAGAACCAGATCCGAGGTATGTAACTCAAAGTATAGAAAATATGAATTCCTTAGCAAAATGCATAAGGATCCAAAGTGTCCAACGTTAATAATGAGCCCAACTCTTACATTTATAAATGAATTCATGGAAGAAGAAGAGGAGGGAAAAATCTGAATTTGAAATGCAAAAACCAACAAGAAGCATTCAATGCCCGTAAAATCCACCTAAGAATCTATCAAATGCACTTCCCCAAGTCTGGTTGGTGTGCCAAAGAAGAAAGGAGGGTGAATTAGATCAAATCAGGTGGTTGGAGAAATTAGATCTACCCATCAATTCTCAAAAAGACACTTTCCCATTTCTTAACACCATATTCACCAAGAATTTGAATTTGAATGTCTAGCATTGTAGCCTTCATCAGCAGCTATCGATTGAGACTAGGCGCAAGCCGATCGAAGCTCTATAGCAAGAGATACGGATGTCAAAATTTTGTTAGAGTTGTCTATGCATGCAAGACATGTGGCACGCATGGATTGGCTTAAAAGATGGCCAACTGTGCAAATTTTCTTGTCATTTCTACCACATATCATTCATTGGTTGATTGTCGATTTGGCGCCGTGTTATTGCGCTTTGACTAGTCGTTTGTGGCACACTCAATCGTATCAAAGGATGACATGGTAGGAAGGCACGAAGGAGGGCACAAATATAGTGCACATGGAAGAATGAGGTGCGGGATGAGGGCGTAAAGGTGAGGCGCATGGGGGATGAATAGCTAGTAGGAGGAAGGCGGATGCATAGAAGATGTGTGTAAGATAAGAGTGGAACAAAGAGGAAAAGGAGAATGAAAAGGAAGAGGGGGAAGCACACCAAGGCATGTGGGGAAAAGGGGGCGTGTGAGGAATCTGTAACCAAGGGAAAGTGCTAAGTGAAGTTGAGTGTGCAACCTTGTGATGAAGAGCTTAGTGCCAAAATATGTATACAAGTTACCCAAATAACTAGGAGAGTTATTTGGATAATAGTTTTGGAAAATTTTGGGGCCATTTTCCTGCTAGATGAAGGAGATCAGTATCCTGAAGCATCCATTGGGCATGGAGTCTATTTATGTAATCATGAAATTCTGATCTGCAGCTTTGAAGAACTATCCCTAAAGTCACTTAAAGGATCATTTCTTGACTTTATTCTGAATCCTGCAAACTGTTGAAAATGTTGGTATCCTGGAAGAAAAAGAAGAGCACGCACAGGAAGCATACAAGAAGAAAGAACTATGTACAAATAAACAATTAGTGTGTAGTGCACTTAGGAATTGAAACTACTCTAATATATACAAAATGACATAACAAGCTTAATGGAAGAGTTTGAGGTAGATCCCATTTACTGGGATTTACAGCGAGCCTCTATTAAGATGAGTTAACTCAAAAGAGTTAGCCTCTTTGCATGAACTAGTGGTATATGGGCCACTCTAAAGTGCATCAAACTTTGAATGGTGCCCTGGTTTAGCTCTGTCAGCATCCCATTTTAAAACCAAGTCCCCAACTTTGAAATCTTGAGGCCTAACCTTTCTGTCAAACCATTTCTTTGTTGCTTGTTGATGTTGTTCTAGCTTAATCATGGCAGAGTTCCTTGATTCTTCAAGATTAACCAACTCTGCCATTTTGATTTCTCTTTGGTCTGCACCTTCAAACTCTAGCTACTGGGAAAGTGCCAATGAGTTCAACTCTAGCGTCAAAGGAAGGGTAGCCTCCTTTTCCATAGACAAGCTTGTAAGGAAAATTCATATTGCCCTTTTAATTGTGATTCTATCTACCCAGAGCATGTGCGAGACCTTTGTATGCCACTGTCTTTGGCTGATATTCATTGTGTGCTTCATGATCCCGATCGGTTTTTGTTTTTGACTCTGCCAAACATTGGCCTGGGGTAATAGTTGGAAGAGGTCTTCGATAGATGCCCATATTTAGAGCCCAATCGTGATTTTAGTGTCAAGGAAGGCTTTTGTATTATCGAGATAATGGTTTGAAGAATGCCAAAAGTTGTGACTATACCTTCGAGAAAGTCAAGAATAAGCCGACTTGGTTGATTCCTTAAGTGCAAAAACTTCTATCCATCTGTGAAGTAGTCATGGCTATCAGCACCCACTTGTGTCTAGTGCTCGAAGGCGGATTGATCATACCTATGAATTCAAGGCCCCATTGCACAAAAAGGTTGATCTGCTTGGATTGGTCGAAGGGGAAGTGTTGCCAATATTTTCTTACCTATAAAGAAAATACATTCCTTGCATTTTTTTACCCACTTGTGTGCATCTGCAAATAGAGTAGACCAAAATATTCCTAGCATTATGATCTTCATTACAGTAGTTTTGGAAAAGAAGTGTCCACCAGAGAATCCATAGTGAAATTTTTCTAACACTTTTCAGTTTGCACGCCATTGATACATCTTAACAACATTTCATCAATATTTTTTTTAAGACAAGTCCATCGATCAAAACATAAGGGATAGATTGTAACCTGAAATGTATTCTCTTTGCCTTATTTAAGCCAGGAGGGTATGTTCCCTCAAAAATTAATGTGATCATGTCCTTCATCCAGTCACGCATGTCAGGATCTATATTCTGCTCAAGTTTTGTGCACAGGAGATCCTCATCTAGAAACAATGAAGTCTCAGGCTCATTCTGTGTATCCTTAGCAATCTACTTGTAGAGCACGCTACCTCTTACCAGTTTTGTGGATTTGATAGTCACATCATATTCCATGATTTTGGTCACCCATCGTGCTCTCTTTTCACTAATCTCTACTCCCATGATGAAGTATCTAACATAAGAGTGGGAGACTAACACCTTGATATGATTTGTGGTGAGCATACTTTTGAATTTCTTGAGCGCACACATGATGGCAAAGACCTACTTCTCCATGTGACTATATTTTAATTCATAATCCTTCAGCGTCTGGCTGAAGAAAGCCACTGGTTTTTCCAGCCCTTGTTCATTTTCTTGTGTTAGGACAACAACAACACTCGCATCAGCGCCATAAGCATAAAGGATGAATTCCTTTGAATAATTTGGGTTAATGAGTGTTGGTGCACAACCTATCTCTTTCTTGATTCTGTTGAATCTCTCTCTTCCTTCTGCTATCCATCTGAAGGCCATGTCCTTCTTAAGCATTAGGGTGATGAGACGGACTAGCCTTGCAAAGTTAGGGATAAAATGCCTAACAAAATTGATCTTTCCAAGGAAGGATTGTAAGGCCTTCTTGTGCACCGGCGGAAAGAGTCGGGGTGGCTGAAATGTGCTTTGGATCAATTGCAATGCCATCCTTCAAAACCACATGGCCTAAAAGCTTTCCCTGTGCTACTACAAAAATGCACTTCTTGGGTTTAAGGGATACCCCAAACTTTCTGCATCTCTCAAATATTGTCTCCAAGTGTGCCATATGATCTCACGCTCTGATTTGAGAATATTGTTATGTCATCAAGGTAAACCAAGATGAACTCATTGATGCAACCTTTTAAGGCAATATCCATGGCACGCTAAAATGTTGTGCATGCATTTGAGAGACCAAAGGGCATATTCTGATATGCATATGCTCCCCACTTGGTCATAAATGTTTTCTTGAATTGATCCTCTTCCTTGACCAGGATATGATTGAAACCTGAATACCCATCTAGCATTGAAAATATTTGTGCACCAGCCATAGTCTACAAAATTTGCTCCATTGAAGGCAAAGGATAATGATCCTTTAGAGATGCCTTGTTCAAATCTCTAAAATCAACACAGAGTCTGATTTCACCGTTCTTCTTGCACATTGGAACTAGATTCGTGACCTAAGTAGAGTACTTGATGGGAAAAATAATTTTTTCCTCAATGAGTTTGGATAATTCCTTTCTCATGAGGGGCTCTATCTTTGGATTGATTAGTCATTGCTTCTGTCTGACAGGCTTTATACCAGATCAAGATCAATGGAGTGTTGAGAAACACTTGGATCAAAACCTTTGAGGTCTTCATACTCCCATGAAAATATATCACTGTATTTTTGACAAAGAGAGATGAAGGTCTATTTTTCATTGTGCGCTCAAGTCTTACTGAGCAGCAACTCCTTTCCACATGCAATAGTGAGTGAGGAGCAGTCTTCTTGCACAATGTGCATGTATTTTTCTTCACCCTTGAACTCATCATCAGGGCTAAACATTTTCTCGAGGTGACCAACCCTTTAGACAATTTTTTGTCTTTAGTTGTATCACTGGTCCCCATATTTTTCATACAAGTCAGTTTTCATGCTTGATGAGAACTCGACTTCATTCGAATGAACTGGATGATATGTGTGTCACTTTGTCAAACATTTTCCATCTAGTATTGTTATTTGGAATGGATTTTTGATCACCATCTTGATGTGTTGAGTGTTTCCTTTGATAAATTCCTCAAAGCAGAGAGAGAGCTATGAAACATGCATGACCATTTGATCAGCTTCCTTATTCATTTTTCACGGCACCACCTGAAGATTTAGAGCATCAAATATCTAAAGGAGGTCCAAAATTTTATGTTTATAAGATTTGAGAAGCTTATTATTTTCCTGGAACTTGTTGGTAACATGATGAATAACCAATTATGTGTCCCCAAAGATCTGCAGCACCTTAATTTTCTTCTTTTCAGTAATAAGCAAACCATGCACCAATGCTTCATACTCTGCCACAGTATTAGAATAGGTAAACTATAATCTATGAGTGAAGAAGAATTTCTCATCCTTAGGGGAAATGAGGATGACTCCTTCTCCTACATCATTTCTTCTTCTCCAACCATCAAAGTATAAATTCTATAGACCCGATTCAACTTTATCTTTCTTAAGCGCACATGGAAGCATAACTTCTTCGAGGATGCAATAAGTACCGAGCCCTGGTTTCATAGGCTTCTAGTTCTTCATCATATGGGTCAAATTTATGGTGCCTCTCTACCCATTCATCAAGTACTAGATTAGGAATAGAAGGTGGAAGAGGATGCTCTTTAGGAACTAAAGTTGGTTCTTCTTGGATTAAATAGTTGGCTTGGAGAGGGGATGGGACATATGACTCTACATTATAAACAAAATAGAGGCTCATCTTATATGGTAAACCAGGTACCATACCTTGTCTTGAGTAACATATGAGACCAATCAGAAGACAAGTAACCACCCACTTTTGTAATAAATTCTTTTGACAGACATAGGGCAAACAAAGGAGGTATGTCAATGATAGATACATCTTGAGTTATGGTGAGGCTTGGGCATACATTAAGGGTTAACTCAAGGTCCTTAATGACTCCTAAGGTGGTAATAGTTGAGCCATCAAATTGTGAGACTCCTTTAGATAAGGGTATATACTTAAGACCTAGGACATCAACAATCTTCTTAGGCATGACAGAAGTATTAGTGCCTGAGTCAATCATGTAATTATCCACTAGGTGTTTACCTATGATCAAGGACATATAAAAGGGTGGAGTTTTAATAGCTTTTCTTACTTTCTTCTCCTCATGTTGGGAGATATTTATAGAAGTGTGTGGCTTCTACATAGCTAGATCGAGCACGGGATTTGTGATATATCTTCATGCAACAAGTCCTGCTGGGATGGAATGGTCAGGGCATCCCACATTGTGATATTTATGTTTTTCCTCTTCATTTGGTCCACAATTCTAACTATAAGACTTGATGACATGCATTTGGTGCATGATAGCCTCCTTTCTTGATTATTCGGGTGTGGCGGGGAATTGGTTGGAGCATAGGTTTGACCTACCAAAGGAGGGGCGCACCACTTCACTTCGAGAGGAGCTTTTTGCATAGCCTTAGGTATAGGTATTTGAGCAATTTTACTATTGGATGCCTTGGCTACATCTTTTTACTTTTGAGGGTCTGCTTGTGTTGTTGGAATTGTGACTGCACACCAGACTTGAGCATTCTCTTCTTGTACCTTGTGTTGTTTGCAACTTGGGTGTGTGGTCTACTTGCATCCTCTACAGCTTGGTTGATTGCACAAAATTCCTCAATGCCAAATAACATCAATTTTTCCTCTAGAGGACCTTCCCGACCTTCCTTGGTTTTCTTCTTCAGGGTATTTGTCAAAGTCTCACAAGTAGAAGCATTCTGGATCATGAAGGCTTACGTGCATGCATCATTGGCACAGTGATATTGACTATAAGGCATATTTCAAGGGAAGAACCACTCTGACTCTGCGCCAAATTATTTTGAACTAGAACAAGTGCCTGACTTGTTGCATTGGGTAATAGAAGAGAGGGTGTTGGAGGGAAAATTTGCAAGGGAAAACGTGCACTAGCATGCCATCTGTCATTTTTTTGGTTGGGCGCATATCTTTTGTTTCCATATTTATTTTTCCAAGGCTGACTTTGGTTTGGATATGCACCTGATTAGAACCACCTCTATAGGCTTGCACCTATTGTTTCTCTAATGATATGAATTTATTTGACAAATTTCTAATCGGGTCTTCAACTCTTCATCTTATTTTTGCTGCATTGGAGAGTAGGATGTTGATGCAAATGATTA
Organism: Taxus wallichiana var. yunnanensis; assembly: GCA_018340775.1. Taxonomy (NCBI): domain Eukaryota; kingdom Viridiplantae; phylum Streptophyta; class Pinopsida; order Cupressales; family Taxaceae; genus Taxus; species Taxus wallichiana. Next base: position 594,846,697 of record CM031243.1, read on the forward strand.
CGTGCTTCTCTTAGGGATAGGAATATGGGCAACTAAAGGTTGGGGTGTTTGTGAAATTTAAGGGAACAAGGGCATATCTGGTCTAGGAGCTACTTTTCCCGCCTTGAATAAGACTATATTCTGCCCTTACTACAATATTATAAGCAGTTGGTAAAGTCCTACCTCCCATGGATTGAATCATGGTTGAGATATCATTTTTCATTACCTTTAGATAATACAAAAAATCATGTTGGGTTGTAGGTATTATCACAAGAGGGATTATGTCCCAATTCTTCTGAAATATGATGTTGAAATGAGTCATCTGCTCGTTGGGTTCCCTCCTTGTTAGTGTCGGTTTCTCCACAAGAGATAGGTTATCCGAATTATCTTCAAAGTAATTAGAAATATCTACTCCAATCTCATCCCAGTGGTAATAGATCCAAGTCTCAAGCCTCGGTACCATTGAAGCATTTTTCTTTGAAAGAGGTTGCAAGTAGCCTAACTACTACATCATCATGTGTGATCAAGTAGAGTGAACATATGTTCGCTACATCCTAGATATGCTCCTGAGGGGTGACTTGATTCTCACCAATAAATTATGGAATAATTTTGAGCGTGTCATTTGGCATATCATGTTGCACGGCTAGAACTAGAGGAATTCCTATGGTGAAGTTAGTAAAGTTCCTTAGTGGAGGAGGTGGTTGATGTGCCATAGCAGGGCACGCTAGCTATATGTTGTGAGGAAGAGTTGAATGGGCGCGGCGCACTAGAGATGGAGATGTGTGTGTGGGATTTCTAGAATTAACTCTTCTCGGGATAGTTGGAGGTACTCGAAGGAATCTTTATCTGCTGCACTTTTCCTTGTATGCACTCTTCTCATGAAAGGCATTCAGGATGCTAAAATAGAGATCTACAAATGTTGGGAGTCATCATATGTGTTGAAATGAGCCTCCAAAGGATGAAATACTAATTCCACACACCAAAACTTAGCAATATGAAATTTAATTTTTTAATTCTCATCCGAGTGGGCATGCCGAGAAACTATTGTTTGTCGAACTTGCACCCGTGTCTTAGATCTGGAAGACCTGAGTCGTTTGTGACAACAATGGAACCGTCCCCAAGTTGTGGGACCTTGCGCACTTGGGATGGATGTCTGGAGAAGGTCGGTTATACTATATATTTCAACTCAAGCACTCGCTACTCCTAGTGTTGAAAGGGAAAGCTAAGCTAACAATACCAAGGGACCAGGGATAGAAGGATAACATAAAAGGAAACTACACTAAAAGGTGATAGCACCAAAAAAAGAGGGATGAACACTATCTATTCTGAGTGAAAATGAAAGGAAATGTGTGAAAGAAGGCTAGGCACATGTAGCACAACCTAAAACATATTTACCAAATCAGTTTCATGGAACACAACTAAATGAGGAACTGAAAGGGACTTGAATGGCACAACGAGCACACAGTCTGCAAAAGAAAAGGTAAGAAGAAGGAATGCAAACATGTTAGGACAGAGAATAGTCACAAAATGATGCTTCTATTACTTCCAGAAATGCACAGAGCTGTTACAATGGCGAAAGAGGCCAATATCCACATGCAAGAACTAAATCTAGAGGTCTACAACTCAAATTACATTAAATATGAATTCCTTAGCAAAATGTGCAGGGATCCAAAGTATCCAATGTTAATAATGACCCCATCTCTTATATTTATAGATGAATTCATGGAAGAAGAAGAGAAGGAGGGAAATATCTAAATTTTAAATGCAACCACCAACAAGAAGCATTCAATGCCTGAAACTTTGCCTGAGAATCTATCGAATGCACTTCCCAAAGTCTATTTGGCATACTGAATAAGGAAGGAGGGCGAATCAGATCAAATCGATTGGTTGGAGTAACCAAATCTTCCCATTAATGCTCAAAAATATGCTTTCCCATTTCTCACCTACCAGATCTACTAAGATATTGAATTTTAATGTCTAACACTATAGCCTTCATCAGCAGCCATTGATTGAGACAAGGCATGCGCCGATTGGAGCTCTGTAGAAGAAGAGATATGGCTATCAAAATTTTGTCAAATTCATCTCGCACATACAAGACACGTGGCACGCACGGATTGGCTTAAAGGAGGACCAACTATATAAATGTCCTTGTCATTTCGTGACATGTTATTCATTGGTGGTTGTCAACATTTGGCACCCTACTTTGGAGTGCTTTGATCTGGTTATGTGTGGCACACTCAATTGTATTAAAGGACGATGTGGTAGGGAAGGTGTGAAAGAGGGTGTAAAGATATTATGTGTGGAAGAATGAGGCTCGGGACAAGGGCAGAAACAAGGCACACACGCGGGATGAATAGCTTGTAGGAGGAAGACAGTGCGCGCAGAACATGTGCACAAGAAAAGATTGCAACAAAGAGGGAAATGGGAATGGAAAGGAAGAGGAGGAAGCATGCCAGGGGCACGTGGGAAAAAAAGGGGCACGTGAGAAATTTGCAACCAAGGGAAAGTAGCAAGTGAACTTGAGCATGCGCGTAACCTTGCAATGAAGAGATAAATGCAAGAATATGTATACAAGTTACCAAAATAACTAGGATAATTATTTGGATAACAATTCCTAACTTCATATTATAGTTTTCTATAGCCGTCATTTTTCATGGATCTATTACTTAAGGGTGTTTTTGATCAATTTCTTAAAGACCGGTTTTGGGGCGCTTTGTAGTCTTTGTTCTCAAGAAGGGTTCATGATGTGAATCATATTTTCATAGTTATTTATGTTTGGATAAATCTTGTGGAGGCCCTTAACAATGGATATGATTTTTTCTTAAGTGTTGGTAAAGGATTTGTGAGCCTAAGATGATCAATGTTCTTCATTTGATCGGATCTAGTGGAATTATGATTATTGAAGACCTAATGAAGGATTGAGGTTATCTTGTCCAACCTATGATGTTTGTGCACTTAATTCTTAATTATATATATATATATATATATATAAGCAAGGATATTAGGCATATTTGGGCTAGAGAGTGGATGAAGAAATAACAAGCTAAGGTTTGAGTATAAGAGTTGAATAAGGTCTTATAGACCACATGAGGAGTTTATTGAGCCTATGAATAACATAATATAGGTGATGAATATTAATTTGAGCATGCATATGACCTTATAAATAAAAGGAAGAACGAGTAAGGAAGAAATGAAGTTTTGTGTGTTTCCTAGATCAGATGAGCAAGGATATGAACTCCATTTGATAATTGAGGATCAAAGTGTGTGTTAGAGGCATGAGTCCACTAGAGATAGATATCGAGACCAAGAAGAAGATGATAATAATATAGAGAAGACAAAATAATTCCATCATTTTTTTGAGATAATAACAAGAAAAGATGGAAGACTTTCTTAGGTGGCTGAGTTGGTGCTTGGAATTCCTTATGGATTTGGTACTTCACTAAAATCCTAGGGGGTTGGTGCCTCCTTGCAAGTTGGGTTTCGCTAAAGTTAGGTTGGTACCTAATAAGATAGGGGTTGGTGCCTCTTTTCAAGTTGGTGCTTACTAAAGTCTAGTTGGTGCTAGATAAATTAGGGTTTGGTGCTCCTTGTGGAGTTGGTTCTTCACTAAATTTTGATATATATATATATATATATATATATATATATATATATATATAATTTCAGCAGGTTTTATTCTCCTTGAGGTTTTCCCACATAAATAAGGTGTTCATGGGATCTCTTGTGTTTCTTGCTCATGTGGATGGTTGTTACATTGTTTGACGATTTATTTAAATAATTTAACATTTCTCATATGATGATGGTTTTATTAATGCATAAAGATAACTAAAGTAAAATTTTTGTAAAGACGATAATTTACCCCACCCCTCTCGGTGGTTTTGCTTCTAACATGGAAGGCTAAACACCAATGCATGTAAGCAATGTGAAAATGTGAGGAAAAGAAGAGTGTAACTTGATTACATAATGGATGATACAAATGAGTGAGTGCTAAGGAAACAATGATATGAAGAATATTTTCAGAAATCTCTAGTTGATAAAGGTCATATAAATCATAAAAATGACCTAATTAGGTCGGTAGGGGTCAATACATCTCCAACAAGCTGCAAGATACGCACATAGAAACACACAAGCTCAAAATGTATTCTCCAAGCTCTAGCGAATGCTCTAACACCTCTAAGGTATTCAAATAAATTTTTCAAGTATCCAACAAAGATTCTTGAATCATGCATCATATTTCATGACACTCTTAGATAGGCCATGTTTAATCTTCATGATCATGAAAATGTTCTGCATACTCAAACTCGGTATGTGAAATTCAGCTAGGAAGGTAGCGTGCAATGCGTCATAGTCCACTACCATTTTATGTGGGTCATATTTCCTATACCATATGTGTGTGATCCCTTACAATGCAGTCACAAATTGACTCACCTTCCTATTTGAGTTTATTATTCTATTGGCCCTCTATAAGAGTTCAAACTTATGTACATGCTCGATTCATCTTCCACTCCTTGATTCTCGATTAAATGAAGTGGCATCTCAAAGAAAATTTGAGGAGGTTGTTGTGGTGGTGAGTTACTTCCTTGTCCTAGGTTGCTTCCACTGGGAGGACCATATTTTGCACCCAAACCTCCACTAGGTTTTCCCCACTTGGGGAAGACTAGAGCCTCTCAAGCTTCTTGCTGCTACACTGAGGACCTAATGAAGTGTTAATTTATGTTTCGTAGTAGATATAAATTGAACACCAACCGTTTTTCCTAGTATCCCACCCATAAGATTATTTCCATAGGTAGCGTACTAACATTTTGTCATGGCATTGCACCTACCGGATTACTTCCAAAAACTCTTTCTTGTCTGTGCTATGGGAGTCTGTTACACACCCATATGCTCTTCCTTTATCTTTTGTGCCTTTTGAGTTGATACCAACATGCATATTCTTGTATCTCTAACCCAATTTAGTGATCCCCAACTACCTTTTTGCTCTTTTTCACTATGATGATCCTCTATGTGAACTTCAAATTCCTAAGTACCAAGTGCAAGGGCTAAGGTTTCAAGGTTGGTCAAATGCATGCGATAGTTCTTATTTCCTCACCAAAGTCACTTTCATCAAATGTTGAGGGGCTACTTTTGTTTCACTTCCCCAATATTAGAGGCACATGGTCTTGCGGTCCCTCGCCTCTCGTAGGGTTCTCACACGTCCACACGAACCCGCTCCTCTCTATCTCGAATGCTTATTCAATTTCCCTCTCTCGCGCATCATTACACATGGGTAGTATTTATTCTCTCTCTATTTCCATCTGATTCAACATCATCCTTTCCAACCCCTTTCTCTATCCTTATGCACGTAAAGTATTTAGCTAGCGAGCAGAAATTTTTAAGTCTCATTTCAACCATCAATATATTTATAGCTAAAGGGAGTGTGCATGAATATAATCCCATAGGCTCATGAAAGAATTGGAACTTTACTTCCTCTAGGTAGGAAAATTTTTATATTACGTACTCCAAAATGTAATTCTGCAAAGACTCCAATCCACCAAAATCTATAACACACATCCTACTCTAATTCCATATTTTCTTTCTCCCAATCCTACTACCTCTATTTTGCATGCATATGTTTCTAAGCCGTCATACAACTCCTATAGAAAGAATCTAACAAATGTCTCATAGAATGAATCATACAGTTGTCTTCTTCTTTGTAAACCTCAACTTTGGAAATTCACAAGACCACAAATTTAATATTGTTCTACTTTCTCTTTGGAAAAATGACATAATTATAGCTAGTGACTGATTTTCGTAGTGCTTAGAATAAAAATTATAGAAAATGTTAAAAACTCAATGATACAACACCAAGACATTATCTTGAAACCCCAATTCGAGGTAAAACCAGTCAGAATGGAAATTGCTCTTTCTTCCCACTTGTATTGGCCAATTATTTAGATTATACAGATTACAATAAGTATGAAAAGAAGCAACAATGTAAAGCTTCCTCCCAAATACTTGTTTTCTCTATTTTCTTCCACCTTGCTCCTACAAATCAATTCCAACACTGAAATTTCTTTACTCACTTTCTCTCATCAATTTTTCTTTCTTTCGATCTCATTCAACGCTCAATTCTCTTGCTCCTTCTTATATTTATAGCCTTTCCCATGTCCTCCTGTGCACTGGAGAATTAGAAAGGTCAGGAAGGGAAGAGACACATCCTAGACTCTTTGAATCTGTGATTATTTTCTCCTTTTTTATTTTTCCATCAAAAGTTACAAGACTACCACTCTTTGTAGACCAGCGATTATAGGACCGTCGCCCTACTACAGGTGCGATTACAGGGCTGTCACTCTGCACTGCACAAGGAGGCGGTTCTATAAAAATACATCCTAAACTTTGTTTTTCTCATTTTCTCCTTCCTAGAGCTAGTTGATTTGATGAAGTGGTGTTATTTTAGATTCCCTATGGATCATACCTCCCTTGCTTACGAGGATTTTTGTCCCAAAAAGCTTAGTGGGGGAGCAGATGAGGAATCAATTCCATCTCTTTCTCCTTCAAGTACCACCAAGCCTACCTTGGTGTCTTTCCTTCTCGTCCAATCTGTCCAAGACTCCGCGGATCTCTAATTTTATGTTCTAGTATGTCCTCCTCCAATTTTCCTTGAGAATCTAAAACACAATCTTCTATGGAAGGTAGTTGTTGAATTTATCCTTCTTTGTCAAGCATAAATGGCTCTGGTAGGTGTAATTTCTTACAATTTTCTACCGCGTACATCTACATGAAGTGTGGTACGTCCAAGAATGAAGAAGTGTTTTCTCCAACCACCTCAAATATGGCAAAGGGTCCATGCCACGTGGCTTGGTTCTTCTTGTTTGACTTTATTCATTCACCTTGAGATGAAATTTCGGATCCTCTTAATGAATGTTCCTACTCCAATCACCCCGAATCATGTATCTCCTCCTCTTCCTACCGCCCTAGTTTTAATTCCATTAGATTAGTAGCTAGACATGGTGGAGTGTGTATTGCTCCATGGTTTAGCAGCTTCTTGGGGTTGTTTCTTCTCCTTTATACTCTCCAAAGAAGGACTGCCCATATAATTTGATGTTTGGTAGAGGGAACTTTGTCTCATGCTCTACCTCACGTCTTGGTGAAATCTTACTAGGAGTCTGGAAATCTTCCTAAAAAGACTGAATATTGATATCCAAATCCTTCATCCTTTTTTTAGAAATAATTTTGCTCTCTGCCTCATCTTGTTTTTATTTCCATGAAAGTAAACAACACCGATTATGATTTACCTTAATATGTCTTTTTTTACTTAGTTAACACTTACCATAACATTCTTTGGCTTGTGTTGGTGTGCTCGGATGTTGAAATGATTCCATCCTTGACTCATTTTTACCGGTTCTCCCTCCTTGTGAATATAAAATCCACGATATACAAGTAAGGACTCCAAAAACATCATCAAATGCATCAAGGGGGATGACATCGGCCTCTAATACATTTATATATTGGGAATTTATCCCAAACTTGAACTTACATTTCCTTGTTACCTATATCTCTACACCTTCTTAACCCATTATAATGGGTATGGATGTGGATGTTCGTAAATCTCAAGACCAAGATTCTCTATAATCGCATCGAAATCAAATTAGATTAAGAACCGAATCAACCAAAGCATTTATCATTGTCTTCTTGATTTAGATTATGATCTCGAATAGTCTACTCATATCTTCTTCTTCCTCTATGTTGTACATGTTAGTGGTTGTGCATCCCACCTCTCATCTACATTTGAATCATCCTCTATCTCCACCTCCTCTTCTCGGTTTTACAAAGTGGCCATGGATTTTGGGAATCCTTGGTTCGGAGTATACATTTGCATCCTAAAAATCCTTTTCCAGCTTTTTGCATGTTTTTTCTAACCTTTGCCCCCTTTTCCTTGCATTTCGTCTTTAAGTTACAGGATCGCCGCCCCGCATGGTAGTGGTCCCATGACCGCCACCCAAGATAGGGCGGCGGTCCTATAATCGCCACCTTGCACAGGGCGATGGTCCTATGTGCATTTTCCATAACCTTCCAATGCTTTCGTCAACGTAAAAATTCAATTTGTTTAATCCGCATTTCTCAACCACTCTTACTTGCATTTATGTTTTAGCCACTTTAATAGAGTAAGTTTAGGATCTAGGGAGAAGCTTTTGATCAGAAGATTTCTTTTCTTATCTCTTCCAGGTTTGTTTATGAATCATTTCATTACTACCTGCTACATAGAAGAATCCCACTAGCATGTATTAGAACCCTGAACATTTAGTTACGCCTCGTTGTATACCTACAATGATCCTGCTAGGAATCACATAGGCCAAGCTCAGTTCACTTGTGCCATCCCTCTCCTACTTGTACTTCATTGTGTTTCTTCAAGCTGTTATTGCTCATTGTTCGAGTACCTGCTATTTATCATTTTGTTTCATCACTTCTGCAACGACCCTGCTAGGAATCGCATAGGCCAAGCTCAGTTCACTTGCGCCATCCTTCTCCTACTTGTGCTTGTGCCATTTTACCTTCAAATTACCATTGTCCCAGTGCCTTCTCTCACTGATGCCGCTATACTCCTACTCTTTCTAGATTCATGTGAACACGCAAGAACGAAGAGATCACACTGAGGGGACAAGCTACAAAATGACTGGATTTACCTCTACTCTGTAAACTCCAGGTTTAAATCATCAAAGTTGTAGTTACAATATATCAAATAGAGTAGTAAATCATTTTATTTCAATTAAATCTTACTTTCAATATTACCAGGGAAGCTGTGGGGAATGATAGCTTCTGAGAAGCTATGATTTATTCCTCACTTATGAGGTAAGATTGAAGGTTTTCAATTAAGTTAATTAGTTGTCTTTCATCTAGATTCACACATTTACACAGGTGAATAACCACACCGGGTTATCTCACTTGTTTAGTTTTAGTATAAAAGTATTTTAATTGTTGTTTGTAATTATAATGTTTCAATCGTGTATTTTGTTTAGATTAGTTTCCCTTTCAGCAGTAGTATAAATTATTATTTTCAGTTTAAGTTAATTCGGAGACTTCAAAACTAGATTAACACTTAGATCCTAGTTAGGAGGATAAACCATAGGGAATTTACACTACCCATTCATAGCCTCTAAATCTCCCCTTTGTCATTCCAACTACCAGGAGATCACACTACCAGATCTTAGTCACTGATCCTCCCATAGTTAGCTTTAGGAAAGTTGCTTTCCGATTCTCATCCTTACATGTAGCTTTTCTATCATAGAAAATAACCATAATCCAGATGTGACTTCATCTAAGTCACCCGCATTTCAAACCACCGGCTGTCTCGACACAACCTCGGGAGGTCAGGTACGAGGAAGGTCATTTTTATTATCATCCTCGCATGTCACTTTTCTATCGTACAAAATTGGTGAACCCATGTGAAGCAAGCAAACAAATGTTCCCCTTTTATTTCCATTTCTTTCATCCATATTCGCTCTTTCCCATTATTCTATGGGTATTTATATACCCCCCGAATATGTTGGGATACGACACATATGGCAGACCTCTCTCAGGTCTCAAAGCACATTACAGTCAAACAAATAGACAACCGTCACCCTCACTTTCTGCATGGGCTAACAACTATTCAAACAACTACTTGTCATCACAAACTCCTCCTCAAAGAACTAGCTCTAGTTCTTCATTCCGAATTGAGGAGTTGGATCAGCTCACACAAACACAACAACCAGAGCCCTCAGGCTCTAACAATATGATGTTTACTAGAGAATCCATTTCATCTCCTCGGGTTTTGTTTAGACCACAAATCAATAGACAGTCAGATCCACTCCCATTTTTGGATGAGGAGTATTTAGCGTGCTACGCTAGAAGTGAACAATGCTTCCAAAACATGTACCCACCTATAGGAAGTTTGCAAACACAACCCGATACCCTGCTCCAAGAAAACACCCCCATTCCTCCACCTATGGGAAATACTCTCGGTGAAGCTTGGCAGGGTAATGATCAATTCATAGTAGGGTACCATACCCCTTTACAACCTCAAGGTGTACAACAACCACCATTAAGGAAAAATATTGTGTCTTCACCAATCGAGGTCATCTCAGCCTTAGTTGAGAAGGTTAGAGGATTAGAACTTTCTCAGGAAAATCAAAATTCACATTTCGGCAAGTAGAATTCCCAACCCTCACATCATCCCAACCAAGTTGACCTCCTTACAGGAATAGGCACATTAGGCATGCCTCCTCAACATTCATATAACTATCTACAACAAACACCAACTAGAAACGTGTTTTCAAATGTTGCTCCAGTTGAAAGTATGATACCTCTTACTTAGCACCAAACAACCCATACCAAGCAATGCTCCTCCCTACTTGAACATTTATTCAAAATCACCACAGGGAGACATGTTCTCCTCTCTGGGATGTTCACTCAACCATAAGGATTTCCTTATGTCCCTGTAAATACATATGCTATGCCATATCAACAACCCATTCCACCCCCACCCCCTCAATAGGCACCATCAATGGTCAAAACCTATGCGGTATGAACTTACTCAGAATATTTAAAAGAGCCTCTAGATTTCACCATACGAAGTGTCATGCTTCTAAGACCTCTTCCCAATTTTCCTAAATACAAAGGGGAGGGAGATCCAAATGCACATATCAAGGCCTATGCCACGGCCATTCAATAATTGCTCCCTTGGGATGCGGTTTTTGCTAAGATATTCCCTAAAACCTTAGAGGGTATTTCTCTTGATTGGTATTACAGAATACCTAAAGCCTCAATACACTCATTCAAACAACTTATGTTAGATTTTATCAAAGCTTTTGATATGAACAAATTGTTAAGAACAGAATCGGGAATTCTTACATATTAAACAAGAGCACAATGAATCCACTACTCATTTTATTCAAAGATGGCATATAGTCCTCTACTCATCAGCAAGTGCTCCAAACATGGATCAAATGGAACTATGTGACTTATTCCTTCATTCTCTCAATAGAGAGATAAAGGAAGAAGTCCAGAAGTTCCCACTAAGGACTTATGATGAAGTACTCGAGAGTGCTCTCTGAATAGATCAAGTGGCAATAGATAGTGGTCATAAGACATATGGAACAAATGGGAAGTTAATCACTCCCAATCAAAACACTACGACCTATCCTAATGCCGGGAATACCAATCAAGGACCCAAGATCCTTAACAAAAACCATGGGGTTACAACAGATGGAGTCACTGATCAAGCCAAAAGACCAAATGTTGTGAACACCCCGGCATCTACTAACAATCAACGCAATAATAACTTTACTCCAGCAATCAATACTGTGGATTTTAATCATCCTCCACAACAACAAAGCACCAACAATAGAAAATCCAGTCACAAGGCCTTGCCCGAGGCCCAGATGGATATCAAAACCAAATCCAAAGGCCACAACCTCAAAATTACAACTATAACAATCAACACCTAACTAACCGGAATTTTGGGCCACAACAAGGTTCAAACCAATGACCACGGGACTATAATCCCAATTTATACTGTGGCTTTCACAAAATCCGAGGTCATGATACTAGGACCTGCCACGACTACAAAAATTCTTACAACGTTTACCAGATGATCAAAATAACTCTTTATAGACATGTTTTTGGCAAGTCCTACACTACCCCCACAAACACCTATATGGGATCAGTTTCCCCTCAAAACGCACCTCTTAAGATTTTCAACGATCCTCTCCCGAATCATTCTAACAATAATAGTTAGATCCAAATGGGACAAACAAAGGTGTCATAATAGGAAATAATGATCAAGATGCCTCAACTCTTGACAACTCTCGGATTGCTCCTAACCTATGTTCAAATGGTAATGAAAAAATCTTGGGATTAATTGAGCTAGAAGTTGAGCGTGAAATTAATGCAACAACTCGGACAAAGGAATATGTTTCACAACCCCTACCCAATATTTTCTTTGCATGGGATGAAGTTCCTACAATCACTAAACCAGTAGGATCCTATGATTTGATATCGATTTGAACAAGACCTTTTCTCACATTTCATTTCTAGATTTGTTGAGGAATTCACCCGCGCATCGCTTTGCATTGCTCAATGCATTAGGTCTTGGTCATCTAAACCATGTTACACCACCTCCTAGCGCTCAAATAAACCATGTAGACTTTGACATCCACCCTTCGGGGCAGCCAGATAGGGATACTGAGTTTGTATTTGACATAAGTAAAATGCCAACGGATGCTGAAATCTCACGTAGAGGTGATCCACCCTTGCACTTGCAGGTTTGGGTTTATAACAACTATGTTAAGCGTGCAATGATTGATGATGGGGCAGCAATTAACGTAGTCCCCTTTACTTTTCTTCAAAAACTTGGATATGGAGAAATGAACTGTTCCTCGACATGAAACACGCTAAGGGGCTATGATAGCCTCAAGGAAACTTCAATCGGGACTATAGTACTACCAGTCACTTTAGGACCCAAAAAAATCCTCACTGAATTTTATATTATAGATCGGAAACCAACTATAATATGATTCTCGGTCACCATGGATACATCGCATGAAGGAAATCCCTTCCACGTTATTCCAAGAAGTAAGGTTTTTACACCTAGGAAAGGTCTTCATCACTCAAGGGGATCCTAAACCCTTCGATATACACTTAGAAAACCTCTAAAAAGAAAGGAGTCCATACAGAGTATGAGCTTCCCATGAATCAACTGAACAAACCACCTCCAACAAAAGAGTTAGTCCCGGTCACCCCGACAATCCAGAGGTTGAAGTTGTTGACCCAAAAACATTTGAGGTGGCAAAGATAGATAAAGGTAAATCAATATCTATGGAAACAGTGTCCACTAAAACCACAACGCAGGAATTATGAAACTCTTGGAGAATGACGAGCCAATCTTCCTCCCATTTGAACCACAGGGAATGGGTAGTCTTCTCGGTATAGCATCTCTTCCCTCCAATGACATAGGTCTAGATATAAACATGATAGAATTAACAAACAAAGAAGGGAAATTTGAAATTGAAACAATGCCCATCAAAACCATCTCTAGGCATTGTTCTATTCTAAACCCTAGTTTTGACCCATGTGCGTCTGAAACTAAGTTTTCCATATCTATGGGGCAAGACCTCATCACTCGACAAAAGTTACAAATAAACACAACGCTCCACATGGGAGAAAAGGTCGAGCAGCATAGTCATGCTCACCCACATATCATCTCTCAAAAACATGACAAAGAGGCATGTGAATGCCTCTTTCAGAAAAATGATTTTAATAATTGGACATATACACTTATGGGAAAAGGTTGTAAGTTCAAACCCAGAATGGTAGGCCCTCATCAAGAGAATGAAAATTTTGAGGATAATGGTTCTCCATTGTGTACTTCTAGGGGTGAAGAATTCGATATTCACCAACTTTCTTTGCCTTAGATATCATGACATATAGTTCCACCTACATTTTCATATGTACATTGTTGCAGTTGCATTGCATTAGTCATTCAGTTAAGTTCATTTTGTTCACTCATTTCATAAATTTTGTGGTCAAGGAACTTATTCTTAAGTAATTTATTACAAGCTTCTAAAAATATTGGCAAAAGCATTCAAATCATATCTCTTCAATTTTCATAATATCATCAAATAGTTTTGAAATCATTTCATCAATTCGACAGACAAAATCTTGACAAAAACCATACCAAGGCCTACATACTTGGTCATACTCATTCTTTTCTACTTGGTTAAGTTGTTCTTACCTACGGTCTATTCTAGAAGCTTCTTGGTGTCACATCTATCCTTCTTACATCTCTTTGAAACAAGGATACTCCAAAATCACAAATCAGAAATGTCAAATTAAATAAAAATACTAAACAAAATAGAATATTTTATTTTACACACTTCTTTGCCCCACCAACCTTCGGTGATGATCCCGCATCTCTTACTAGTGATACAAGGTTGAGAAAGGAAAGAAGTGCCCTTACTCACCTATGTCCTGCCTTTGGTGATGAGCCCATGCTTCCTACCAGTAGCATGAGATAGGGCATAGGGGGTCCATTCACGCAAATCAATGAATCTTAGCATTTTAAAAATGCAAAGCAAATGTGTTAAGTGAAATTAAGTATCCAAATTCCAAAGAGATTAAATCCTTAAAACCATATTTTTCAACCAAGTTGCCATCCATGGATCTAAGTCTAGATAAACTAGAAAATAAGTTGCATTTTGAACTATGTAGTAGTTTTGAGTAAGAGTAAGTATGGAGGTCTAAATTTGATTTCTATCAAAACCTTGTCTTTCTCTCATCATTTTCATTCATTCAAACTCATATAATTTGTGCCCTTCCCAACTCTTGGTGTTGAGCCCTCGCATCTTACTAGTTGTGTGGAGTTAGGAGTGGGGCAAGTTCATCTCATTATCACTATATATTCATCACATTTTGCCAAAACAAGAAGAAGCAATGAACATTTCCCAAAGAAGACAAAAGTTCAGTACTACAATATGTTTACATCATCACATATCAGCATTACAAAAACAAATAAAAGAGAAACATTATGTTCAACATTTGTTATCACTTGTCATCCATTCATATACATTCTCAAAGCATATAAAAACAAAGATTTAAAAACATCTAGTGTACACATAAGAAACGAATCACAAAATTCTAAATATAAGAAGATCTAGATCCAAAATATATATATATATATATATATATATTTACATATCATGTTTTACATAAATGCCATCATGCACTAGGCATGGTCAATGAACGCTCAATGAGCCGAAAAGTACAAAAACACTCATATAAACATCTCGACAAAAAAATCACTACAAAAAGACACCATGGTCTCTCAATCCTTGTGGGATCCCTCGGAAGGTGCACAACCGCGTCTAGGACTTCTACTATGATGACAATCTGAATGAACCGAGGGCTCATGATCATGGCCATAATATGTGGTCTCACTTGTGAGAATGGCTCCTCCTCATCAAGCACTCGCCAGAGTCCTATATCCAAATAGCTCAATGAAAGAGAGGTCACTAACTTCGCCACCTTCCGCAGGGGGGGAAAACACATCGTATGTTAGCCATCTCTTGAGGGCTCTCCAACGTCCTTAGTAAGCTCAGCCCGAGTACTCTCCAAGGGGAGCAACAGGGTGTCCGCACACACTTGGCGAATCAAGTCTCACCATCCCTCAAATCACTTTGCAAATAAAAAAGAGAAATAACAAGTTAGAAAATCGCAAAAATAAAGTCAAAAACAAAACGAAACAACAAAAGGGAAATATCAACTAAACATTTCTAGCTAAAAAAGAATCGAGAAAAGAGTAGTAACTCACTCGGATCTCCAGCATCCAGGTAGGGTCTCTAGGATCTGCACCTGCTACTGATGTTGTTGCAGACTGTGGAACCTCCCCCAAATCAAGAAAGAAATGACATCCTGCCACGGACTCATCATCTCCCCCAATGTCCTAAGAAGGCAACTCCTCTGAGATCAGGGTCACCTTCTCTACACTCTCCTCCACCCTCTCGGCCCTCAGAATATCCTGAGTGTCATGCCACTCGAATCGCTCTCATCCTCCTCGGTCGTCCCACCGGTCTCGCCTCCCACCATCTCCTCCTCTGTCTCCTCTCTAGTGAACTCCTCAGAGTTTGAGTCCACATCAATGGGCTCATCTCCCTCTCCACTATGAGCAGGAGAAGCCCCGATCATAAGTAAGGGTGCTCGAGGAGCACCAACTACCCCTCGAGCACGAACCAACCACCTAACTACAATGGGAACTCCAGGAGTAACCGTGGTCCAACCTCGACCTCTGGGACCTCCCCGGCCTCACGAACAGACCTGTACACTGGCCCCACTGGAGGAAGCATATCGATGTAAGGGAGGCCAAACTGCTGAGGTACTCTATCAAATGGGTGAGTCTCCAACCTCCCTGTCTTGTCTACCAGCTGACCTATGGAATAGTAGGCAATCAATGTATGTGTCTCCTCTCCCCATAACCCTATCATGGCCTGATAAGGAGTGGCCTCCATGTCTGTAATAGTTAGAGAAGCCACTGGCTAGTGTGGCATCTTGAGTACAGTCATCCCTATCCACCTCACTTCCCTGATAGCCCCCAAATCCTCTCGCCTGTACACCTCTCCCATAGGGAATGATGCACTCATACACCCAACTCATAACTAGAGTAGGGTGACTCAATGACTGCCCCTGTAATCTAACCACCCTATATAAATCATGGTAGGTGGTCCCAAGAATGTCTTCTCCCCAAGCGTAAACATGGCCATGGGCCTCAATCTATGTAATAATGGGAGCCCAGCAATATAAGAGAGTATCCCCTCCCTTGTCCCCAATCAACCGTGAGGCCAAGATACCCATAATAGCCTTACGGATCATAGGGATAGGAGAAACAACAATGGAATGAACCTTCACCCCCTTCTTCGAGCCCATGGAGACAACAACATCTCCCATGTAGGTAGCCCACTAAACTATCTGAGACCTGGATATTGTTGTCTTAAGAGACAACCCTCCCAAGAATCGGAACCCCCAGTATGCGATAGACGTCCTCTAGGGTAATAGTCCACTCACCCCTAACACCTAGTAACCAAAAGGTATTCCGGTCTACATCCCAGTATGAAAATAAGTCACACAATATGTGACTAGCAAGCACAACATGAGGAACCTATGTGATCCTCCAAATACCGGCCCTCTGCAGAGTGTCTCACTTTGTCTGGGTCAGTGCCTCTAACACTGCTTGGGAGCCAATCACACTCCCTCTCTCTACTCCATATGATATACTCCTCCTTCTTCGCATCCACCCAAAACAGAGAAAAAGAGTAAGTTAGTAACATAATCCAACTAGAAAAATCATCAAAAACATATAAAAATGTCAAAAATGCAAAAACAATTAAATAATACATCTTTTTTTTTATTTTGTTCGTAACCGCCACCTCACATGCAGAGTGGCGGCCTGTAACCACCGCCTTAGAGGTGGCGGTCCCCAGTAACTACTACCATTATAGGGCGCGTGGTCCCATGACCTCCGCCCTATGCAGGGCGGCGGTCTTGTCCCGAATCGGTGAACGCCCCGAAAGCCCTAAAAACACTTTTAAAAAAGCAAAATACATCATTTTTGACAAAATAAAGACCTACCCTATGGGCGCCCCCCCTAGAGACTCATTTAAAACTAACATTTCCAAAAATGATCCCCCCAAGACAAAGTTTTCAACATTTTTATATTTTAGGTTTAAAAGTATAAATTGAGAAAACTAACTCCGAGACTTCGTGGTCGATGTCCCGCTCTCATGGCATGATCACGATCTCACAATGAACGTTTTGACTATACTCTCATCGAAAACGGTTACCATGGGTCCCAGAGCTCAAAAATTTCCAAATCAACACGCGCAAATGAATAGGAAAATGAGCTCATTATATATATATATATATATATATATATATATATATATATATATATATTCTAACTTGTTTTGAAAGTTCTTTCGTAGAGTTGGAGCACCGATGGAGGTAAGTTCTTATCCTTACGCAAATGGTAAGTCCTCATTTCATTTTAATTTAGTATTTATTTTTCGATTTATTTTATCTATCTACACTTGAGTCCCTTTTTCATTTTGCAAATAGCGAGAATTTGGATGGTGACATTTCACACACGGGCATGTCAGGTATAGCTTCTAACTCCCCATTTCGGGACCACCATACTCAAACCCACCGTTTTATGCCTCTTCATGGCTAAAACGCTTCTCCGAGGGGGCAATATGTACATACCCAAAAATGTAGGTATTGTACTACCAAAGAGAGGTTACAAAAACCCCAATGATGATTCAGATCTCTTCGTAAGGTGTTCGGAATCCAGAAAAGCTTGCGAAGTATACATTTACATCCTAAAAATCCTTGTCCAACTTTTGCATGTTTTTTTCTAACATCTCGCCCTTTTTCCTTGCATTTTAGTCTTTAAGTTACAAGACCACCGCCCTACCTCGGGTGCGGTCTCCGTGATCTACCACCCAGATAGGGCGGCAGTCCTGTAATCACCGCCCTATACAGGAGGTGGTCCTATGTGCATTTTCCATAATGTTCCAACGCTTTCGTCAACATAAAAATTCAATTTGCATCCGCATTTCTCAACCACTCTTGCTTGCATTTATGTTTTAGCCACCTGGTAAATAGTGATTTCTCTTTGTTTATAATAGAGGAGTTCAATTCAAACTTGTCTTCTGATGATTGCAAATGCTATAAATAAGCATGCTTGCACTTAAGTAATAGAGAGAGAGATATGGGGAATAGATATAGAGAGACAGAAGTTTAGGATCTAGGGAGAAGCTTTTGATCAGAATATTTCTTTTCTTATCTCTTCCAGGTTTGTTTATGAATCGTTTCATTACTACCTGCTGCATAGAAGAATCCCACTAGCATGTATTAGAACCCTGAACATTTAGTTACACCTCATTGTATACCTATAACGATCCTACTAGGAATCACATAGGCCAAGCTCAGTTCACTTGCGCCATCCCTCTCCTACTTGTACTTTGTTGTGTTTCTCCGAAGTTGTTATTGCTCATTGTTTGAGTACCTGCTATTTATCATTTTGTTTCATCATACGCAATGACCTTGCTAGGAATCATAGGCCAAGCTCAGTTCACTTGCGCCATCCTTCTCCTACTTGTGCTTCATGTCATTTTACCTTCAAATTACCATTGTCCCAGTGCCTTCTCTCATTGATTCCGTTATACTCCTACTCTTTCTAGATTCACGTGAACATGCAAGAATGAAGAGATCACACTAAGGGGACAAGCTACAAAATGACTAGATTTACCTCTGCTCTGTAAAATCTAGGTTTAAATCTTCAAATTTGTAGTTACAATATATCAAATAGAGTAGTAAATCATTTTATTTCAGTTAAAGCTTGCTTTCAGTATTACTAAGGAAGTTGTGGGGAATGATAGCTTCTAAGAAGCTATGATTTGTTCCTCACTTCTGAGGTAAGATTGAAGGTTTTCAATTAAGTTAATTAGTTGTCTTTCATCTAGATTCACACATTTGCACAGGTGAATAACCACACTGGGTTATCTCGCTTGTTTAGTTTTAGTATAAAAGTATTTTAATTGTTGTTTGTAATTATAATGTTTCAATCGTGTATTTTGTTTAGATTAGTTTCCCTTTCAGCAGTAGTATAAATTATTATTTTCAGTTTAAGTTAATTCAGAGACTTCAAAACTAGATTAACACTTAGATCCTAGTTAGGAGGATAAACCATAGGGAATTTATGCTACCCGTTCATAGCCTCTAAATCTCCCTTTTTCATTCTAGCTACCAGGAGATCACACTACCAGATCTTAGTCACTGATCCTCCCATAGTTAGCTTTAGGAAATTTTCTTGTCGATTCTCATCCTCGTATGTAGCTTTTCTATAGTATATTACTGACCATAATTCTAGCCGTGACTTCATCTAAGTTACCTACATTTCAAACCACCGACTATCTCGCACGACCTCGGGAGGTCGGTATGGGAAAGTTCATTTACCGATTATCATCCTCACATGTCACTTTTCTATCGTACAGTGCCTTGGGTGTAATTCGGATGTAACTTCCAACAAGTGGCGTCAATATGACCATTGATATCATAGTTCTTACAAAAAAATTAGGATCTTTACAAGTATTCAAAGTAACGGAAGCCTCTTTACCTTTCCATTTACCTTTGCTACTTGTTTTCCTTTCTCTTTTCCAAATGATTGGTTGATGGTCTTCCTTTGGCTTTGTTTCTCCTTGCTTCTTTTTGTCATCAATGTAGTATGCTTGTATACAAGCTTCATTGAGATCCTTTGGTTTCGTGGAGATTACCTACCTCCAAAGGTGAGTGTGAAGTCCTTCCAAATATTTGGTTAGAATGCCCTCATCCTCCAAGTCCATATTGAGAAACATGGCTTGTCTCTCGAAACTCGTAGTATAGTCCTACACACTTTGACCATGTCCTTGCCTAAAGTACTTGCCATTTAATCATTTGGTCACTTGTGGTCAATAGGATAGAAGTTAGCTCTAATAAATTCTTTAAAACTCTTCCAAGTATTGACAATAGGACGTTTCTTCTTTTCACAAGTGGCTAGATGGGTTTCCCACCAAACCATGGCATGACCTTACATTTTGAGACGTGCAAATGTAATCCTTTGTGCCTCAGTGACATTATGGCAACTAAAATAAACTTCCAACTATTTCAGCCACTTATCAAACAATTATGCATCTACTTGTCCTTCAAATTTCTTTATTTCAACTTTTTTTTTTACCTTAAAGGGAGTATGAGCAGATTTTACCTTCTCGATTACAATTGGAGTCTCTTCTTCACACCCTTCCAAATATTCCTCATCATGGATCCCTCCAATACCGAATTTTTCAGCTTTCGTGTGCTCGAACCATTGAGTCCAAGGAATCTTTCTTAGTGAAGCCATATTTTGCAGATCTAAGAGTTATTTTTGTTGTCTACACAATCTATCCATCATGGTCTATAGCATCTCAACTCTATGGACCAAGTTCTCTTCGTCCATTTGCACTCGAATTATCTGTTTCCACTTCTTCATATAAATATCTAGTTCGCAAGGTAAAACTTCTTTGCCTTTGAAACTTATCACTATCATACAAATCCTAGGAACGAATACCACAAAGTCCTAGATATATAATCAGTTTTGATACCAAAATTATATGTAAACCTCAACTTTGAAAATTTACAAGAGCACAAATTTAATGTTTTTCTACTTTCTCTTTAGAAAAATGACAGAATTAGAGCTAGTGACTGATTTTCTTAGTGCTTAGAATCGAAATTGCAAAGAATGCTAAAAGAACTCAATAATACAACACCAAGATTTTATCCTGAAACCCCCAATTCGAGGGAAAACCAATCGGAAGGGAAACTACTCTTTCTTCCCACTTGTATTGGCCAATTATTCAAATTATATAGATTACAATAAGTATGAAAAGAAGCAACAATGTAAACATGTTGTTATGCAAATGTGCAACAAGGAAATTAACAATTCCCGGGCATGATAATTATACCCATGTGTTAATTTTTTCAAGTCCTATCATTCAAGGACACCTCGGGTCTTTCCAGTCACTCCAAGTGACCTATTTATTAACATTATCTAATCCCCCGGTGATTTTAGAATTTCATTAAAAATCGCAAGCTACGGCGGTTGTGGGAAGGGCTATCACTGGCCTTCCTAGGGCTAGAACAACCCCATGGAGTGGAGTAGAAAATAAAATACAAACGTGGAGGTGATTCAAAGGTCTTAGGACATCATGGAAGTGATTCATGAATATTCTGGAAGGGCTCGAGAGAAGTTGGGGTAGTTTCACCAAAATTAGGGTTCACAATGCTAGTCGATGCACAGTGCCAAAATAGTTCTTTGAGCTTCTTACGGAGGTGATTTCAAGAGCTCGGAAGGAGTAAGGAGAAAATAAAAAAATCTATAGAAATATAATTCCAATCCCTACAAGATGGTGAAATTAGTTTTTCACAACACTTTGGCGTATTAGGTCTACAAGCAGGTTTTTCTCATGCACAGGTGGAGTACCAAATCAAAACTCCACTTTTTTAGGGATAAAATGGAAGAATAAAGACATTATACCCCCACCATTAGATTCAAAATTCCATTTCCAGTTATGATCATATACAATTTCACCAAAACTTTCCATTGGGAGCTCAAGTTATCATCGTCTCAAGTTGTCCTCTTGGAGCGAGTTCGAGAGTTAGCCAAATTTTGGGAGGACACGTGTCAACTCTAGAAGCATGGTGGGATTTTTGTCTGCAAAGTCCCTTAAGGTTATGGACATAGACCATGGAAAAATTATCCCATCCCCCATATGACCTCTAAAACCTCATGCGACCTTCAAGATCGTTAGTTCGGACTCGGGTGCTTTTAGGAGCTCAAATTCCATGTCATCGATCTCTCGCCACGTGTCAGCTCCAGGAGCATCGTGGAATTTGATGTCCCTCACATGTCAAGGAAATAAAACCTTTAAAAATTCACCCATCCCTCTAAGGGAAACTTCTAGTCACCCATGTGACCCGCTTCCAACCCCTTAATGCTTTAAAGTTGATTTTCTAGCTCTCACTCCCGTCATCGGATCACCGCCATATGTCGCCATCTTTCTCACCATGGAAATTGATGTCCCTCACATCCCTTTAAGGTAAGGTATGACAGGAAAAAAAAATTCCCAACTCCAACTCCAAAACTTGAAAATTTTCTAACTCCTGGTTGTTTCTTATTGTTTCTCCATTGCCAAAAGAAAGTTGCAGAGAACACCTCAGTCCACCATTGTTCTTCCAAACCAGCTCTGCCATGGAAACCAAACCTTCCACTCCATGAATATGCATAGGTTTTAAATAATATATTTATCGAAAGATCCAGAGGAATGAAGAATCAAAGAGAAGAGCGAAGGAATTCTTCATAAACCTCCATTACCGTGAAATGAAGATTCAAACATATCTTGCAAACCGGTGCACGGATTGACAAACCGTCTGTTGTTGAGTTCTTCTCTCTTGAAGGCCATTAAAAAATAATATTCAAACCTCTCATTTTTAGTAAGGAATGCTCACAAAAATAAATTTCACTTCCAGCTCCATGAAGAATAAAGCTCAATTTCTTGTCAAACCGGCAACCGAATCGAAGAGAAATTTCACCAATGAGACAAGAAGCAAAAACCTATCGTAATGGAGTTGATTTCATCACAAATGAAGACAAAAACTAGACCTGAAAATTTTAAGCTCCATTAATGGCCACCATGACATAGTAGTGGAAAAAATCAGCAAGCTACCTCTCCACTTCTCAGGGTTCTAGTGGGCAAAATCGCGCAAAAATTGGAGGGATTGATCATTAAAAATCTAGTTTCATGTGAACTATTTTTCACGCTATGAAGTCCCTATTTTTATAGATATGGAGGGATGTGTTTTTATCAGCATTCTTCCCTCTTCAAATAAATTTTCAAATTCCCGAAGATCTGGCGGGCGAAATCATCCGAAATTTAGAGGGAAGGGTCTCAAAAAAATCTAGTTTCTCTCAAACTAGTTTTTGCACAATGAAGTTGTCAGTTTATCAAGATATGAAGGACTAATTTTTTATTCTTCCCTAGTAGCTCCATACCCAAAGCTCTTACCAAGCATAAATTTTCATTTTTCATTTCTGAGCTTTCTGTAAACGAATCATGATGAAAATTGGAGCATGAGTTCGTGACGAAGAGTTGAATCCAAAATAGTTGTTCCCATCACAAACAAAGGTCGTTTTCACCATTTACTAAAAATATCATATGTTATACTTCCTCACATGCTATAAATGGCGAGCCCCACTGAATTGCAAGTTCAATCACTCAAGATAATCAGAAAAGGGGTAAAATGGAAAGTAAGATAGAAAACAACTTCTTCCCAAAATAGCAGGTCCTCAAATAGCAACCTGCTAAAAATAAAAATGTGCTAAAAATAGCAATATCTCGAGAACAGAGGAGGATGGAATCAGGTAGAATGTTCATAAGCTGAAACTAGAGCAAGACATGTGATACGTCCTAGAATAGCAGAGCATGGGCTCATATTCTAAAAATAGCAGGTTGTTCTCAAAAGGAAAGTTTGGCATAATGGGACATAGAGGGATGAATCATTCAAGTCAACACCGTCATTCTGGATCATCCATGGGCATTGATCATAGGGAATTTGAGGTCCATCTCAAGGAACTGGACAATGTCTCTTGACACTCACTAGATGATTTGGGTCACATGTATATCATACGCAGGGTCGAAATTGTGGTCATCGGTAGTGATGGTTCGTTGTATTCTTCCAATCATTTAACTAACATAATTTCTCAGTTAGTGTCATTCGAAACCGTGGGTTGTGTCATAGAAAGTATGCAATGGAGTCTAGGGGAGCCGGTTATCTGTTGGGTTTTTGGGGGTTGTTTAGTTTAGTGACTATTCTACGAAAATGCAATTCAAATCTACGAAAATTAAATACGATTCTATAGAATTCAACTATTTACAATGAAAGGAAACTAAAAACTAATCTTCTTTGTAAAATGAAATACGCACACACTATTCTTAACAAATGAAATCACAACAGTATAAATGAAACTTAGCAACAAGCAAGATACAGTTAATCAAAGCACGCATGTAAGATTTCTCAAATGACAATTACAGTAAATCTAATCAAAGAACTGTATGCATGAACTCAAAATAACCTCTTATCTCCTCGGTTGAGTGGGCCCTTGCTCTTCCTCGAGATAGAGGGATTAACAACCTCTGATTCTCAAATGTCGTGGCTTTCATTAACTCAAAATAAGTTCATAACATAGACAGTAAAAATAATCAAGAATTGGATGCAGATAATCTCCTTCAGTATATCAAAAAGTGGTACTACCAAGTTTTGAAGACAAAGTATTCATATAGATACTATTGGTTACAAGATCCACCATATCATGCAGCATTAAACATTGTCCACCAAATACTAATTAAAACACATAAATTTCTACGGGCCGTTAGGAACAAGCCCAGACTAATAGGTCAACTTGATGGAAACAGTCTTCTGCCACATGCTTCAAACTCGGGCTCCATAACTACCAGCAACTTCCATCATTTCTCAACACATCATCACATTTGATCTCACAAAGACAATTAGTAGGAGGTTCATGTGATAATTGGTTTTCATAAACTATAGCAAGGAAAATGCATCAAACCTACTAAGATATAACTACACAAAACATCCCCATGTATTAATAAGTCATATCAAAAAGAGTATTTTTGGCTGAAGAAATGATATTAATGAGCCAAACAATGCACTCATCGGGTAAACAATTCATTCAACTCAACAAGTGTCTAAGAACCAAGATGAAGGAATTTCTCATGGTATAAAGAGTTTGGAAATGTAGAGTTCACTACAGTGGAACACCTCATCAAATCATCTATAAGGAGATGCGAGACTTCATCGAAGGCATATTATTCGTCACCAGTGTTTCTTCCCCCTTCTTCTTCCTTCTTTCTCTCCTCTCTTCTCTCCCCCTACTTTCTCTCTCCTCCATGTTCTAATTCTTCGTTGGGGTGCACTTTTTATATGTCCTTTAATGAAATTAAAAAAGAAACTTTATGCTTCTAATGTAAAATTCACCTTTATGTTATAAAAAGGGACTTAATATTCTCCTAGGAAGTTGAAAAGTTTTAAGTTGTGCGAGGACATATGAAAATCCATTGGGGGTAGATGATGAGTCATCTCTCATTCTATAAATTGTAAAGCCATTCTCTTTTCAAAGGGTTGGAAATTGATCTTGTAAACTCAAGAGTGCATTGTACTTAGAGAAAGCAAAGGAGATATCCATTTTCTTCTACTTTCCTCCACTCTCAAATTTCTTCCATTCCCACACTATGTACAACTTTTGTTTAAGCATCAATACAAGAAGGATTTTTAGCCTTTTTAATGAGGAGATTTTAGAAACTTTGAGTTTGCAATATTATCTCATCTTGTTGCCATTTGCAGGGTTGTTTCTTCTCATAAATTCATGTGTTGAAGTTTCTAACTAGTGTGTGCAGGAATTTGATTTCCTACCTACAACATTAGTTCCCCTATCTCATTTCTCACTCCCCTTTCCCGCTTT
The DNA here is from genome assembly GCA_018340775.1 of Taxus wallichiana var. yunnanensis. Classification (NCBI taxonomy): domain Eukaryota; kingdom Viridiplantae; phylum Streptophyta; class Pinopsida; order Cupressales; family Taxaceae; genus Taxus; species Taxus wallichiana. The sequence goes on from CM031243.1 coordinate 594,872,291, forward strand.
ACAGAAAAATTCCTCCCTAGTAAGAAATTACTAGTTTTTCTACAGGGTCAATGGAGTGCCCCTGTTGGATCCCCAGTCGAAAGGCCACCACATAAATCCACATTTTCCCATGCATGTATATACGACAGCTACACCGGTTAAGTAGAGGGACTTAGATTCCCAGAGAATTGGCAAGATAACCACCAATTTTTCCCTGAAAAATTTTTCTCGCCAACAAAACCTTCCTCTAAAATACTTGTTTGCTCTGTCTTCTTGCACCTTGCTCCTACAAATCAATTCTAGCACTAAATTTTCTTTGCTCACTTGCTCTCATCAATTTTTCTTGCCTTCAATCTCCTTCGATGCCCAATTCTCTTGTTCCTTCTTATATTTATAGCATTTCCCATGTCCTCCAATACACTAGAGAATGAGAAAATTCAAGAAGAGAAAAGACACAACCTAGACTCTTCAAATTTGTGACTGTTCACTCCATTTTATTTTTTCATCAAAAGTCACCCGCACTCTCCACCCCGTGCGACCAAAGGTTATAGGACCACCGCCCTACTACAGAGGGCGATTCAAGACCACCACCTTGTTATAGGGAGGTGGTTATAGGACCACCGCTTTGCATAGGGATGCGGTTATAAAAATACATCTTGCACTTTTTTTCTCATTTTCTCTTTCCTTGTGCTAGTTGATCGATGAAGTGGTGTTATTTTAGGATCCCTATGGATCATACCTCCCCTGCTTTGGAGGATTTTGGTTCCACAAAATATTAATGCAGGAGTAGATGATGAATCAATTCCCTCTCTTTCTCCTTCAAATCTTGGTGTCTTTCCTTCTAGTTCAATCTGCCAAGACTCTTACGGATCTCGATTTTCTATTCCAATACTACGTCCTCCTCCAATTTTCCTTGATAATCCAAGACACAATCTTTTATGGAAGGTAGCTGCTGAATTTCTCCTTATTTGTCAAGAATAGATGGCTCAAGTAGGTAAATTTTCTTGTAATTTTCTATCGCGTACATCTCCGCATGAAGTGTGTTACGTCAAGTCGAAGGTGTTTTCTCCAACTGTTCAAGTATGGTGAAGGGTACATACCATAGTGGATTGGTTCTTCTTGTTTGACTTTGTTCTTTCACCTTAATATGGATTTTTGGGATCTTCTCAATGAATGTTCCTACTCTAGTATACCCCCGAATCATGTATCTCCTCCTCTTCATGTTGCCCTACTTGTCGTGTCCACTTGACTCGTAGGTAGACAAGGTGAATTTTGTATTACTCCATGGTTTAGCGCCTAGGGTTGTTTCTTCTCCTCTATACTCTCTAGCAAGGACTACCCATACAATCCAATGTTTGGTAGAGGGAACTCTGGCTCAAGCTCTACCTCATGTCTAGGTGAAATCTTATTGGGATTCTCGGAAATCCTCCTGAAAATATTCAATGGTGTTATCCAACCCCTTCATCCTTTTTTTAGAAATATTTTTGCTCTCTACCCCATCTTGTTTTTATTTCCATGAAAGTAAACAACACTGATTATTATTTTCCTAAATTATTCTTTTTACTTGGTTGACACTTACCATAGCATTCTTTGGCTTTTGTTGGTGTACCCGAATGTTGAAACTAATTCCATCCTTGACCCATTTGTACCAGTTCTCCCTCCTTTTGAAAATATCATCCTTGATATATAAGTACTTACTCCCGAAAACAACATCGAATGCATCAAGGGGAATGACATTAGCCTCTAATACATCTATATTTTGGGAATTTATCCCAAACATGAACTTAAAGTTCCTTGTTACTTGTATCTCTACACCCTTCTTCACCCATCCCAATGGGTATGGATGTGGATGTTCGTAAGTCTCAAGACCAAGCTGCTCTACAACCGCATCAGAAATCAAATTAGATTGAGAACCAAAATCAACCAAAGCATTTACCTTAGTCTTCTTGATTTGGATTCTGATCTAGAATAGTCTACTCATCTCTTCTTCTTCCTCTCCATTGTACATGTTAGTGGTTGTGCATCCCAGCCTCTCGTCTACATCTGAATCATCCTCTATCTCCACCTCCTCTTTTGGTTTTACAGTGGCCATGGATTTCTTGGAATCCTTGGTTTGGTGCCTTGGGTGTAATTCCGGATGCAACTTCCAACATGTGGCATCAGTATGACCATTGATATCACAATTATTATAGAAATTTTTAGGATCTTTACAAGTATTCAAAGTAGCAATGGCCTTTTAGCTTTCCATTTACCTTTGCAACTTATTTTCCCTTGTTATTTTTCTAGTTGACTTTTTGATTAATCTTCCTTTGGATCTGTTTCTCCTTGCTTATTTTCATCATCAATGTAGTATTCTTGTATACAAGCTTCATTGAGATCCTTGGGTTTCATGGAAATTACCTTCCTCTCGAAGGAGTGTGAAGTCATCACAAATATTTGGTCGAATGTCCTCATCCTCCAAGTCCGTATTGAGTAACATGGCTTGTCTCTAAAACTCCGTAGTATAGTCCTCGCACACTTTGACCACCGCCTTTTTGACGATTACTGCCATTTAATCATTTGGTCACCTTGTGGCCAATAGGATAGAAGTTATCTCTAATAAATTCTTCAAAACCCTTCCAAGTATGCCCTTAACCTATTGCTTGTATTAGGATATGAGTAGCCGACTTGTGGCTTACCATATCATTTTATTATATCATTTATACTTTCTCATGCTTAGTAGGTCAGCCTTGGTGATGGCCATAACATATGAATAGTATATATAGGGGATTGTAGGTAGTATTTCATCATCATTGGAGTATTTGAGTATTATTGTATGGTTTGGAGGTTGCCCCCTCGAAGTGGCGAAGCTATTATAATTGCATATTGAGATCATTATTCTGGAATATTGTGTTATTTGGTGTTATATTTCTGCTCATGATCTGAATTATACAAGTAATTTCATTACAAGTGGTATCAGAGCTGCGATCTGGGCCAAAATTAGGGTAAAAACCCTAATTTTTGTTTCCACCATATATTGCGAACAAAAGATAATTGGTGGGAGATATTTTTACCAAAGTTGCAAAACATTTCAAGTAAGGCTCCCTAAAAATTTCATACTTTTTTTATTTATTTTGCAAAATTTATTAAGAATTTAGTGTTTTTCATAAAATCGCTCCCTAAAGTGCAAATTGTGGAATTTTTTCAAATTAGTAACATTTTCAAAAAGAAAAAAAATGATTTGGGTTTTTTCTTCAAGTTTTTTATATTTGGCCTAATTCTTATCGAAATCTAAAACCCTAAAATTTGACCGTGATCCCTACATCCTACTATTTTGGGGCATCATGGCGGGGCCTTCTACAAGAGGAAAAAAGAATCCCATCACTCCGGGTAAAACACCAAAAAAGGATGAGATAGTAGTTGAGGAGTTGGAGACAAGATATAACTACAGATTCCTCAGGGTTAGGGTTTACTTCGACAGACCATAAAGTAAGCCAACTTGAGTTTAACTTGAGAGACCTCAAATCTAGGGTGGCCAACGAAAGAAGATGTGGATAGGATTGGACAAATATTAGAGGATTTCATGTAAAAATTTAGTACGCATATGATGGGTAATCATACTTATGTCAATCAAGGTGGATCCTCAGGTCAACATAATAGACACATGAGCCAGAGTGGTTCTTCAAGTGTGCACAATCCAAATACGAGCACTCTGCAGCCCGTACTATGTTTCCAAAAGTGGATATGCACAAGTTTGATGGAAAGGATCCACTCAATTGGATCAACCAAATGGAGAATTTCTTTGAACTACATCAGATTCCATCAGGACAAAAGGTGACCATGGCAGCTTTGTATCTCGAACCTAACCAATTCATCTGGTATCGATGGTTATGTGCTCAAAGGAAGAAGAGTGGTCTCAATGTTACATGGACAGTCTTCACTGAAGAGTTGCAATTACACTATAGTTCTAGTGTGTCAGATAATTACTTCAGCCAATTAGCAAAGTTGAGACAGACAGGATCTGTTAAGGATTACATTCATCACTTCCAAAACCTTTCTCTGCGGTGGAAAATATTACTGAAGAGAATCTGAATGACCTATTTCTTGGGGGTCTTAAGGATCACATTGAGCATGAGGTGCGTATGTTTAATCCTCATAAGGTTTCTGATTCGATGATTATGGCAAGAAGGGTAGAGGAGAAAATTGTTTCAAGTAGGAGACAACATTTCACTTATACCAGAGATCACAACACCTTGGCCCCAGCACTCCCTCGGCCAGTTAGATTGACACCTCAACAAATTGAAGAAAAAAGAGAAAAAGGGTTATGTTTTAATTGTGACAGTAAATTTGGACCCGGACATAAATGTGCTGAAAAGAAGTTGTTCTACATTGATGGGCCTAGTGAAGATGAAGAGAATAATGAAGATGCAGAGTTAGAGGTCTTGGTTGAGCCAGAGGAGGAGTCAGGAGATCCTCAGCCAACGATCTCATGCCATGCAATTTCAGGTATTAGCACCCCCAAACCCTAAAGGTGGTTGGATTCCTAAAAAATAGAGGGTCACAGTGTTGATTGATTCAGGAAGTACTCACAACTTTATCAATCATAAGTTAGCAATGCGCCTAAACTATTTCATTTATCCAACTCCTGAATGTCAAGTAATGATTGTTGATGGAGGTACTATTACTTGTTCTGGAAAATGCCATAACATTAAGCTTTCCATGGGAGATTACATACTAAATAGTCCCATGTATGCCATTTCTATGGGAGGAGAAGACATTGTGTTAGGGGTTCAATGGCTTACCACTTTGGGAACCATTGAGATGAACTTCCAAGACTTGTTCATGTGATTTCACTCTGAAGGAAGGACTTTTGAGCTAAGAGGCTTAAGAGAAAAGTATCCACAAATATTAATTTCTCATCAGATGCACAAAATTCTAAAAAAGGGTACAAAGGGATTTGTGGCACAACTCTTTTCATTGGAGGCTCATCATTCTAAGGACATTATACCATTAAATATGCAAGCAGTGTTGGATGCACACTCTGTTGTATTTGAAAATATACCAAAGGGCTTACCTCCAAAGAGAGATCATGATCATGCTATTTAGTTATTACCAGAAGTCAACCGCCTAACATCAGACCTTATAGGTACCCATATGTGCAAAAGAGTGAAATCGAGAATATTGTACAAGAGATGTTAGAAGCAGGAATCATCCGCCATAGTCAGAGTGCTTATTCTTCTCCAGTAGTGATGGTACGGAAGAAAGATGACATGTGGCACATGTGTCCTGATTATAGGGAACTTAATAAGTACACAATCAAAGATAAGTTTCATATTCCTATTATTGATGATTTGCTTGATGAGTTGCATGGTGTTGTTTATTTTACAAAGCTTGATCTTCATTCGGGATACCACCAAATCAGAATCAAGGATGAGGATGTTCATAAAACCACCTTTCGGACACATGAAGGCCATTATGAATTCCTGGTAATGCCTTTTGGACTCACAAATGCACCTTCTACATTTCAAAGTTTGATGAATTCTATTTTTAAGTCATTCCTGCGGAAGTTTGTCTTAGTGTTTTTGATGATATATTAATTTATAGAAAAACATGGGAGGAACATTTGCATCATGTAAATAAGGTTTTGGAAACCCTTGAGCAACATCAACTTTATGTAAAGCCCTCTAAGTGTTCTTTTGGACTCAAGGAGGTTGAATATTTGGGTCACATTGTCTCTCATGAAGGGGTTAAAGTGGATCCTAATAAGATCAAAGCCATGATGGAGTGGAAGGTTCCAAAAACCCTAAAGAATCTACGAGGAGGTTTAGGGCTTACAGGTTATTACCAAATATTTGTAAGGCATTATGGAAGCATAGCTGCACCTCTCAAAGCTTTATTAAAGAAGGAATCCTTCCATTGGAGTGAGGATGAAACCAAAGCATTTGAGAAACTAAAGGAGGCCATGTGCACCACTCCAGTCTTGGCTACTCCAGATTTTTCCAAAACATTCATTGTTGAATGTGATGCATCGTGGGTATGGGGGCAGTTCTCATGTAAGAAGGTCATCCTATTGCCTTTTTGAGCCGTCAATTCAAAGGTAATAATCTTTCCAAGCCGACTTATGAGAAGGAAATGTTATCCATACTTCATGCAGTAAAGCAATGGAGACCATATCTCATAGGAAGACACTTTAAAGTGAAGACAGATCATGATAGTCTGAAATACTTCTTGGAGCAGCATTTATCATCTGAAGAACAACAAAAATGGGTCTCCAAGATGTTGGGATATGATTTTGAGATTATCTATAAGAAAGGGAAGGAGAATGTAATTGTGAATGCACTGTCGCGAAAAGATGACTCAACTGTAGCCTTGTTATGTGCCATATCCATATTACAAGAAGATTGGATAGATGAGGCAAGGTCCGAATGGAGAAATGACCCAACCACACAAAACCTCATTCATCATCTCTATAATGATCCAAGCATGTCTAAAAAATTGTATTGAAAGGGGATGCTTTATGGTATAAAGATAGATTATACCTATGTAAGAACTCCACTCTTAAAAATAGGATTCTATCTGAGCTTCACTCTTCTCCAATAAGGGGGCACTCTAGATTCTTGAAGACTTATCATCGAGTCAAACAAGATTTCTTTTGGGAAGGGCTCAAAGGGGATGTCCAAAAATTTGTGGCAAAATGCATGGTTTGTCAGCAAAATAAGGGTGAAACAGTTTCGATCCCCAAGTCTTCTACAACCTCTATCTATTCCTAGCCAGCGTGGAAGAGGTTTCCATGGACTTTATCACAAGATTGCCTAAATCTGACAAAAAAATGTCATCATGGTTGTGGTGGATAGACTCACCAAATATGCTCATTTTTGTGCCTTGGCACACCCATTTGCTACCAGCACGGTAGCAACAACCTTCATGGACACAGTTCAAAAGCTTCATGGGACACCGAAGATTATAGTAAGTGATCAAGACCCTATATTTACTAGTAATTTTTGGAATGATTTATTCTCATGTTTGGGTACTCAGTTAGCTCATAGCTCTTCTTATCATCCCCAGTTTGATGGGCAAATAGAAGTTGTAAATAAGTGTTTGGAGGGATATCTTCGTTGTTTTACGTCAGATAAACAAGCAAGATGGGTCCAATGGTTGCCACTTGCAGAATGGTGGTATAACACTTCCTTCCATACTTCATCTAAAATGTCTCCTTTTTTGGCACTCTATGGGTACCATCCACCATCCATCACATCATCATTAAGAGGAAAACCACGGGTTAGAGCAGTAGAAGAACACATTCAGTATCAACAAGAGGTCCTCTCTAGTCTCAAGGAGAACTTGGTCATGGCACAAAACCGCATGAAGCAATAGGCTGATCAACATCGCACGGAAAGGCATTTTGAATTCGGTGATTGGGTTTTTGTGTGGTTACAACCATATAAGAAAATGTCTTTGAAACAAAAACAAAAGGATAACAAACTTTCACCAAAGTATTATGGCCCCTATCAAGTATTGCAGAAGATTGGTATTGTAGCATAAAAATTAGAACTTCCACAATCAACCAGAATACATCCAGTATTTCATGTTTCTTACCTGAAGAAAGTAATTTGACAGAGAGTATCAGCCCAAATAGTGTTACCTGAGCTCGATGAGGAGGGGAGGGTCATCTTGGAACCTGAATGGATCCTTCAAACACGCAATAAAAGATTGAGGACACAGGTTATTACTGAGTACCTAATCAAGTGGAAGAATATGGACAATGAAGATGCAACATGGGAAGATATGACATTCCTGCAACTAGCACCCAGAGCTTCTCAACATTGGGGAAAATGTTGCTTTGAAGGGGAAGGGCATGCTACACCCTTAACCTATTGCTTGTATTAGGATATGAGTAGCCAACTTGTGGCTTACCATATCATTTATACTTTCTCATGCTTAGTAGGTCAGCCTTGGTGATGGCCATAACATATGAATAGTATATATAGGGGATTGTAGGTAGTATTTATTCATCATTAGATTATTTGAGTATTATTGTATGGTTTGGAGGCTGCCCCCTCGAAGTGGCGAAGCTATTATAATTGCATATTGAGATCATTATTATGGAATATTGTGTTATTTGGTGTTATATTTCTGCTCATGATCTGAATTATACAAGTAATTTCATTACATCATGGAGATTACCTTCCTCTCAAGGTGAGTGTGAAGTCCTCCCAAATATTTGGTCGAATGTCCTCATCCTCCAAGACCTTATTGAGCAACATGGCTTATCTCTAAAGCTCGGTAGTATAGTCTTGCACACTTTGACCACTACCTTGCCTAAATTACGCCATTTAATCATTTGGTCGGTCTTATGGCCAATAGGATAGAAATTATCTCTAATAAATTCTTTAAAACCCTTCCAAGTATTGATAATAGGATGTTTCTTCTTTTCACAAGTGGCTAGATGGGTTTTCCACCAAACCATAAAATGACCTTACATTTTGAGACGTGCAAAGGTAATCCTTTGTGCCTCAATGACATTATGCACACTAAAATAAACTTCCAACTATTTTATCCACTTATCAAGTAATTTTGCATCTACTTGTCCTTCAAAGTTCTTTATTTCAACTTTTGTTTCGACCTTAAAGCGATTATGAGCAGATTTTACCTTCTCACTTACAATTGGAATCTCTTCTTCTCACCATTATAAATATTCCTCATCATGGCTCCCTCTGATATTGAATTTTTCAGCTAGTGCTCAAACCACTGAGTCCATGGAATATTTCTTAAATGAATCCATCTTTTCTAGATCTGAGAGTTCTTGTCATTGTCTATACAATCTATCCATCACGGTCTCTAGCATCTTAACTCTACGGACCAAGTTCTCTTCCTCCATTTTCCCTCAAATTCTCTATTTCCACTTCTTTGTAGAAATATCCAGTTCATAAGGTAAAAATTCTTTACCTTTGGCCCTTGTCACACGTCATACAAATCAAAAGAATGAATACCATAGTCCTAGATATATAATCAACTCTAATACCAAAATTATTTGTAAACCTCAACTTTGGAAATTTACAAGACCACAAATTTAATGTTGTTCTACTTTCACTTTGAAAAAAGGATAGAATTAGAGCTAGTGACTAATTTTATTAGTGCTTAGAATCAAAATTGCAGAGAATGCTAAAAGAACTCAATAATACAACACTAAGATTTTATCCTAGAAACCCCTAATTCAAACGAATACCATTCGGAAGGGAAACTTCTCTTTATTCCCACTTGTATTGGCCAATTATTGAAAGTATACAGATTCTTAAATAAGTATGAAAAGAAGCAACAATGTAAATCTTCCTCCCAAATAATTGTTTGCTCTATTTTCTTGCACCCATCTCCCACAAATCAATTCCAGCACTGAAAACTATTTGCTCACTTGCTTTGATCAAGTTTTCTTTCCTTCATCTCCTTCGATGCCCATTTCTCTTGCTCCTTGTATTTATAGCCTTTCCTATGTCTCTTTATGCACTTTGGAGAATGAGAAAGGTCGGGAAGGGAAGAGACACATCCCAAACTCTTTGAATCCATGACTGTTCACTCCATTTTTATTTTTATGTCAAAAGTGACAGGATCACCGCGTTGTGTAGACCGGCGATTATAGGACCATTGCCTGCTATACGGGGGTGGTTACAGGACCACCACTCTGCACAAGGAGGCGGTTCTATAAAAATACATCATGCACTTCATTTTTCTCATTTTATCCTTCCTAATGCTAGTTGATCTTATGAAGTGGTGTATTTTTAGGATCCCAATGGATCGTACCTCCCCTACTTAGGAGGCTTTTAGTCCTATAAAGGTTAGTGGGGGAGTAGATGAGGAATCAATTCCCTCTCTTTCTCCTTTGAGTACCACCGGGCTTGCCTTAGTGTCTTTCCTTCTAGTCCAATCTTCCAAGATTCCTACAGATATCTGATTTTCTGTTCCAGTAGTACGTCCTCCTCCAAATTTTCTTGAGAATCCAAGACACAATCTTCTATAGAAGGTAGTTTCTAAATTTCTCCTACTTTCTCAAGCATAGATGGCTCTAGTAGGTGCGATTTCATGTAATTTTCTATAGTGTACATTTGCATGAAGTGTGGTACGTCAAGTATGAAGGTGTTTTCTCCAACCTTCTCAAGTATGGCAAAGGGTCCATATTGTAGTGGCTTGGTTCTTCTTGCTTGACTTTGTTCTTTCACCTTGAGATGGATTTGTTTGATCCTCTAAATGAATGTTCATAATCCTATCACCCCTAAATCTTATATCTCCTCCTCTTCCCGTTGCCTCTGTGTCAGTCTAGTTGATTGGTAGGTATACATGGTGAAGTGTGTATTTCTCCATGGTTTAGCGAGAACTCCGGGGTTGTTTCTTATCCTCTATACTCTCTAAAGCGAGGACTGCTCATACAATTTGATGTTTGGTAGAGGGAAATCTATCTCATTTTCTACCTCAAGTCTTGGTGAAATCTTCTTGAGATTCTCGGAAATCTTCTTGAAAATACTAATTAGTGTTATCCAAACCCTTCATCCTTTTTTAGAAATATTTGTGCTCTCTACCCCATCTTTTTTTATTTCCATCAAAGTAAACAAAACTGATTATGATTTTCCTGAATTAGTCTTTTTACTTGGCAAGCACTTACCATAGCATTCTTTGGCTTGCATTGGTGTTCCCAGATGTTGAAACTGATTCCATCCTTGACCCATTTGTACCAGTTCTCCCTCTTTGTGAATATAGCATCCCTGGTATACAAGGAATCCCAAAAACAAGATCAAATGCATCAAGGGGAATGACATATGCCTCTAATACATCTATATATTGGGAATTTATCCCAAACTTGAACTTAAATTTCCTTGTTACCTATATCTCTACACCCTTCTTCACCCATCCTAATGGTTATGGATGTGGATGTTCATAAATCTCAAGACCAAGATTCTCTATAACTGCATCATAAATCAAATTGGATTGAGAACCAGAATCAACCAAAGCATTTAGCATAGTCTTCTTGATTTAGATTCGATCTCGAATAGTCTACTCATCTCTTCTTCTTCCTCTCTGTATACATGTTAGTGGTTGTGCATCCTAGCCTCTCATCTACATCTGAATCATCCTCTATCTCCCCTCCTCTTCTCGGTTTCACAAAGTGGCCATGGATTTACGGGAATCCTTGGTTCGGTACCTTGGTGTGATTCCAATGCAACTTCCAACATGTGGTGTCAATATGACCATTGATATCATAGTTCTTACATAAATTTTTAGGATCTTTACAAGTATTCAAAGTAGCGGAAGCCTCTTTACCTTTCCGTTTACCTTTGCTACTTGTTTTCCCTTTCTCTTTTTCTAGCTGATTTGTTGATTGGTCTTCCTTTGGCTTTGTTTCTCCTTGCTTCTTTTTTCATCAATGTAGTATGCTTGTATACAAGCTTTATTGAGATCCTTGGGCTTCGTGGAGATTACCTTCCTCCAAAGGTGAGTGTGAAGTCCTCCCAAATATTTGGTTAGAATGTCCTCATCCTCCAAGTCCATATTGAGCAACATGGCTTGTCTCCGAAACTCCGTAGTATAGTCATGCACACTTTGACCACTGTCTTGCCTAAAGTACTACCATTTAATCATTTGGTCAGTCTTGTGGCCAATAGGATAAAATTTAGCTCTAAGCAATTCTTTAAAACCCTTCCAAGTACTGAAATAGGACGTTTCTTCTTTTCACAAGTGGTTAGATGGGTTTCCCACCAAACTAGAGCATGTCCTTACATTTTGAGACATGCAAAGGTAATCCTTTGTACCTCAAATACATTATGCACACTAAAATAAAATTCCAACTATTTTAGCCACTTATCAAGCAATTTTGCATCTACTTCTCCTTCAAAGTTCTTTATTTCAACTTTTTTTTTTACCTTAAAGGGAGTATGAGTAGATTTTACCTTCTTGATTACTATTGGAGTCTCTTATTCATGCCCTTCCAAATCTTCCTCATCGTGGCTCCCTCGACACCAAATTTTTCAGCCGATTACTCGAACCACTAAGTTTATGGAATCTTACTTAATCAAGTCATCTTTTACATATCTCGATAGTTCTTGTTGTTGTCTACACAATCTATCCATCATGGTCTCTAGCATCTCAACTCTACAGACCAAGTTCTCTTACTCCATTTGCACTCAAATTATATGTTTCCACTTCTTCATAGAAATATCCAGTTCGCAAGGTAAAACTTCTTTGCCTTTGGACCTTGTCACTATCATAAAAATCACAAGAATGAATACCACGGCCCTAGATATATAATTAGCTATGATACTAAAATTATTTGTAAAAATTGACTTTCAATATTTACAAGACCACAAATTTAATGTTGTTCTACTTTCACTTTGGAAAAATGATAGAATTAGGGCTAGTGACTAATTTGATTAGTGCTTAGAATCGAAATTGCAGAGAATGCTAAAAGAACTCAATAATACAACACTAATATTTTATCCTGTAAACCCCTAATTCAAGGGGATACCATTCGGAAGGGAAACTTCTCTTTCTTCCCACTTGTATTGGCAATTATTCAAAGTACGAGAGATTACAATAAGTATGAAAAGAAGCAACAATGTAAATCTTCCTCCCAAATACTTGTTTGCTCTAATTTCTTGCACCCATCTCCTACAAATCAATTCCAACACTGAAATTTATTTGCTCACTTGCTCTCATCAATTTTTCTTTCCTTCGATCTCCTTTGATGCCCATTTCTCTTGCTCCTTGTATTTATAGATTTTCCCATGTCTCTTTTTTCACTGGAGAATGAGAAAGGTCGGGAAGGGAAGAGACACAGCCTAGACTCTTAGAATCTGTGATTGTTCACTCCATTTTTGTTTTTCTCAAACATGACATGACCTCCGTCCTATGTAGACCAGCAGTTATAGGACCGCCACTCTACTGTAAAGGGTGCTTACAAGATCGTCGTTCTACACATGGAGGCGGTTCTATAAAAATACATCCTGCACTTCATTTTTCTCATTTTCTCCTTCCTAGTGCTAGTTGATATGATGAAGTGGTGTTTTTTAGGATGCATATCTATCATCTTCAACCCATTTACATTGATTAAACTTACCATGAGTGATGTATCTCTGTGCAAACTCATCTTCTCCATCATGTACCCACTTTTCAATTTTCTCTACTAAACCAAATGCCATAAGCTCACCACATCTTGAGATCTTGAACAAAAGAAGGTCCCGAAAATGAAACCAAAATTTCACGTTGTAGTCTAGTAAGTTAACACAACATAGTCGGGTGCATTGAAACCCCACTTAGACATAGGTCTAAGCACTCACCCAAAGTGCATTGAGCTCCACCGAGTTCCTTTTATGGAAAAATCAAGACATGGTGCCTACAGACATGATTAACATAGTATGCAATATATTTCATATGTAAATTATAGTATGCACACATATAATTGATCATAAAGGAATTTGTATTCATTCATCAACATATACAATTAGTAATAGAATCTAGATGTCAATTAAACCTCATGTGTCTCTTTGTACTTTATAAATCCATAGTAGATTATCCATTACAAACACATGACTTAGATACTTGACATTGCACACACAAACTCATGCATCCTTACATACATATCTAAACACAATTATAGACACATACACATATTCACCACATACACTGCACACACACACCCTTTACATAGACATATTTACATATTTATAGGGTGGGAATTTGTCCTTCACTACTTACATGCTTTAATCTATTAATAAAAAATTCCTAAATATAGTCTACATGCTTGTGCTTTCCTATAATTAGGCACCATTTTGTGGTTTTTCATAAGCAATGTGTTGTGTGTTATAATTATCCCTTTATTTACTCGAATTTCATGCACTATAATTATATATGTCCCCATGTTATAAATAGCTTTCTTTATTTCCCACGCCATGTTATACTTATCTTTCTTTGTCCATGCATATCCTATATTTATCTTTCCTTACTTGAACAATTTGTCTCTACGTTTGCATATTTTTAGCTCATTCCATAATTATGGCTAACTCTTATTCTTTCTACACCTATGCACGAACCTTCCATGCATCCTCTTCTCATACTTTTGTGTGCACCTTTAAACGTTCCTTCACCTTTGTGAATGTCTTTGTATTTATCCATTTCTTTAGTCCAACAATATGATTCTAAGAAGAAGTTTGTATGAATAGTCCTAGTAAACTAGGAAAATGGATAAGCGTTGGATTTTGGATAGGTTTGTGTTGTAATAGTGTTTAAGATAGCCAAATTGGACTAAATGTTCAAGGTTTGTATACCAAATGATAGGATTTATTTGATAGCATTATTTGGATTGGATTTGATTTTGATTGGATTGTATTGGGATTGGGATTGTGTTGTGGAACACAAGTTCTGATTTTGATTAGATTTGGATTATTTTGGGAATACACATTTTTGATAAACAATTTTTTATTCATAGTAATGTTTACAAACAATAAGAAGACAATTATTTTTTTATTTGTTTTGGCTTAAAGGCTAAAAACTGTCAAATTATGCAAATTTTTATGACAATGCAAACAATCAGAATGTCACAAAATGGATGGATGCAAGGATCTTATAACTCCAAATAGATACATATTTCGATATATCCCAAACTTAATATACCAAATTTTTAGGTATAGAAGTGGTATGAGGAACCCTTGAAATACTGAAAGAGACACACCTAATCATTATTATCCCTCTTATAGGAGTGAATCACCACTCCAATGATGGTTTTTTGTGACTAGGTAGTAGGGTAATGGAGGAATTATATATGAATGGTGTCCTTATTTCTACCATAATAATTTATAGGGATGATGTCATACACTTCATGGTTACATCTATTTTATGCATATTCTTATAGTAACCCTTCATGATAGCTTTACCTATAAGTAGGGGATAAAGGTGAGGAAAGTGTTAAATGTTATTTTGAGACTAATTCTTAAGTACAATACAATTCAATATGAGTAGTGGGTGGTGGTGAATTACACATCACCAAAGTGTAGCTAAGTGGTGATGAAATCTACGTCTCTATGTGTTAACAAAAGTATGAGTGTTTTGAAGAACAATTCTTTCCAACTTTGCCAAAAAAAAGTGTGAAAATGACAAGCATAAATCAAAGTTATACTAGACTTTTTAGAAAAAAATAAACAATATTATAAAACAAGAAATATCTGCATGCAAGTGTATTAGTAGTTTTTTTTATTCTATTTTTATAAGGTTCCTCCAAATGAAGTGGTCCTACACGAAATTGATTAGTAGTTTTCTTGCAAGAAAAATTTAGGAGAAAATTTAATAACAAAATATCTCAGTCGTTTCAGATTCTCAAGATCACCGAAGGTGCAAGAGAAGAGCATACATGGATTTTAATCATGGAATAAAAAAATATGATTAGTGAAATGATTAATAAAATGATATTAACTGTTTTTATTCTCAAGATCACCCAAAGGCGCAAGAGAAGAGCATACAAAGTTTTTGATCAAAAAGAGAATGATAAAAAATAAAATACTATGAACGTTAGAGGTGTGTATGTTTGTGTGTGTGTGCGTTTAAAATTTTTAAAAATAGCAAGGAAGTAAGGATAAACATTCGGAAATTTAGAAAAAACCAAAAATTACACATAATGCTAAAGTAGTCGAGAGAACATAAACGTACCTATGTGACAACACAAACACGCCTTTGAATAACTTTAGTTAAAAGAGTTAAATAGAAACATGGGGAATACAATGGATATGTATATTTATCCCCTCGCGACATAGAACATGTTGAACACTTGAATGTAAAGAGTTAGTACACTAGCACACTTAATACAATATTAGCGTAAGGATTGAAATAAAAATGTAGGTCTGAAAAAGCTAAACAACAAAAAATAAAAGTACATGAAAAAGTTACAGAGATGTAACTAGATGCATGTTAGTGCAATATTTTCATGGAAAATGTCTATCATGAAAAATTGAAACTTTTAAGCATGACAACTAAGCCCGTAATTGAAAATTTTGTCTCCCGATCCACCGTGAATCCTTCCTATGGAAATTTTTCCTCAATTTAACCCTTGCCCAAGCTCAAATGAAAGTGCTAAAAGTATTATTAAGTGTGTTTTATTGTGTAGGTAAAAATTCCTAATGTGATATAAGAACTCATTGATATTCAATGAAAGACAACTTCCTCCGGAGGCCTAAAAAGGTCATTTTTGGCCATTATGCAACTAAGTAAACACCCTCTAGAAGCGTACATGGAAAATATAAAGCATTTAAGGATGATTTTGGGTAATATTGAAGGTGTAAAATTAAATTTAGGAAATTTTGGATGTGAAATTTTGATTAAGAAACAATCTATTCAACATCGGGTAATTCAGGTGTAAGGAATGAAGGTAAAAAGTAGTGGAAGCTAAATTATCCGGATAATTTTAAGGGTTGTAGAAGTAGTTAAGAAGAATCCAAATATTCATTGGAAATATATTGAAATCATGCACAATATATAATCATTAACTTTTTCTAAGACTTATAGGTTTCTGATATTGTTAAGAACACTACAGCCTTCCCTCTCGACCAAAGATGAAATATGCCCTCAATTTGGAATTTTAGGAAGAAATCAGTCTTAATAATGGTTCCATTGATCTCATCAGGTGTTTTAGAGTAACAATAATATAATTTTTGACCCCAAAACATTCCCTATGCTCCATAGGTTAAAAACTCAATTTAGATGTCCCAATTAAGACACACAAGGGAAAATCTACTTTCCTAATATGGAAAAGTCACACTTTAGACACCCTTGTGTCCCATCTATCCCCAAAGTGACAAGGGGGACACAAAATTTTTTCCCCCTCTCCTCCATGCATTTGGATTCACAATAATATAATGTTTGACCCCAAAATATTGTCCCATGCTCCATAGGTGAAAAACTCTATTAAGGTGTCACAATTTAGACACACAAGGAAAAAAATGCTTTCCTAATATGGAAAAGTCACACTTTGGACACCCATGTGTCCCCTTTATCCCTCAAGTGAAAAAGGGGATAAGGGGGACACCAAATTGTGACCTCCTCTCCTCCATGCATGTTCCCAAGTCACACTTTTGCCTCCCGAGATGTCCCCTTTATCCTCTTTTTCCCCCATGGTGAAAAGGGGACAAGGGGGACACATAAGTGTAACCTCCTCTCTTCTATGTCACACTTTGGACACCCTATTGTCCCATTTTTCCCCTTTATCCCCCAAGGGACAATGGGACATAAAATTACAACCTCACTCAACCCTCGGCCCCTCTGGTCACCTAGAAACACTCTTCCAACCCAAAAAAACATTAAGCCCCTTCTCAAGCCCACGTCACACTTTTGCAACCCTTATGTCCATTATTCCCCCAAGGGGAACAAAGGGGACAAGGAGGACACAAAATATTTACCCCCTTCCTCCACTTTAACCTCCTTTACTCTGGACAATTTTTCATGGCCACGAGTAAGTCAAAAATCACTCAGAAATTGGCTAACTCCTCTCACAAAACCTAGCCATTTTTCAATAAAATTGCTATCATTTTCCCTCCCAACCTCTATTAATGTCCACACATACTATAATAGAAAATTTCATCAAATTGTATTTTTGATTCTATGAATATAGGGTGGGTGAAAACCCTTGAAAATTGGAGCAGAGAGACTTTGAGCAAAGAATAAATTTCTAAAAGTGTTTTCGTTACAACCCAACACCAAGAACTAACCTTTCTAAAATATAAAGTTTGTGAAGCTATGGATGTCTAAAAATAGTAAGTTTCCAAAAATAGTGTATCCTCATCATTTGTAACATTCAAACAAGCAAAAAATATCATGAGGTGAAAATTGTGAAAACTTACTAAAAATAATAGTCTTGGATAGGACATGCTAAAAATGGTAAGTTTTGTAATTGAGTTCAGAAAGCTTTAGAAAACTCCCATTCTACCTATCTTGTTTCTTTTTTCCACTATCACAAGGTGGGAAGTTTCCTTGTGGTCTAGAAAGGAGAGAAAACCCCTACATTCTCTCAAAGCATCGGTCAGAGGTGATTTCTTAATGGCACAGCTTGATTTGATGCGAAACTAGATGGTCCAACTCATCCTAATTATGGAAGAAATGAGTCACCATGTGTGAAATAAATAACATCATGAGGTCTGCTGTGAAGGATTTGGAAAACCAATAACTTCAAAATAACATCATGAGGCCCAGGAGTCATCATGTTTAGTGGAGTATTCTTATGTGATCCTTGGCCTAATGGCCACTGCATGGTTTTAGGTATATTACATTTAATAATGGGAGCCTCCCCATATCCAAAAAGGAGGTGATTAGGCCCATGACCATTTGTGAAAACCAATAATCTACACTGTAACAAATTATTTCACTAAAATTTTATGGTGACTCCGTTGGGGAATATCTACCCTTTGTGCACCCTTAAAAGGTCTATGAAAATCCAAAAAAAAATACATATTCTAAAAATCCATTAAAACTAAAAATACCAAAAATACTATCTAAATGTTCAAAATCCTTGTTGAATCCCATTGAAAAATATGCATTTTCTAGTTTCATTTCTATCTAACACTTTGAGAAAACGGGAAAAAAAGAGATACACTTGATTTGATCGTGCAAGTGGCATAATTCACATGGAATTTTAAGATAAATAGCAAGCTGATTTATGAATTCTCATTGTTCAAATAGCACGGCAAATTGGTCAAGATTAATTTCTTGAATTTGATCCTAAGTTTCCTTTTAAAGTTCATATTGGAGAACCAATTGTTAAACCACTAGACATTATTCGTCTAAAATAAGAACTAGAGGAAGAATGATAAATAATGGTTGCACTGTGTGTCATGGAGATAAAACACTAGTCCACTAGCTTTAGCTCCTCCACTACATAAATTTCCAAATGGATCAAGAAAGAATTTTCCCAAATTCTATGGAGATTGAAAGTAATTTCTAGATGATCATATTATAGCTCTTTTCACAGGATGTGGCATTCTTGGAGTGGGACATGAAGATGTTTTTGTTCGACTATTCATGGAATCATTATAAGATGCCATTGTGGACTGGTTTTACTACTTTCCATCATGTTTAATTACTAATTGGGATGATATGAAAACCAATTTTGAAGCAAGATTCAAGACTATAAAATATGTTCATTCCCTCCTTTCTCAACTATCTCGATGAAGAAAGAACCACAAGAGTCCATGAGATATTTTGTGGAAAAATTCAATAAGTTGGTCAACAAGATTCCTACTGGTGCTCATCCTACTGCAGATAATCAAAAGAGGTTATTCATAAATTCTCAATTTCCTGAAGTTGGTTTCATACTACTGAGCTTAATTGAACACTTTAGACAACACTCAATAACTTTTCATTGAAGTAGAAGATGACCTTATCATGTTAGGGAAGGTAAAGAACCATTTAATGAAGGATAAGGGCCAACGTTCTAAATATGAGATATTTGATCCATTGCTTCAAATATTGGCCAACGATTTTATCGTATTGAAGAAGAAATTGTTCCAATATGCCTCACACCAAAACCAAATTAAAAAATAGATGTAGGAGCACCCTAAAGGATCGTCTTAGAAGTTCCACAAGTTAATACAATATGTGGAACTGGTGAAGATGAAGGAGGATAAATTTTTGAATTAAAAATTGAATAATAAGAAGAAGAATATGGGTGTGCTAGGATTGGGTATTTTTAATAATCACTAGATAAATATTTTGAAGATTCCATGGATAGCTATTCTTATGCGGTTTTCACTCACTCAAAAACAGAGAAATAAACCTCCTCTTTTGTTGCCCAAGTAAAGCATTTGAATCCTCAAATGGTGACTCTACAAAAATGAGGATAATTTTTGTCCACTTCTATGGGTTCATCCAATAAGAATCCCAAGAATAC
This sequence comes from Taxus wallichiana var. yunnanensis, assembly GCA_018340775.1. Taxonomy (NCBI): domain Eukaryota; kingdom Viridiplantae; phylum Streptophyta; class Pinopsida; order Cupressales; family Taxaceae; genus Taxus; species Taxus wallichiana. The sequence goes on from CM031243.1 coordinate 594,892,155, forward strand.
CTCAGTCAAGACTCCATTTGTCTCTTTGAGTAAGTCTCGTTCATCTCCTCTTAATAAATCGCCTTCAACTTCCCTTGATCATAAAAATGTTAATCCTACTCTTTTCAAGGCTTCCATTGTTCTCGATGTGCTTACCATGTCTTCACCTTTTTAAATCATTGACCATTGTAAGAAATCCAAAATTCAGATTTCTAAATATGAGTACTTGAAAACTCATCCCAAGAAATTTGATAGGCTTTTCTAGTTTATCAAAGGAAGTAGTTCAAGTTCATATTCCAAAAATTCCACTACCAAATAACTACCTCTCACTCCTCATACCACTCCTTATAACCTTCTTGCTTCCACACCCTCCACCTCTGGGAAAGTAGAACCTTTTTATCTATCCTTACTAGTCAATGGGTATAAACTGAATAATTACATTATTGACTCGGTGCCTCTGACAATGTCATGCCTACAAAATTTGCTAAATCCCTTGGTCTCTCTCTCACTCCCACTACTGGCCATTTCTACTCCATGGAAACCAAATAATTACCTCTTTTTGGCTAGGTCAAGGATGCTCAAGTAGCATTTATAAATTTTCTTAATAAGAAGATCACAATGAAAATAATTGTAGCGAAATGCTAACCTCATATGGTATGTTGTTAAGTCAAAGATTCTGTAGGGATGTTGGTAGATATATATAAATGGATTGGTCACATTCAACCATTCAACTCAATGGTAAAATGAATAAGCTCCTTCCTATCAGGAAAATGAAAACTCCGTTCAAATTCCAAATGACCCAAGGGAAGACATCTTATTTCAAGATTCAAGGTATTACAACTTTTTCATAGCTTCAAAGGAAGATATTGAACTTCCCATGTTGATAGAAGAGTATCCAAGTTTGATGGATCCGTTTGAAAATAATCATGATGATTTTATGGAGCTAGAATTCGATAGTGTGTACTTCCCATTGAGTATGGATGCATATTCTCTTTTTGATAGTGATGATGGTCATGGAAATCTTGACTTGCATAAATCAATTAGAGGAGATGGGAGGTGCTAGTCATGAATGCAAAATTACATCAAACAACTTCTTGGAAGGTGAGTACCATGTTTTCTATCATGTTCTCAAATTTTTGCATGAAGACCCATTCAATGAGTATGATTGTGAATACGAATATTTCTCTTTCCCATTGGGAGAGGATGACTCTTTCAAGAAGGAATGCATGAAAAAAATATTCTCGAGTTTCTTGAAGTTGACTCTACTCAATAAAAGATTATGAATTCACTATGGATATGAACTTCCAAGTTTATAATGGTCAATATTGGGAAAATGATGATCTTGATGTTTCACCCCCGATCTTGTGCTTATTCTCCCTTCATGAAAATGGAGACCTTATCAATGAAGAACAAATTGATGAGATGGTGCTTGAGTCACCCAAGGTTGATTTTCATTCAAAATCCAAACCTTCTCAATAAGGAATGTATGAGTAAGAATATGTTTGCATCTTTCAATGTTGACTTCACTCAAGGAAATGATGTTTTCGTCATAAAGATGGATTTTGAAGCTCAAAATGGCCAAGTTGAACAAGATGATGGATTTCATTTTTCATATCTAATCTTGTTCTAATTTTATTTTCAATATGATGAATCACTATGTGCATTACATTATAGTAATCATATCAATAAATAGTCTATATGCTTGAAAAAACACCGTTTGGAGCAACTATAAACATGGAATACCAAGAGGTGTGTGATAGCATTGAAACTCTAGAAATTGTTAGAAGCGAGAATGGACCGAGAGGGGGTATGAATCAGTCCTTACAATAATTTAAATTATATTTCATATCTGAAACTCATAACTATTCATTCACTATAACCACTTAGTCGATGTTTAATGTGTGCACACCATAAACCATCAATGAAGCAAACAACCATGAAGAAAAAAACAACACAATATGTAAGTGGGAAACCCTCAAGGGGAATAAAATCCACTAAAACACAATCTTATATTGATATGTTTCTAAATTTAGTGAGGCACCAACCCCACAAGGAGCACCATACCTAGTTTAGTAGAGCACCAACCCTACAAGGAGCACCAACCCCTAATTTTGTGAAGCACCAACTCCACAGGAGGATAAAATCCCCAAGATGATCAATCACCTAGATAACCACTTTATGATGTTTATATCTCTGATTTTTCTGCTGCCAACTTGGTGATGGAGACCTCTTATTCAGCTCACACTTCTTCAATCAAACCCTAGGTGATCACACTTCACAAAACAAGCTCTTCAATCACTCTAAAAATCATCAAACCATTTCTTTCATGTTCTCTAATTTTTCTCCACCTAAAACACACTTGAATAATCCTAAATTCATACTCAAAAACATTCACACAACTTTCACCTAGGTCGCTCCACTTGCACACACACAACTAGTTCCAAAAAGCACCCAAAAACATGTTTTTATATGCTTCTCCTCATTTCAAACTTAGGCACAACCTTTTCCCTCCTTTTGGTTCAACCCATACATCAAGGAAAAATTTAAAATTTGAAATATAATATTCACAAGTGACCCAATTAGGTCATTCTAGCTTAAACCATCATTTTATGTGCCAAAATGGCTCAAAACCCCATGGGCACAATCTGAAAATTGCCCTAACATTAGTACCAAACTTTGTTGTGACCCAAAACTTGTCACACATGATTAAAATATCATTTAAAATTTATACATGGTCTCAATTAATATCAACCAATAAAATTATTTCATTTATCGGGCCCAGTTCCTTTTGAAATTCTAAAAAATAGTTGATTCATGCACCCTTCAACACCCTGGAAACTTCATTTGATCACCAGATCACTTAAACAAGATAAAACCATACCATGTAGACACTTGATGGAACTATAAGAACCTGTATAACACTTATAATTTATAAGTCATGAAATATACATCTATTCAAACCACAACTACTTTTTCCTTCACCAAAACAACCTGTCAAAAATGTTGTTTCCAAAGGTTAGATCATAAAAACATTTATTCAAATATCCAAGACCTAAAATTGATTAATTGGATGCCCAATTCATCCCTATTCATATTCCAAGTGATATGAAGCATCGTCCAATCCATGTCATGCTTCAAATAACATCAAAATTTCACCAGAACACATGTTGTCTTAAACTACCAAAAATATTTCTCTCCAAATAATTCCCTAGAAATACTTACAAATCATGTCATCATGAGAAAAACATAATATCACTATAAATATCTATGAATCCTCTTTCCAATGCAACTTGAATAATCTCAAAAAAACCACCTGCAGCTCAAGTTATGCTCATTTTACTAGACCCTGCTATTTGAGACCCAAAACTACCCTTTCACCAATCAACCTATTTGAACCTCAAAACACCATTTACCTGCATGAACTTGTCTTTAAAACTCCATTTAAATCAATAAAAACTCTCATACATCATGCACCATCAATTTTTCATGCTACTCCTTTGGACCATCTTGTCCTAAAACCTTCTTCTTCATAAACTGCTATTTTTAGGTGGGGCCCACTCATCACCATGACCTCAACCATAAATTTTTAGAAATCCAAGAGAGTATTATACATCCAATCATTTATTTTTATTAATCAATCAAAACTTGAAAGGAACGATAACCAGGATCGTACCCAGCCAAGAACACAGGATGCTAATCAAACACCACGATCGATAAGATGAAATCGATTCACCATAATAGCTTTACATAAAAACTTTGCAAACAAATGAGCAGCAATATCATATATTATTATGGAACTCAATGAAATACAATGAGAATGGGCCTTGCTTATATAGGCAAGGAATAACAATCTAAGAACCAGTCAAGGTCGTAGATCAAGCCATAAATCAAGGAAATAACTAGTCATCAAAGAACTAGTCAAGACCATAGATTTAGGAGAGAACTAGACATTAAGGATCTAGTCAATACCATAGATCAAGGAAATAACTAGTCAATACCATAGATCAAGGAAAGAACTATACCTAACAACTAGATAATATCTCCTAATATCTAAATAAGATAAAATAAATATCCACACACATAAGTGGGTGAGGATAAATACAATAAAGGTAAATAAAGTACCTAGGTGAACATGAGCTAAGGTAAATACCTACTCTAACAAAACTATGTCACTATACTTCACTTTCTACAAACTACTCCTAGCTAGGGTTTAACTAGGGTTTTAGACCACTTTACCTTCTTAACATTCATTCATAAAATTATGACTATCAATTGACCTCATTATTTTTTTTAAACCTTATTAAATCACCATATAAGATTCTCTTAAATGCACAAGGTACCATGTAAATCACACTATTCACAATGAGCATCTAAAGTTCAACTTCAAGTTGGAAAATCACTTGATTTTGACCCTATCTCACATAAACTGCCATGTCTGGAAAAATACACATCATGGGCACCTGAAATTTTTCAAAAAGTATCATGACTCATCCCTATAACATCTCAAATCATCATAACATTAATTAGATACATCAATATCTTCAATCACTAAGACTTACCTATGCTTGAATGTTAGATCCTCATTGTAGAAGCTAGGGCTAATTGAAATAATGCAATAATTGATCATAAAACCTCTAAAAATGACCCAAACATACCTAATATACCATTATATACCTAAATTTAAGCTTCCATGAGCTCATATGGCTCCAAACCACATTGTCACACCTCCAAGTTGTCATACCATTGTAGACACCAAAATTGGGTCACACTCCCCTTGGTCCCTCAACAAATAACCAACTCAAACACACTCACCTAACCATGGCCCCTTTCACCCCACTCTAATATTAATTTAATTAATTTAATTAAATTAATCCATGTCCTCACAATATTTATTATTTAAATATCCTAATTGGATAATGCCCACACCATCCTATACACCTCATCTAGCCACCTCACCCCAAGACTTATTCTTAGTATGTTGCCATAACTAAATAAGACCTACCTAAACCCTAAAAATCAAAGCCTACATTCCCTCTAACCACATTCCTTACCCATTAGAAAGGAAGTTTCCATTCTAATATGCGGGAGGAAAATGAACAAGATCCAAGAAAATCAAGCAAGATCTACTCGGTTTAGTAAACCTAGGAAATCCCACCCTAACCGACATCGGTTACCTAAACCACCGCCAAATTGACCTCGAACTGGAAGCGTAAACCGGTTACCATTTAATCCCCAAAATAGCCTTATTTTGAGGTTAGCACATTTCGAGAAAGGAAGGACAAACCAGAGTTGCATGCAAGTAGAACCAGCATTCATACACGCATCGAACATCTACACCCAATACCGGAAGTAATCACGGAGCCACTTGCATTCACGGGAGCATCCGGGAAGCGCCATCACCACACCAAAGCTCCATCCATCTCGACTAACTGCGCAATTACCAACCATACATCAAGCTCGTACAACAATAAGTGTTTTGTTAACCAAAGCACTTGTCCCTTGTCATTTTAGTAGACTATTTTACTTCTATTATTAGTTTTTATTCCCATTTCCCCGCCATTTACCTCCATGCAAACTTAACCATTCTTTTACCCACACCGTTGAACTACCCATATCTAGTTCTTAGAGATCCTGAGTATACCTAATACCTACACAGACCTTGCCATTTCCCTTTCCATTTCTATTTAGCTTTAGATCTACCCTCACATCAAGTTTTTATTGGGTTTCTGTGCCCAGACCATACCGACACCGATTACCCACAACCGTCGTTGGTTAACCTAAAGCTGACATTGGTCATACCAAACGCGTCGATCTTTGTGTGTTTACCCTCAAACCAAGAACATAGCTTAAAACCTCCACCAAATACCCAAAACAACCTAGAATCGAGACACCAACCAAGAGTAAGATTGCCACAGAGACCACGACCTTCAAATTCGGTCATAGCTTAGCACTTTGTTGTGAATGAATTTACTTATTGTAGTCGAATGAGATACCTAAATAATTTTAACTACAATAGTATTTTCTTTATTGTTATCATTGAGTTGTTTTAAATAATGGATTGATAGGTGTTTAAGGAGTATCACACTTCCCGGATCTAGCATATGCTAGGCGATCTCACGCATATACTTGTTTAACTTTTATCTGGTGATCTTGTTTTCTATTTCGGTAGTTCCTCCTAGCCAAAAGGTAGCTCTCACGATCAGTTATGGATCAACAAGTCATACATGCACATAGCCTTCAAAACCAACAATCGCAACAAGTATTCCTCCTTGGCCCACACCCTTATCTCTTTTGTCGATATTCAAAGAAACACTCTAGAATCAGGTGAAACACCCGCTCCCAATGAGCACATGTAACATAGTGAACCACATGTACCTATACCATGTTATTTTTGTGATTAAATCCATTCTCCATTGATCCTTGAGTACTATCTTGACTGTATCAACACATAGATTACTTTCCAAGCCTTTGAGGAATCAAATTGTTAGGGTTTTAGTGAGAAAACCCTTCTCATTGTACATTATGAGAAATTTTTCAATATTGTCATGAAATCCATAGGTTGTATACATTCATATTCCACAAAAACATTTATATCCTCTAGTATATCTTGTCTAGAAGATATTTACAAACTATTAGCTCCACATTACACCATTTATGCCTCCAAACATTAGTTTCCATCTATGTTGTCACGATTCTTATGATAAAGCACAAAGATAAGGTAGAAGCACTTCAAATTACACCATATTTACCTTGGATGACCTCAAACCTTATCATGCCTACTTAGAAACATACCTCAAACATTTGAGACTCTTTCATTATGACTATAGAGCATGAAATACTGAAAATAATACCTATAACCATCTTCATTTTCTTGATGTTACCCTGATTTTGAGGTGCATAGGTCACGAGATAACCTTACATATCACCTTTATATCAATTTTATTGATAAAATTAACACTTGATCACACCATATTCATCTTCAGGATTTCCCTACATTCTTAGAGTGAAAGGGAACATGTAAGATCCATAAAGTATGCACTAAAAACCTTCTTAGACGAAGACCCGACACGAGACTTCTATATACTAGTAACACACTTAAATTCGGATGCAAGATGACATTTTCAATACTTTGAGAACATTTAAAGCCTCAAGCACATAGAATACATTGTGACACACATGTCAAGACCATTTATATTTCATGACAACCCCTTATGAAATCTTGAGGACTCGAAAAGATATTCCATCCTTTCGAGATCTCGAGAGCCAAACACAAACCAAGTCTGATGAAAAACCCTCTTGAGGACGCATGCAAACCCTTGAAAAAAAATTCATACATCTCAAGGAATTCATACATACTTGAGATAACACTTGAAAAAGCATGAGACACTAAATACAACTCAGACTTGATCCCAAACAACTCATAGTTCATACTAGCCTTTAATATTGCCAAATACATACACAAGGACTTTGTGAAACACACTTTCTGAGCTCAAGGACCATTATATCATAAAATAATGGAATAAAGAACAATTTTAACCAACTCACACCATGATATTATAGGTCATAATAACTTATAACTCATAGACTTAAGACTGATTCCAAGATATGTACAGAAGACTCATCATAGAGATCTAAGATCATTATCGGGACTACAAGACACATTACAAAGAACCAACAAGACTAAATATATCATGACCACACACACCTTGACCTTTTGGAGGAGTCAAGTAGTGACTTAGACATCTCCCCTCTCCTAGATACTTCATATTCTTTAATATACCTTAAGGAAGTATAGTGAAGGTATATTTGTTCCAAGGAGACCTAAAATAAGGTCTTAAATAGGTCCCGAGCCTTCTTGAGCACTTGAAAAACTCCTTCGTCCTCTCTTCTCTTATCTAAGCATTGAGTAACAGTTCTCTTCTCATTATCATTTTCTCTTGATGGGACAACATTGTCTTTCCTTGGTTCCCATGTTCTTCTAGAGTCATTACCTTGCATTCTAACTCCTTGAAAGTTGTTCCCATACACTCTAGGCCTTTGATTCATCTATTTTTTTCTTGAATAAGCATGAAAAACACTTTTTCCACATGACCAATCTCATTACAATAGTAGCATACTATTGAGTTCTTTCTTTGATTCCTTCATTTTGACTAGGTGTATCATGTAAGCAATACCTAATTGTGTGACATTTTTCATTGCAACTATAGAAAACTATCTTTTTGTAAAACTTTCTTCTATTGTCTCTCCAAGGATGATCATTTCTAGAGTATCTTCTACACTCATTAGCTCTATGACCAAAATCATTACAAGTAAAACAATGACCATTGAAATTTATTTCATACCTTGAAGCATTGGGTTGTCTAATGGACCTTGATTTTCATTGTTCTTGATAGGTGTCACTTTCTTTTCTTATTTCACAATAGGTTTATCTGATTCCTTGCTTGAAACACCAACATCTTGCTTTAGTTATTTTTCCTTAGACTCTTCTTTGAATCCCAAACCAGTCCTATCATCTGCAACTCTTTGTTTGTTAAGTAGATCATCTAAATCCTTAACACTCTTTTCAAATTTTTGCAAGGACATAGTCTTCTTACTGATTTCTAATAGCTCAGCCCTCAAAACTCTATATCTTGTTCATATTTGGTGCAAAAATTCTCTTTATCCTGTAGGTTAGAGACAAGAAACTTCACCTTTTCTTCTAGCAACTTGTTTGCTTCAATTAGTTTTGTAGACTCAACCACATATTGTTCATCTAACTTATGAAATTGATTTTCATATTCTTTAATCTACAAAGTCAGTTTTTGATTCTCTTTTCATCTTTCTCAAGTTCTCTTTTGACACTCTCAAGATCATCTATGTCATCTTCACATTCCTTATCAAAATAATTACCATAACCAAAAATAAAGTCCCCTAATAAGGAAGATCCATCACCTGAAGACCTCATAGCTTCTTTAGTCATGAATAAGGCCTCATTTCCAATGCTTTCATATTCAGTTTCAGATTCAAAATCTGATACACCACTACTTGCATCTGAAAATTCATCATCTTGATTTGAATAAAAACTTATTTTATCCTTTTATGGTTAAACCTTTTAAATTTCTTCTTACCTTTTCCAAACTTGTAGTTCTTCTTAGGTTATTCCTCATGATCTTCAACATCATCATTCTCCTTCTCATGCCTATGAGGACACTTAGTATAAAAATGTCTTACTTCTCCACAATTAAAACATTTGAATGGAAGTTTACCTCTATACTTACCAGATCCTTGCTTCAATCTTCTAGCCATCATAGAAAAAATATCTTCATCTTCAATATCTAGAGTGGCATCATCATCCCTTACCTTCTTGTATTTTGTCTTCATTTCAGATTTGAATGCAATCTCCTTCTTGGTTGGTTTTGAGTCTCCTATCCTCATTTCATAAGCAATCAAAGTACCATGCAACTCATCCAATTTCAAGGTGGTTAGATCTTTTGCCTCTTCAATAGCAGAAACCTTAGAATCAAACTTAGAAGTCAATGATATTAGAACCTTTTGAACCACAACTTCTTCTTTTACTTCATCTCCTAATCCCTTCATGTTATTCACAAATTTATCAACTCTAAGAAGATATGCAATAATTGACTCATTATCATTCATTTTAAGACTTTCAAACTAATTTCTAAAAGTTTGAAGTTTTGTAATTTTTACCTTTGAATCACCTTCATAGAGAACTTGTAGTTTTTCCCATGCTTCCTTTGCATTCTTACAGTGCATCACTTTTCCCATTTTTGATTCTCCAAGTCCACTTATGATTGCATTAAAAGCTTTTGAGTTATTGGTATAATCAGTCTTTTCTTTTTCAATGCTTGGAGAGTTGGCAGGAGGAACATAAGCCTTTTCTACAACATCCCAAACATCAAACCCTTGAGCCATGATAAATTTATTCATCCTCATACTCCAAAATTGTAATTCACTCCATCAAAAAATGGTGGCTTTCTATTTACAATGTTGCTCGCCATATTGTGCTTCAAGGATCTCCTTTCAAGTTTTCAAACTTTTGTAAAAGGAGCATCTCTGATACCAATTGTTATAAGAACAATGAACTGAGAGGGGGGTGAATCAATCCTTACAATAATACAAATTATATTTCATATCTGAAACTAATAAAACTCATAACTATCCATTCACAATAACCACTTAGTCAATGCTTAATGTGTGCACACCATAAACCATCAAGGGACCAAACAACCTTTAAGAAAAGAAACAACACAAGAACACAAGATGTAAGTGGGAAACCCTCAAGGGGAAGAAAACCCACTTTGAAACACAATCTTATATTGATATGTTTCTTAATTTAGTGAGGCACAAATGCCAAAAGGAGTAAAACCCCTAATTTTTTGAAGCACCAACTCCAAAAGGAGGATAAAACCCCCTAAGATGATCAAGCACCCACTCAACCACCTTATGATGTTTATATCTCTTATTTTTTTCTCCACAACTAATGGAGACCTCTTATTTAGCTCGCACTTCTTCAATCAAACCCTAGGTGATCACACTTCACAAAACAAGCTCTTCAATCACTCTAAAAATCATCAAACCCTTGCTCTCATGTTCTCTAATTTTTCTCCACCTAAAACACACTTGAATCAGCCTCAATTCATGCTCAAACACCTGCAAACAACTTTCACCTAGGTCGCTCCACTTGCACACACACAACTAGTTTTGAAAAGCACCCAAAAACATGTTTTTATATGTTTCTCCTCATTTAAAACTTAGGCACAACATTTTACCTCCTTTTGGTTCAACCCATACATCAAGGAAACATTTCAAATTTGAAATATAACAGTCACAAGTGACCCAATTAGGTCATCCTAGCTCAAACCATCATTTCATGTGCCAAAATGGCTCAAAAACCTCATGGGCACAATCTTAAAATTGCCCTAACATTAGTACCATAATTTTTCATGACCCACAACTCATCACACATGATTAAAATATAATTTAACATTCATACATGGTCACAATTAATATCAACCAATCAAATTATTTCATTTACTAGGCCTAGTTGTAGACACCTAAAATCGATATCTATGCCCCTTATTCGCTGCGTGCGCACAATTAATTTTAAATAAATGCATCCCCTTCTATTTATTTTAAAATGTCCATCCAAGTCCCATTAATTAATTAATCAATCCATTAATTTATTACCTTGTCCAAACAATGTTATATTTCTATTGATTTTATCTTACACACACATCCCTTTGCTTTTCTAGATTTTATCTATTTTATGCCCTAACTACCCATATCTCATCTCTTACACACCTAAATGCTTTAAATCAACCTTCCGCTCTTTAAGAATCCCAAAATCATGACAAAAATCACAAAAAATACCTTTGGGGAAACTTTCCCCACAATCGACGCGTGACCACTGGTCACCATCTACCCTATAAAACCGAATATATCCTTTCTACTCGGGAGGAATCAAATAATCATATGTATGCACACATGTAAGCTTATTCTAGTGCTAGAGCACTCTAAAAGTAATTATAGACTTCTCACACCTCCTAGGAATGTGCTTGTGTCAATCATGATCAGCCTTTGTGAGATTGTTATCGTTGTATATTGCTTTAATCAACTTTTTATCATATTATCATTGCCCCACTTGTAGCTAACATTTTTCAAGCTTAAATAAACTTTTGCAACATCCAAGGATCACTCAATGCAGACTTGTTTCACCTATTTTTGGTTACAGGTCATCTTTCCCATCTATTTAGTTTCTTGCCTCATCACGATCTACCACGGTCGTTGTCGATCTCTCTTGATCACCGTTGACCGTGGTCTATATTCATCCAATAGCCTATCCAAATCATTTATTTTTGTCTTTTTGCTGCCTTTCTATCTCAGAGATCATTTTGCAGGTCATCCTTTAGCACCCACAATTCTAGCTTACCATCTATCCTCTCTCGCTACCATTTTCTATCATCCTCTAGTTTTTTCCTTGATTCCCTCTGCAGTTGACTCTAAGATCTTCGGACTACTTTAGTTTCTATATTTCACTTAGATCTTATACAGTCTACATATTTCTCTTACATTCTTGATCTAGTCTCCCGGGTTATTCTTGACTGCACACTTTGTACTGATCGAGTCATCGTCGACCCGGACCGTAACCTTTAATTTTTAGTTATTTCAGTCAAATCGGTTCTTAGATCGGATCCTCATTAGTTTCGAGCTCAAGATTGCTTCTTTTACTGCAATGGTTCCTTTATCAATCTCTTACTCCAATTTTTCTTTAAAATTAGCTTATAGCAAGTTTATTAGCTTGTAGTAGCGGAGATCAATCACTTTGTGCTGTATCCATCATGTCGCATCGAGGTACCATAAACACTCCATATTATGATTTTTCTAGTTTCTTTAGTACTAGATCATTTAATTGAAAGGAAACGAGAAATTTGGCAAACATTCCTATCACACCCGGTGGGACCACCCTTTAGGTGATCCCTTGATTTTTCTTTCTATATCTTATTTTTGTCTTCCACTAACATTCAGAAAGACAAGGATTCACTTTTTTCTTACTCATGTTGGATTTGCTTTCTTGGATCTCTCATCGCTCAAGAGTGAAAGTGAATAGGAAAATCGTTACCTGTATTCCTTTCTTTTTCCTACTTTCTCCTTTTTGTATCATAATTTTTCCATTCTTGTCTATGTCCTCATCGAATATCACACTTCGTTTTGGTTTTAAAATAACATTTCTTTTCTACATCCTGCTTGCTCACATACCTTAAATAGGGGTTTAACCTTCTACATTTCATACTCTATCACACACAACCTAAACCTTACAAATCAAATTAACGCATCAAGACATCCACTTACCCGGTTTACTAATCAAGATTTCATCACCCAATAGGAAATTTCTGAGACTCTTCTAAGCCAAAACACCTTGAAACCAACCTTAGACTGTCATTTTAGGAACCTTCATTATCTACCTCCCTTTTTATTTTTCTCACATCTTCTCAATTAATCATTTTGATAAGGAACTTGCTGCTTGATTTTTTTGTTAAAAATTTACATAAAAAAATATTCACCTATTTCATGCCTATTGTTGCCCTTCCTTAATTCGAGGTAACACAACCATCCACTCCATCCAATGAAATCCCTTCCTTTAATGATTTTTCCCAACAAAACTTTAAGCTTGAGACCACATCTTCGGTTTGCCTAGTCCTTGTCAATATGGCTTCATTTCTTGAGGACCATGTCATCCGAAATCATCCTTATCTTAAAACCAATTCTCATACCACTCATCAATCCACCCTTTATAGATCAACTATACCCTCATCTCCCACTCCTTTAGGGGCATTTCAACCTCCTTCTAGCACCATTTATGACTTCTAACTTTTTAAATATACCACAACCTTTTGATCCTATCAATTTACTCAATTGGTAGATCTTATTCCACCCACGTCACTGTATATCAACTTTATCTCTATTCCATCTGCTACTAGTATGCATATCCAACTGTCTCAACCTCTTAACACTCATATTCCCACTCATCATTTACCACAAAAACTTTCCCCATCTCAACATTCATATCATGTGCCCATCTCCCAACAATAATTATTTCAATCACAACCCATGAATTACTCTCACCCCACCATGATTCCCCAAACACATGCACATCCACAAACTTATCAACCACCCTACCAAGCTACTTTTCATGTTACGCAACCACAATCCAAACCTATCATCACACAAATTATCCTATACATGTCCTAATGAATAGGTTGGCTAGCCTAAAGGTCGCTACCTTGGGACCCAAGGTTACATTATCTTACGAACAAATTTGTAATGAACCCATTCATCTGTCAGTTCCAATCAAACCTTACCCTCCTCATTAGGAGCTTCCCAATTTTACCAAGTTTATTAGCAAGGAAGATCCCCGACACCATCTCCACGCATTTAAACATGCATGCTACCTTACCGCACATGAACAAGAACTTATGTTTCGCACCTTCCCTATGTCCTTGGCCGGTCCAACACTAGATTGGTATAACAGGATTAGTCAACATTTCCTATTATATTTTATCCAACTCGTGTAATTTTTCCTATAGCATTTTTTTGGTTAATGTTGCACGTAAAATCACTATCAACAACTTATACGTTGTTAGACTATCTAATGATGAGTCTATCATAGATTTTATCACATGTTGGTGTGCCATTATAAGCCAACTATCATTTACTCTTTTCGCAAACCGAAATCGTTGAACTCTTCTCATGCTCTTATGTCAAGCATATTTCTTTTACGGTGAAAATATAATATTTCCAAATGTTTGAATAATCCTTCACCATGGCTCACAAATTTGAAACTTGAGCAAGACACATTCAAACCTAAATCAAGAAAATCCAAAGCTAAGATCACCGGATCATTTACATATAATGATAAATCTACGAGTGCGGCCAATGTCATGGTCATCAAGTATTCTCCTATACCCACATCTAGTATAGGGACTCAACAACAAACCCTCATACCAACACCTAACTATACTCCTTTGGGAATCCTTGATCCGAGGATTTTTCACTATGAAAATTTTCCTAAACTTCCCTAAAATTGGACCATGATGAAGGGCTTATTGAGACCTTTCCGACGGTATGCTTGAACTCCGAAATAGAGTGCGTATGCAAATTCTATCGCCGGTCGAAGATGGGCCTCCAAACGGGTCAACTCGGTCATAGGTCAACCGGTGGACCAATGACAAGGTGACACGTGGCAGTTGGTGATGAGAAAAAATTGATGGTACTGTAATGTTTCAAAATCAGTTCCATGGTATAGAGCTCATCGCAAGCTTTCCGACGCATTTTGAACAGACCAAATCTGAGTTCGTATGCGAAAGATATGCATAGTCAAAGTTGCGGTCAAATGATGACGTGGCACACTCTAACGTGGACAAATGGCATATTATTGGCGTGACACTTGGCAGGTTTGTAGTGGATTTATATTTTAAAATAATAATTTTAAAAATCTATTTAATCCATTCCATGTGAATAAATTCAAATCCCATGGTATAAGGAGGATTTTGTGGCCAAAAAAGCTATTTTAAGGCTTATCTTATCTCTTTCCCACCAAACGTGGGGTCAATGGCTAAATTGGGCTCCTAAACCTATGGAAGGGGGATTTGAACCTTTTCCAAAATAGTAATCAGCCTTCCCAAGCTGCCACTTTGTAGCAAGTGATAGAGAAGGAGATCACATCTATTTAAAGGGAAGTTTTGGTAGGTTGAAAGGGGGACAGCCAAGGACCAGTTTGCAGAGATCACAATTTTCGAGGCACTTATGGTTCGAATAGGACTTGGTGTAAAAATGAAAGTTGTTAAAAATTCTGAGAGCTTTCCAGAAAGGTAACTTTTGTTGCATGAAGTGCTATAGATTTTTCTGTGTAGGCGTTTTTCCATCGCAGCTTCACGCAATGCAGCACGAGGGCAAGCGAGATCTCAGTATTTTGCATCCACTTCGATCCGAATCAGACCATGAAGTAAAAGGGGAAGTTTTTAATAATTTCCTAAAGTTTCCAGAAATTTAAACCTTATCTATATAGGTCTTTTATATTTCAAGTTGTAGACGTTTTTTGAACGTATTTGCACAGGGAACAAACATAAGAAATACTGTAGGAGCCACGGATGAACTTGGGAATGATTATGGTAAATTGCAGAATTCCTTGAGGTTTGAATCAGCTCATTTGCAGGTATAAAGATATATTAAGTCAAGATTGAAGGGATATTGTACTTCATTGGACGTTTAATGGATCGATTCACTTTCTGTGAATCCAGAGATGTAGCCTTTGGGTGAACTCCGTTATCAATTTCTTGTATTGTGGATTTGTGCATTTCAGTTTTTAAAGCTTTTTATCAGTTGAAATTCATCATTGGATTAATTTTATTAATTGATAAAATAAGTATAAAACTAGAGTAAATGGATTGAAGGAACTTTCAGTATCCATAACCCACAACAAGATTTGAATACACTTATCATCTTAGATTCAAATGTCAGTTTGAGTGTATGATTAAAAATCAACTGTGAAGTAAAATGGATTTGTATTAGATTCAAGCGATTCACTTAAAGTTGAAAAATCAGATTAATTGGTCTTTTTGGAAGAGTTGAGGATTTGGGTTTCAAGACACCTAAAAATTGGATCAAATTAACTCAAGATCAATGTTGAGTCCATAAATTTCAAAATATGGAAATTTTCTAAGTACTTCAAAAATAAATAAATAAATAAGTACCATTTTCATATCAATCCTATAGCTAAGTATTTGACAAGTTGAAGGCAGCACACTCCATACAACTTCCTCCCATACTACCCATAGATTACTCGTGACCCAAACCCGTTTGGTATCACAAATCCGTTATTGTAAATATCATCAAGTCAAGGGTCACGACATTGGGAAGTGTCACCCTTCAAAGATTACCTCTAACAACTTATAAATCAGGGTGCTATCTAAATGACAGGCCCACCACTTCACCTAGCCAAATTCTTGACAAATTAAAATATCTTTTCAAACCATACATCAAAATCCAAGTCACCACCAATTCCACAACCCAAACACCTAATGCTCATAACATAAATACTTTAAACACCTTTTATCAACAACCTACAAGTTTTCATCCTTCATCACCAATCACATTGATCCCTATCGATTATTATTCCCATGTCTGCAAGCCCATTAACACTTGTCCCCACAACCACACCAATCATATCAAAATATGCCTTGACATCCATTCCTACTACTAGGGTTCCATTTGCACACATATCATTCCTACCCCTATAAGTATTTATGAAAAAACCATTCCTACCTACTTCCACGATTGACATTGGTTCCACTCCTACTACGCTACCTATTATATTCACTTCATTATCCAAAAATCCACTTCACTAGATCCGACTACCTCGTCACAACATCCTCCCCACTTCTACCTGTTATACCATGCTCGAATTGAGGTTAGTACCTCTTTGCTTCAGCTTGTATCACGTCAGCTGTTGAAAGTGCATTCACACCTCTTTCTTCTTCAACGTCATCATTCGAAGAGTCTTTGAAAACACTTCAAATAACTTCAAATAACCCTTTTATCCCATCAATGTAATCAAATCAATCTTCACTTCCATTAAATAAATATTTTCCTACGTCTATAGAAATTGTGACACCACCTCTAGATCCTCTGGAATAAATTGTTATCACTCCTCCTAAGGACACACCCTTTCAGATAAAGCCTTTAACCATTATTACATTACCTCAAAAATCCCTTGTACATTTCTAAAAGAAACTAGACATTTCCACCTCTAAACCATATAACACAACAATCTCTTCATCAAGAACATTTTGTCAACCTAAACAAAACCCATCCAATGCGAAGACGTTAACCTATGCCAAAACGCACTGGACCATTAAGACATTAGCATACTCAAATTTTATTATCTTAGACACCCACCTTTCCTTCAATGACCAAGAAAAACATAAATGGGATTAGTTCTCCCTTTATAAATTCAATTTCTTCTACACTAACCAATCCCAAACCTACACTTACATATTCAAATCCACTCATTGATATTGTAACTATCCCCGATGGTAAGCCATCTCAATCAAGATCTACGACTCTTGGTAAGAATCCCTAAAAGTCTCCCATGCACCCTCATAAGAAATTAAACCTTATCTCTCCTCAGCGATCCAACATTACAAAATCCATCCCAAGCATCCCCTCATCTATTTTAGGATTAGTCCCTTCATCTAAGACACCTCATAATAATAAATTCTGATCCAAGAAATCTAACTCTCTTCCCAAATTTGGTCCATCTTTTGAGATATCCAATTCACCCATTCAATCTACATCCACTCCTTCCCCTAAATCCAAGCTAAAATCTCTTACCCAACCTCATAGGAGTAATCTTCCCTTCACTACTTCTATTGGATCTTACATAGAGATCCTTAGACATTTAATCCAAACATCTTCCATCATGTTTCCACCTATCAAATATTTTAACCCGCATAGTAAGAAACCTTCATGGTTCAATCCCAATCACATTTGTGCCTATCATCATACCCCGGGTCACAATGTTGAGCATTATAAGGCCCTCTAAGTTATCATCCATGATCTTATTAAGAGGGATGAATTTCTCATCTAAGAGAATCATCCTTCTCCATCCGCTTATTTTTCTACAACCAATCAGTCCTACGATCCTCGATCATTTGTCTGCCAAAATCCAAAGTTATCATTAGTGCTCTTAAAAATATTACTCCATCTTCCGCATCTACCAATCTGCCCACATCCACATTCAAGTTACTCAATACAATGTAGAATCTCTCATTGGGGGACCATCTATCACTCTCTTCTATCCCCTTCACATCCTCACATCTTAAGCACATCCATTCATCCTATGATCCATTGGCTAGCTTCATGAGAGGTGGGGACTACACTTTAACATCGATCGGCTATCCAATAGTTCGTTTCCTTATCATATCTATCTCATCCGATCTTATCCAATTCACTTATTCACATTTTAATTCCACTATGGTGGCCATATGTTCCTCTCCATTGAGGGATCATTGATCCTCATCCAAAATCCACCGTTGTGGTCATATTCATCTCTCCTTTGGGGGACCATCTCTTCGTCTCGTTAAGAATGCATGATTTTTTGCTTCCTTAAGCACATAATTTTTCATCCTTTTCTTGTCTGTCTCATCCCATCTTTCATCCTATCTTGTCATGACTTAAATCAGAACATCACTACTCTAGAAAGGAGCCAACGTGTAAATTTTTCCCCTAACTGGATTGGACCATACATTATCACGCATATGTGTGGGGTTGGGAGTGTATGGTTTGGATTCCTTTGAGGGCAAACCGTAAGTGGAACCACTTAATGTATGGCACTTGCGACCATTATACTATTAGCACTTTTACCAATGTGCCCTTAGTCATATCCTTAGATCATTCTTCCATCTCGGCCTCTTCCATCTTCCATTGTGATGATTTGGAATTGCGTGGTCTACTGTCACTTCCTAGATGTGACCTTAAATATTAGCACCACGGCTCTGCCCATAGCATATTCCTTATGGATATTTTCTCCCCTTTCATGATAACTCCACAATAATTACATCCATTACCCTCTTATTCACCTATTGGAACCGTATAAAGGGTCCAGGGGTGTATCTTATACATTCATTATCCCCTCTTAAGTGGTCTGATTAGCTAGTCCCATCTCTTCCCCATGTAAAGATTAAAATTATGGATTATTAATTCAAAATAAAATTTATCAAAAACACATTGATCCTTGAAGGACATTTATTCATGCAAAAAGGAAAAATGAAAAGAAGAAGAAAAAAATTTAAACCAAAATCAAAGTCAAAAGAAAATCAAGAAAAATAGACCAATCCCTCGAAGGACAAATATCATATTATTCTTTCCATCTATTTATTATATAAATTAGACCATAACTTCAAAGGATGGATACTCCTTATGGTATTCAAAGGCTTCTGCATTGCTCGGTGTTCCATTTTATTAGCATCCTAAAAAAGCTTCCTGCATTGATCAACTTTCTTCTAGTAGACTTCCCGCATTGATTAGTTTTCTCTCTCCCCTTCCCAGAGCTAGGGCATAGTTTTAGGGAACACCACCTTTGGAGAACCCTATTTCCTCTATACAAGTATATCTCAAACCCATTTTTTCATGTCAACATTAGGTTTATGAGATCATTTCATCCATTGTTTCCTTATGATCTTTGAAGTGACTAACTATCATTGGTTACTTGCTAACATTGGATCAGTTGCATGTGCCTTACATTACCTGGATCCTCTTCTTGTTTACCTCTAATGTAGTTGGAGGCATCTTTTCCTCTCATGCTCTTTGATACGATGTAGTTTAGTTCACACCTATAGGTCACATGTCTTGCATTTTTATTTATCCTTGATCCTATCACATATATATGATATCCCTAATTTTTCTTTATCACAAAATATACCTTTTCTTTATCCCAATCACTTATATGTTATCTAGTTATCCTAAACACATTTACTCTTACTTATATTCATCATTTAACCACATCCATTTCCAAATTTTTTTCATCACATTTTACCATACACATCATAATCACCATGATCAAATTCAAAAGCAAAACATATTAATCATACTAGACAACACACTTATATCGATATCCATGCACATGCACATCCAAATTAACCATCTAATCATACGCATATTGTGGCATCACCATCAAATATAAAAACATATACATTCTACCACATCATCATAACATCTAATCTAAACATCATCAATGAAATTATTGTTATCCCAAATGTGCCCCCCGCTCATTTTGTGGCTAACTCATTTACATCTTTCCTTCTCTTGTGCCTCAGTCGAATATTTTGTTTTCCAAGCACTCAAAACCTTTTGAAATGGCACCATTGATAGAGCTCTTTCTCACTTTCCGTAGAAGGTAAATTTTTCCTCCTAACTCCACGTATTTTTCAAGTTATGGCTCAATGGAGTTTTGGTGGGAAATTTTTCCCTAGAAGGCCCGCAGCCAATCAAGAGCTGCCACGTGTCCAAGGGTGAAAAAACACCAACCGACCCAAAGGAAAAAATGGTCAGGAAGGGCCCGTGCCCAATTAGAATGTACCATGTGGCACCTGGAGTGGCGGAGCGTGGGGAAAATTTGAAAAATGTTCCAAAGACCAAACGGGTAAAAATTCAAACTTTTTGCCCGCCGATCCGATTTTGGCCTGTTTTTGCCCTAAAACTTCAAATCGCCATATCTTTCGATCCAGAGCTCGGTTTTTCACGTTCTTTATATCAATGGAAAGCTGGTGAAATTATCTACATGATTCCAGGGTCAATTTTACATTTTGGTTGAGTTTGGAGAGAGAAAATCAAGAAACACCTCTGGTACGTGGCCATGAACAAAACTGACGTTTCAACCACCGTTTTAATGAAGAATGGCTCACATTCTCTCCCAGCATGGTTAAAAATTCCTGGGAATGGGTTTTTCAGGTCGCCCATGCTGTTTTGAATGCAATTTGGTCAATGGTTGAATGGCTTGCACGTTTTCCCACGTTTCTCTCTCTTGGGGGTCGTGGCTTGCACCGTAGTGCTGAATGAGTTCATTTTGCAAGGAGAGACACCTTTTCAGCTCTGCAACTTCCTTTTCTTCCTTCTTTGGCAGAATTTGTGAAGAAATTTTTACCTTTCCATGTAATACAACACTTTTTCTTGCCTCTGGATCACTGTAATGCATTGTATTGGATCTGAATGTTGATATATGTTATGTGATTAAATTCCTCAATCCTTTCATATATCTATCATTGATTTCTTGATCTTTCATTACATTTTGAGCATTTTGTGCATGTTTTGTGTTGTTTTTCCTTTTGGATTGTGTATTTCATGCAGTCAGGTGTCTACAACTCCTTTGGTGCATCACCTTAGCATTAGTTTTAGTTTATTTTACTCTCTCTATCTTTGTCTCCTTGGAATCTAGAGTAGGATTAGGATTCAAACCTCTGCAATTGTGTAAATAAAAGATATGATCAGAGGATTTTGAGGAACCAGCCTCTAATCTAGAGATTCCTCTCTCATTTTACAAGTCCCACACTTGGAGAGAGGTTTAAATGTTGCGCAATCACACTGGATGCCTGAAACATCAACTTAGAAACCTGATTTGCATCCAGGGGTGCTGCTGATTTGCAACAACAGTTTTGGCACGCCCGGTGGGACCTTAGAGGACTCATTTTTATTGCAGCAAAGTTGATGTGCATCTGCTGCAATTTTCTTACTTAAAAGAGCTATAATTTGCACATCTAGTGACTCCAAGGAAGAAGAATCAGCTGGTTTTAGCACTGCAGACCTGAAAACTCATGAGAAGAATCACTACAAGGTCAAGAGCTGGAGAAGAAGAGGCACTGTTTGAATATCTACAGTTACCTCCAAGAGTAAGGAAAAGTGGGAGGAGAATCCAAAGGTCTCCATCTCCACCAAATAGAACTCTCTCAACTCCTCCACCTGGTAGGCCTTTCATTCAATCAACAAGGGTTCTAAGGCCAATTAGAATGGCACAAAACAACCCCTATGTCAATTTCACTGGCAACAACCCACTTGCTCTCAATGCACAAAATCCAATTCCAATTGCAGCCTTGAAGAACATTCCATACTTCACTGGAGAGAATCAGAATACTCCTGGTGATCATGTTAAAGACATTGCACAACCTTTGTGCAATTCATGAAATCAATGAGATGCAAGTTGCTGTCAAATTGTTGGCATCTTCATTCAAGGGGAAGGCTTTGCAATGGTTTAGAAGCCTTGCCTCAGGTTCTATTCAAAATTGGAACCAGCTATGTGTAGCACTTCATGAGAAATTTGGAGAGAAGGGAGACAACTTGTCTCTTTTGGAGCAGCTGACAACCATCAAGAGAGCTCCCAATGAGCAGCTGACTGATTTCAACTTCAGATTTCAAAGGACTTGGGAGAGAATTCTAGTGGCAGTCAAAGCCAATGTGAGAAAAGGTGCTTTTCTTTACTATCTCAAAGCTCTAAATTCTGATATTTCTATGTTAATTCAGTCCATGGGAGGCACAACTATCCCCATTGCTTATAGCATTGCCATTAGAGCTGAAAATTGTTTGATCCAAGTCGGCAAACTAGTCCCTATGGACCTCCCATGCCATTGTTTCCAAGTTTAGAGAGCCCAAACACTAATCAAGCACCTAATTTTTCTCCTTCTCCCACTCCTAGAAATCGAGAATTCAAGTGAAGCTTCCACTACATCTTCTAGTGCCTCAAATGAACTTCAAGAAGTCATGAAACAATTACAAAATTTAGGTAATGAGTTGGTTACTCTCAAGAGGCAACAAGCCCAAAGTTTTAGACCTTCCTTCCAGCTCAAGCTCACCTAACAGAAACCATATCAACCTCATAGACCACCCAATCCAGCTGCAAATCTAAATCAAGCAAGGCCTCCTTCCAATAGACCATTTCATCCCTATAATCCAAATGCTATATATTCCTCTAAGGCATTGGTGCCAACACAAAACAACGTTGCTCAGAGTATGATTGGTGTTTTCCATGCAATGAACCTCACAACCAATCTATGTGTTTCAACGGTGCCTTGAATCAAGCATTAATGGTGACAACTACTAGTTTGGAGGGTGAGGGCAAGTCAAGGAAAAACCAACAACAAGAAACATTCCAAAGAACAATCAGCTCCAAATGACACCACACTTGTGAACCTGGCAGTGAGAGGATTTTTGTGGCATAAATCAAATAGTCTCTCAAGGTGTTGCAGCCAACACAAGGTCAAAAAGAAGGAATTTGGGTGAAGAACAGACATTAGCTCCAACCAATCCACAACCTTTTATGGGTCCACAAATGGTTGGCAAACAAAATCCAGCTTGTAAATGCACAAGGGCAGCCAAGAACAACTCCTAGACCAACTCAAATACCAGCTTGTTGTTTCCCACATGCAAGGGATGAATATGCAAACCAAGGGACAGCAAAGAGATCCTTCATCACCATTTAGTATCATTGATCGATGAAGAAGACAAATGTAAATATATCGATGTGGGAATCCCTATCTATCCCAGCCAGATATTTTCTCCAATTTGCCATGAAGGATCGCCAACTTCGAATCAGCAAGTCCAAATGCAAGAGAAAGTGCTCACAAATGCTGCCCACCAAGGGAATCATGGAGAAGCAAGGTAAAATGTTGAAGCCCCCTCCTTTTTATGTCTCATTAATCATTGAAACCAATTGGTGCACAATTGCATGATTGATTCCGGGGAAGTAGCTTAGTGATGCCCAAGCAAATAGCTGATCACCTAGGACTTCAATATGAAATCATATCCAAAGGAGTAGTGCGGGATGGGACAGGGGGGTGATTAGAAACTTGAGTCTTACCTTGCATGCATGTCCAAATGTTGTTGTTTTACAAGATGTATCGCTTATAGACCTTCCACCACTCTTTTCCCTATGTTTGTCAAGAGATTTCACAACCCAAGATTGGAGGATATTTGTCTCGCGATTGGTCACACATGCTGTTCGTAATGAGGTATGGAACCAAAGCTACAATCAGTGTCTGAACCTATTGCAAACTTCCACATTGAGCCCTACACTCCAAGTCGATCAATGCCAATTGTTCGGCATTTGATCAAGAAGATCACCAAAGCACCGATGAAGTGATACACCAGGTTGGAAGCATCCCGATCTAACTCTTGATGAATGGGAAAACAAGGTGCATGCTTTTGATCCTTATCAAGAAGTAAAAGAATCTGAGCTAGGGGTCTATTGCATACATCAAGAAGATCAGCCCATTCCTAAGCATCACCAAGCCAAACCACAAGGATGACAATGAGGTATGGCAGCTTTTTTTTTGATGGATCAAGGAGTAGACAAGGTGTAGGAGGTGGAGCTACGCTTATTTCACCTCAAGGAGTAAAGTACTATTCAGCTTTTAGATTTCAGTTTGCATGCTCCAATAACACTGTTGAATATGAAGCCTTAGTGCAAGGGATGCATTGGGCAATAAAGAGAGGAATAAAGAACTTGCAAGTCTTCGGTGACAGTGAGTTGATTGTCAACCAGGTCAAGGGGAAGCATGTTGTCAAGAATGATCTACTCAAGTGCTACAAGAACAGGGTGTGGGACCTCATTGAATATTTTGAGGGTTTTGGCATCAAATCAATTCCTAGGAAAGAGAACCAAGCTGCTTATAGGCTTGCAGCAGTTGGGGCAGCCTTTGACGTTATGGAGAACATTCAAAAAGATAAGGAACAGCCAAACATCCATGTGATTGTGAGGCCTTCAAAGGCCGGATAACAATGTAAGTTGGCAAGTGTTTGAGAATGACCAGCAAATCATTCATTTCCTACAAGAAGAAGCTGAGTAATCAGCTAAAAATTAGGAAAATTGGAACAAGCAGTATGGTGACCAAGTGGTACAGTTGAGAACTAACAAGCTGCCCAAGGGACTTATCACTTTGGAGTCCATTTTCAATCCCAATGATCAGTTTAGGAAAGATAAAGCAAACATTCACGTCAAGAGAGAAGATTCAAGATCCATCTTGGTGGAAGAGAACAAACCATTGCAAATTGGAAAGATGACAACCGAACAAGAAAGGTACGAGTTCATACAATTTGTGTTAAGAGTTCCCGATGTGTTTGCTTGGAGCTATGAAGATTTGAAAGGTTTCAATCCCAAGTTAGCTCAACACACCATTGAGTTAGACCCAAATACTAAGCCAATCAGTAGAAACAAAGGCCACTCAATCCACACATGGAACCTCTCATGAGGAAGGAATTGAACAAGTTGATTGAGTCAAGAATCATATTCCCAATCAAGCATTCTAGTTGGGTTGCCAACTTAGTTCCAAATCGAGAAAGAAGAGTGGAGAGATCAGATTGCGTGTTGACTTCAGAGACTTGAATAGAGCATCTCTCAAGGACCATTACCCACTCCCTTCTATGGAGCAAATTTTGCAAGTTGTGGCTGGCTCCGAGAGGTTTTCACTACTTGATGGCTACTCGGGCTACAATCAAATTATGGTGAAGGAAGAAGATCACCAAGACACCTTCACAACCAAATGGGAAACTTATGCATACAGGAAAATGCCATTTGGGTTGTCCAACGCTGGAGCTACCTTCCAAAGAGCAATGGACATGGCGTTCAAAGGTTTGATTAACAACGTGGTGCTGATATACCTTGATGATATCACTGTTTTTTCAAAGAATGCAATAGACCACCTCTCTCATTTGAGACAAGTCTTCCAAAGGTGCAGGAGATTTGGAGTGTCTTTGAATCCTAAGAAGTGTATCTTCCTAGCACATGAAGGAAAGCTCCGTGGCCATATTGTCTCCAAAAAGGATTAGCAATTGATGCGAGAGGGGTCAAGCCATAAGATCACTACCATTGCTAAGCCACAAGAAGGCCCTTCGAGTTTCTTGGGAGAATAAAGTTTGTTAGGAGGTTTGTCCCGGATTTTGTAGCCCTTGTCAAACCTATCACCAAAATGTTAAAGAAAAGCATGGCTTTCAAGTGGACAGCAGAAGGCAAGGAGAGTTTTGAAGCAATCAAAGAAGCCATCTCCCAAGCACCAACTCTCATCAACCCGGATTTCTCCAAGGATTTCATCCTCTATGCATTTGGAGGTAATGATATTATTTCTGCCAT
This sequence comes from Taxus wallichiana var. yunnanensis, assembly GCA_018340775.1. Taxonomy (NCBI): domain Eukaryota; kingdom Viridiplantae; phylum Streptophyta; class Pinopsida; order Cupressales; family Taxaceae; genus Taxus; species Taxus wallichiana. Next base: position 594,918,304 of record CM031243.1, read on the forward strand.
TTTGGTACAGCAGAACAAGGACAATGATGAGTAGCCAATTGCTTTCTTTAGCCAAAGCCTAGATGACTATGAGGTGAGATATTCTTTTATTGAGAAGCATGTACTTGCAGTAATCAGAAGCTTGAAGAAATTCAAGCATCTAGTCTCAAACAACAAGGTTCAGTTGTTGGTCTCTCATGCGGGAGTAAAGGACTTCCTCCTCAACAAGGATTTGAATGAGAAAAGGGCAGGTTGGATCACTCATGTCATGGAGTATGACATTGAGATCAAGGTCACCAAGCTGGTAAGAGGAAAAGGATTGTGTGAGCAGCTGATTCTGGGCAAGCAAAAAGGAGTATGCAATAAAGAAGAGGTTGTTTTGACAGTTCAAGACAGCCATGTGCAAGGTAGCACTCAAGAAGAGGATAATGTTGTCCCCACTCCTTGTTGGACCCAAGGTATAATGCATTTCCTAAGCATAGGCCTATGCCCTCCAGAGATGAACAAAACCCAAAGAAGACACTTCAGATTGCAGGCTGTCCCATATGCCTCAGTGGATGGTGTTTTGTTCAAGAAAGATGTGAATGGAGTGCTGCTGAGATGCATTAGCACAAATCAGATTCATAGGGTGTTGGAAGAGTTCCATGGTGGACCAGCTGGTGGTCATTTTGCACCAAGAGTGATAGCTCTAAAAATCATGAAGGCTGGTTATTATTGGCCCAAGATTTTCAGTGATTGCTTTGCGTGGATCAAAAGGTGCAAGAATTGTGCATTCTTCAATGGTAAAGAGAGGCTTCATGCCCTTCCATTGCATCCAATTTCAGTTGACCAGCCATTCATGCAATGGGGTTCGGACTTCATTGGAGTCATTAATCCCAATTCAAGCCAAGGGCATAAGTGGATTTTGACAACCACAGACTACTTCATCAAGTCGATCAAGCAAGAGCACTCAAGGAAGCAAATGAGTCTAGATCTTAGACTTCTATGAGGGGATAGTAACCAGATTTGGCATACCTGCTACAATAATCTCATATAATGCATTAGCATTCATTGGATCTAAGGTGACCGAGTGGGCTGTCAAGAACGGGATCTACCTAAGTACTTCATCAAAATACTACCCTCGGGAAATGGCCAGCTGAATCTACAAACAAGAACTTGTTGAAGATCATTAGGAGGACTCTTGATGAGAATCGAGGTCTTGGCATACCAAACTGAAATCAGCCTTATGGGCTGATAGGATAACTCCCAAGAGATCCACTGGTAACTCTCCATTCAGGCTTGTTTATGGAAGAGAGGCAATCTTGCCCATGTCACGTGAGTTACCAACATTGGAACTCATGAAGCAGCTTAGAGTTGCTAGAGTTTGGGCCCATGGAGGTGAGATATGCGAGAGTTGATGGAGCTCCAAGAGATCGAGATCGGCATCCCAAGCAATGGAGAAGGATCAAGCTTTGATCAAGAAGACCTTTGATAGGAAGGCCAAGAGTAGATCTTTCCAAGTTGGAGATCTAGTGTTAAAATGGGATGCGAGAGAGAAAACCGGAAGGCATTCAAAATTTGATGCCATTTGGAGTGGCCCATACATGGTCACAAAGTGTAAGGACAGCAATGCCTTCCAATTGTCTTCATTGGATGGCGAAGAACCTACAGATTCCACCAATGGAATCTATCTAAAGCATCATGCACTAGAGGGAAATTCTCCACCTTGTAAATATTAGCTTAGGTTTTCATTCCTCCAAGTGCTTGTGCACATTGTTTTGATGTAGGTTGTTTTGCTTTCCCTAAGTGCTTTGGCACAGCTTGTTGTTCCTGGGATGTGTTTGCAGGCCTTGCTCCATCAGGTGATTTTCCATGTTCCTCTTTGCAATGTTCTAGTCAGTTGGGGTATTAAATAGAGAATCAAGTGACTCCATGCCCAATGGATTGCTTCAGGCAACTGGTAACTTCATCCAGCAGGCAGATGACCCCTCTGAGTCGCCAAAATTGTTATCCCAAATGTGCCCCCTGCTCATTTTGTGGCTAACTCCTTTACATCTTTCCTTCTCTTGTGCCTCAGTCAGAATATTTTGTTTTCCAGGCACTCAAAACTTCTTGGAAATGGTACCATTGGATAGAGCTCTTTCTCAGCTTTCCAGAAAGGTAAATTTTTCCTCCTAACTCCACATATTTTTCATGTTATAGCTCGGTGGTGAGTTTTGGTGGGAAATTTTTTCCTAGAAGGCCCGCAGCCAATCAGGAGCTGCCACGTGTCCAAGGGCGAAAAAACACCAAGCGACCCAAAGGAAAAAATGGTTAGGAAGGGCCCGCGCCCAATCAGAATGTGCCGTGTGGCACCTGGAGTGGCGGAGCATGGGGAAAATTTGAAAAATGTTCCAAAGACCAAACGGGTAAAAATTCAAACTTTTTGCCCGCCGATCCGATTTTGGCTTGTTTTTGTCCTAAAACTTCAAATCACCATATCTTTCGATCCAGAGCTCGGTTTTTCACGTTATTTATATCAATTGAAAGATGGTGAAATTCTCTACATGATTCTGGGTCAATTTTGTATTTTGGTTTAGTTTGGAGAGAGAAAATTAAGAAACACCTCTGGTACGTGGCCATGAACAGAACTGACGTTTCAACCACCGTTTTAATGAAGAATGGCTCACATTCTCTCCTAACATGGTTAAAAATTCCCGGAATGGATTTTTGGTCGCCCATGTTGTTTTGAATGCAATTTGGTCAATGGTTGAATGGCTTGCACATTTTCCCGCGTTTCTCTCCGGGGTCGTGGGCTTGCACCAGTAAAAGCCGTAATGAGTTCATTTTCCAAGGAGAGACACCTTTTCAGCTCTGCAACTTCCTTTTCTTCCTTCTTTGGCAGAATTTGTGAAGAAATTTTTACCTTTCCATGTAATACAACACTTTTTCTTGCCTCTGGATCACTGTAATGCACTGTATTGGATCTGAATGTTGATATATGTTCTGTGATTAAATTCCTCAATCCTTTCATATATCTATCATTGATTTCTTGATCTTTCATTACATTTTGAGCATTTTGTGCATGTTTTGTGTTGTGTTTCCTTGTGGATTGTGTATTTCATGCAGTCAGGTGTCTACAACTCCTTTGGTGCATCACCTTAGCATTAGTTTTAGTTTCTTTTACTCTCTCTATCTTTGTCTCCTTGGAATCTAGAGTAGGATTAGGATTCAAACCTCTGCAATTGTGCAAATAAAAGATCTGATCAGAGGAGTTTGAGGAACCAGCCTCTAATCTAGAGATTCCTCTTTCATTTTACAAGTCCCACACTTGGAGAGAGGTTTCAATGTTGTGCAATCACACCGATGCCCGAAACATCAACTTAGAAACCTGATTTGCATCCGTGGGTGCTTTGCTGATTTGCAACAACAGCATTTTGGCATGCCCGATGGGACCTTAGAGGTCTCATTTTCATTGCAAAAAAAGTTGATGTGCATCTGCTGCAATTGTTTTGCTTAAAAGAGCTATAAGTTGCACATCCAGCAACTCCAAGGAAGAAGAATCGGCGGGTTTTAGCGATGCAGACACTGAAAACTCATGAGAAGAATCACTACAAGGTCAAGAGCTGGAGAAGAAGAGGCGCTGTTTGAATATCTGCAGTTATCTCCAAGAGTAGGGAAAAGTGGGAGGAGAATCCAAAGGTCTCCATCTCCACCAAACATAACTCTCTCAACTCCTCCACCTAGTAGGCCTTTCATTCAATCAACAAGGGTTCTAAGGCCAATTAGAATGGCACAAAACAACCCCTATGTCAATTTCACTGGCAGCAGCCCACTTGCTCTCAATGCACAAAATCCAATTCCAATTGCAGCCTTGAAGAACATTCCATACTTCACTAGAGAGAATCGAAACTACTCTGTGATCATGTTAAAGACATTGCCAACCTTTATGCAATTCATGAAATCAATAAGATACAAGTTCTTTGTCAAATTGCTAGGCATCTTCATTCCAGGGAAGGCTTTGCAATGGTTTAGAAGCCTTGCCTCAAGTTCTATTAAAAATTGGAACCAGCTATGTGTAGCACTTCATGAGCAATTTGGAGAGAAGGGAGACAACTTGTCTCTTTTGGAGCAGCTGACAACCATCAAGAGAGCTCCCAATGAGCAATCGATGATTTCAACTTCAGATTTCAAAGGACTTGGGAGAGAATTCTAGTGGCAGCGGTAAGCCAACAAGAAAAGGTGCTTTTCTTTACTATCTCAAAGCTCTAAATTCTGATATTTCTATGTTAATTTACTCCATGGGAGGCACAACTATCCCCATTGCTTATAGCATTGCCATTAGAGCTGAAAATTGTTTGATCCAAGTGGCAACTAGCCCCTAGACCTCCCATGCCATTGTTTCCAAGTTTAGAGAGCCCAAACACTAATCAAGCACCTAATTTTGCTCCTTCTCCCACTCCTAGAAATCAGAATTCAAGTGAAGCTTCCACTACATCTTCTAGTGCCTCAAATGAACTTCAAGAAGTCATGAAGCAATTGAAAAATTTAGGTAATGAGTTGGTTACTCTCAAGAGGCAACAAGTCCAAAGTTTTAGACCTTCCTTCCAGGCTCAAGCTCACCCTAACAGCAACCATATCAACCTCATAGACCACCCAATCCAGCTGTAAATCTAAATCAAGCAAGGCCTCCCGCCAACAAACCATTTCAGCCCTATAATCCAAATGTTATATCTACCTCTAAGGCATTGGTGCCAACACAAAACAACGTTGCTCAGGGAGTATGATTGGTGTTTTCCATGCAATGAACCTCACAACCAATCTATGTGTTTCATGGTGCCTTGAATCAAGCATTAATGGTGACAACTATGGGTGTGGAGGGTGAGGGCGATCGAAGGAAACAACCAACAACAAAAACAATCCAGCAAAGAATCAGCTCCAAATGACACCACACTTGTGAACTAGCGGGCGAGGATTTTTGTGGCATAAATCAAACAGTCTCTCAAGGTGTTGCAGCCAACACAAGGTCAAAAAGAAGGAATTTGGGTGAAGAACAGCCATTAGCTCCAACCAATCCACAACCTTTTATGGCTCCACAAATGGTTGGCAAACAAAATCCAGATTATAAATGTGTTGGTCGTCAAATAGGACTTTTAAGAAGAGCAACAGTCAAGGGACAAGAAGTCCCTCCTCTTTAATGGGAGAGGTTCCCTTATTCAGAAACAAACCTATTTACAAATATACAAAATATTATTTTCTGGTTAAACTTGGATATTACAAAAGTGTCTTTCGTAAGGATCATCAAGTACAAAAGGACTGAGGAATGAGAGTGCAAGAATGAGCAGAAAGGCAACATGCAGAATTATAGATAGCAGAGTAATTCTTTATGTATGCGGAGTTACAGTGAATTTAAAACAAGATCATTCGTATTGTATAAATAAGATGGAATTTAAAGACACAAAGTTCTGTAAATAACATCTGCCAGAACACAAAGTTTCTTAACGTAACACAGATTCATTAATCAAGGACACAAAGTTCCTTCTTGGTTGTACAAGATCACCATGTATTGCAAAATTTGAAGAGTATGCAATCAACGAGACTAACAAACTAGTAACAAATGATCTTCACAAACATTAAACGAAATCTCAGAGATAACGAAGATTAGATAGACAAAGAATAGAAAGCCCTTTTGTATTGATTCCTTTGTAATCTATTTACACTTTCAGAAAATATGCCAAGTTCTTCCTCCTTTTGGAATGGCGTAGAGAGGCCATTATATAACTTACAAATCAGTTACTCTTCGTAACCGCTTCTTTTAACCAAGAATAGTCAAGGACTACCAACCGCAATACTTTAACTTTTTACAAAGAAAACGGAAAAAGAAAGGGAAGAAGAGAAAAGAATAAGGAGGAGAAGACAGGTGGTCAGTTACTGAGAGAGGGACCCACTGACTTCAAAATCCGCTGCCTGAACTTATTTAACGCCTCAGCTATGTCTCGGCCACGAGGGGCTGACGTGTTGGTGTGGTGAGTCCAAAATCCGAGACACTTCTCCATCTCTTTATCAAACTCGACATGAGTATGATAATCTTTATTTGCTTCTTGATATGGCGATTGAAGAGAGCAAATCTCCTTCATTTTCTCCTTGGAGATGGAACTTTCCTTGAATAAGTTATCTTTGACAAAAGCTCTGAATTGAGCTTTGATTTCTTGCAAGGACAGGAATACACCAAAAGTTTCATCTTGAAGATGGCAGTGTATATCTTTGAAAGCAGAGACAACCAGTGTCTTGAAAACTTCACCCTTCTGCCAGCTGTTCTTCAGTTCTCCCAAAGCCTCCTCCAAGACTTTGATTTTCCACTCCACACTGTAAACCCAGGATTTTGATAGATTATCCTTTGCATCATCAAAAACCTTATTTGCCCGATAAGATATTCTCATCTTTCTGTCCCATAAGGCGAGAGGTCTACTATCTGTTGCTCTCCGAGTTTGAGCTCTTTATCCATGATCCCAATAGTAGAGGAGAGCTTCTGTTGCAAATTGTTCACTTTTCCATGGAGTTTGAAAGCTTCATCGATGAAGTTCAACCCTACAACAAGCATATCATCCACCATGGCTTCCATAGCTCTGCCATAGACGGAATACTTGTGCATTTCTTTGATACTTTGTACTTCATCTTGGCTCAAAATTACAAGTGGTGGAAGAGTGGTCAATGGAGTAGGGTCTAAAACTTTGTCCTTAGACAAAAGAGACTTGATGAAACCTGTGAGAATTTGGGCCTGTTCTTCCAACTGTTCAATAGTTTGCTGCCCTTTTTCTACCCTCCCAATGACTCTTGTGACTGTTTCTTTGAGGTTGTGAATCTCACCCTCAGGGGTAGACTCTCCCATTGGAATCCTCGAGAGCTCTAAGTCAGATGTCTGCAAGTCCTGCTCTGACTTGTCCACTGTAGGCTTAGCAATCTCCAGGAATTGCTGACCTTGAGCATCAGACACTATTCTGGAGGTAGTTCTGGCTTTCTTGGCACGAGAAGGAGTGGTGCCCAACAAGGCTGCGACAACATCAAAATTTGACCCTGAACTCCGAGAGGAAAATTTTCTCTTCTATATTGTCGACCAAGGTTGCACCCACGCAAAAGAGGAAGAGGAATCAGCAGGAGGGGCAAGAGGGCCGAGAGACAGAGAGCTCATGACACTCAAGGTCTGCGCAGCTGTGGTCTCAAGTTGAGACGTAAGAAGGGCGCTGGACACAATTGCTGCTGAAGAATCGGCAGCACTTGGAAGTTCAGTGCTCTGGACTTCCTTATCTTTATCTGCTGGACCTTCAGGAGCATCCGCAGGGGCTGGCACTTCACTTTCTTCGCTTTCACTGAGAACAATGATGTTCTCCGGTCCCATAGGCACTTCTACCTGCTTTCTTTGAGGATCATTTTCCACAGGCTCCTTCTTAACCTCCTTGAGTTTCTTCTGGTACACTTGAGTGGATGAAGAAGGAGTGGAAGCTGTAGGTCCTTGTATTGATGAGGCAGGTGGGGTTTGCACTGGTGTTTCTGACCTGGGAACCGATGCCTCTCTCCTTGGTGTCGAAACATCCTTGGAAGAGGATTCTCCTGAGTGCCTTCTGAGCTCTCGAACTTTTCTGTCAAACCAGACCTTAGTTCTGACTAAGACTGGAGCAAGGATCTCAGCCAGATCATCTTTTTCTTTCCTGTTCCAATCCAAGTCCTCCAAGGGGGTGTGCTTAATCACATTGTCATACTCATATGAGTATAGATCAGAATTGTCATCCTGGAGTCCTTCGGGAACTTGGTACAAGCTGAGTTCTTGGATCAATTGCAGGGAGAACCTGCCACAATGCCTTCTCCTGGCCTCAAAATCATCTGCACGATCGGCCCGGTAGTCTTATATATCCCGCCCTATGATGGTAGATTATCTTGATATTACATTCAATGAACTTCTTCAAGTCGAAGCAGGTTCTTGGCTTGAAGAAATGAACGGTGATAGGGACCAAGGCTCTCTCTATGTTTTGTGCGTCCCAAGGTGCATTTTACAAGTGTAATTTCCCAAAGAAATGGGAAAGTGCAAACTAGAAATCTTCTTGTCTCTACGGGTTACATGTAATTTGTCTAATTTCCTGCATACTTGATCAAAGCCATCTTATCATTGCGAGAACATGGGAAGCCTCGGAGGGTGTTCTCATAGCAAGAAGCCTTGATATAAGAAAAATTCACGAATTGGATGAAATAAGCACCATATGCGATATCGGGTTCATGGCTACATCGAAAACCTTCTAGCGATATCACCTTGAGCGGCTGACCACATACATGGTGAAAGCGTCATTGACCCTTAAAATTACGATTGCTGGTCTCGGGGTGAAGCTGCAGGCGAGGGCATATCTTGGATCATCTTTGTGAGCGTCGATGTAGGAAAAGCCAAACCAATGTCATGATGTGCCCAGGGTATACATCGAGTAAGAAGTCATGTAGAACTTCTTCGTTTCTTTGTACATTGAATGCCTGCTCTACAAATTCATGCTTTGATGATCTCTGCCTTTAGTTAATATTTTGCGTTCCCTCGCACACCATCTTTGATGAGCGGGCACATCCAGAAGTGGAATTCGTTGGTAGAGGAAAACCCATAACCCGAGCCAGCAGAATTATAAAGTCAGACAATTCTTCATTAAAATCTACCGGAAAAGGGTTTTGGACAGGCGAGAGGCTCCTTTCTTAGGGTTCTTCAGCCAGGACTTCGCCACTCGCGCCTTGTATTTGTCATTGTCTTGATTGAACAGAGCCTGTGCTTGATCCCGGGAAACGACTATGGCATTATCCATCTCTCGGGATTCTCGGTGCGGTCTTAATAAGCGGCGCGTCCAACAGCGATGAGTTCCCCGTGTATATTGGTTAATTCACTTTGGAAACGAGGTCGACGTGAGCTCATGCGAAAGCACGATGTCAGCGCATACATGCTGTCTGAGATCGGAAACCTCCAAAGCAAAATCCAAACCGCTATCGTGAATCATTTGTGCCATTGGTGTAGGGTTTGCATCTGCCACCCTCGCCCAAAAATCACCGAAGTCAAGATGTCGAGCTTCGTTGTCCCCAATATTGTGAACGGCAGACTCAAGTGGAGAAATTTGTTCCTGTCCCTGAAACTTGATCTTCATATTGATAGCAACAGAGCTGCAACCTAAACTCGGGAAGGAATTACAGAGAAAAGGGATACACGCGCAGGGAATTAGGTTGCAAGGGTTCGAGCAAGGATAGCATGGAAACAATGTGAAAAATGCAAAGGGAGGATGCCCGTTATATAGCCGTTTAGGAGAGAGAAAGGCCATGAATGCGCATTTAATATATACCCACCAATTTAAATAAGCTGGATATTCGGGTAGAGCGGAAAAAACTAACACGAATGGCACTTGGTTCATTAGGGACATGTGAGACGCGAATGCGCGAAACACGTGGCTCGGCCGATTCGGGCGAAGCGGGGAAAAGGCGCACAAATGCCTTTTGGGACACGCGGGACATGAGTGCGCGAAGTACGCGATTCGGGCGAATCGGCCGTAAAGGTTACAATGGGTCCGGAAAAGTTTGGGACATTTGGGACGAAAATGCGCGAAGTACGCGGTTCGGGCGAATCGGCCGAAAATGGAACAACTTGCACAATTTGACTTGGGACATTTGGGACATGAAAGTGTGAAGTACGCTTGATTCGGGTGTTTCGACCGAAAATGGAACAACTTGCCCGATTAACTTTGGGACATTTGGGACGAAAAGTTTCGACGGGCCCGAAAATGGAACAACTTCGGGGATTTCGGCCGATCGGGGAACAGAACGCACTTTTGAACTTGGGACAGTTGGGACAAAATTGTCCGACAGGCCCGAAAAACACACAAAAAGACCCAAAATGCAGACTTTTCTCAATTTCACGACTTTTAACAATTTCAGCACAACAGAGAAGACACTAAAACTCAAAATTTTGAAAGTTCACTTTCTTTAAGAGTAGGGAATTTTGAGTAGACAACAAAATGCACAAGGGCAGCCAAGAACAGCTCTAGACCAACTCAAATACCGGTTGTTCTTTGCCCACATGCAAGGGATGAATATGCAAACCAAGGGACAAAAAAAGAGATCCTTCATCACCATTTAGTATCATTGATCGGATGAAAAAGACAAATGTAAATATATCAATGTGGGAATCCTATCTATCCCGGGCCGGAGAGATTTTCTACAAGCTGCCATGAAGGATGGCCAACTTCGAATCAGCAAGTCCAAATGCAAGAGAAAGTGCTCACAAATGTTGCCCAACTTTGAAGGGAATCATGGAGGACAGCAAGGTAAAATGTTGAAGCCCGCTCCTTTTTATGTCTCATTAATCATTGGAAATCAATTGGTGCATAATTACATGATTGATTCCGGGAAGTAGCTTCGGTGATGCCCAAGCAAATAGGCGATTAGCTAGGACTTCAATATGAAACCATATCCAAAGGAGTAGTGCGGTTGGATGGGACAACATAAACAACGGTTTGGGTGATTAGAAACTTGAGTCTTACCTTGCATGCATGTCCAAATGTTTTTGTTTCTGACAAGATGTATCGATTATAGACCTTCCACCACTCTTTTCCCTATGTTTGTCAAGAGATTTCACGACCAAGATTGTAGGATATTTTTCTGCTGATTGGTCACACATGTTGTTGAGCGAGGTATGGAACCAAAGCTACTGATCAGTCAGAACCTATTGCAAACTTTCACATTGAGCCCTACACTCCAAGTCGGATCAATGCCAATCGTATGCGGCATTTGATCAAGAAGATCACCCAAGCAGCCGATGAAGGTGACACCAAGGCTTAGAAGCATCCCGGATCTAACTCTTGATGAATGGGCAAACAAGGTGCATGCTTTTGATCCTTATCGAAGTAAAGAATCGAGCTAGGGGTCTATGCATACATCAAGAAGATCAGAAAATTCCTAGCATCACCAAGCCAAACCACAAGGATGACAATGAGGTATGGGAGTTGTTTTTGATGGATCAAGGGTAGACAGGTGCGGGAGGTGGAGCTATGCTCATTTCACCTCAAGGAGTAAAGTACTATTCAGCTTTTAGATTTCGGTTTGCATGCTCCAATAACAACTTTGTTGAATATGAAGCCTTAGTGCGAGGGATGCATTGGGCAATAAAGAGAGGAATAATGAACTTGCAAGTCTTTGATGATAGTGAGTTGATTGTCGGCCAGGTCAAGGGGAAGCATGCTATCAAGAATGATCTACTCAAGTGCTACAAGAACAGGTGTGGGACCTCATTGAATATTTTGAGGGTTTTAGCATCAAATCAATTCCTAGGAAAGAGAAACAAATCTGTTGACAGGCTTGCGGCGGTTGGGGCAGCCTTTGACGTTGTGGAGAGCATTCAAAAAGATAAGGTACAGCCAAACATCCATGTGATTGTGAGGCCTTCAGTGTCGGATAACAATGTAAGTTGGCAAGTGTTTGAGAATGACCAATAAATCATCCATTTCTTACAAGAAGACGCTGAGTTCTCAGCTAAAAATTAGGAAAAATTGGAACAGCAGTATGGTGACCAAGTGGTATAGCTGAGAACTAACAAGCTTCCCAAGGGACTTATCACTTTGGAGTCCATTTTAAATCCCAATGATCAGTTTAGGAAAGAGAAAGCAAACATTCACGTCGAGAGAGAAGATTCGGTATCCATCTTGGTGGAAGAGAACAAACCATTGCAAATTGGAAAGATGACAATGAACAAGAAAGGTACGAGTTCATACAATTTGTGTTAAGAGTTCCCTGATGTGTTTGCTTGGACCTCTGAAAGATTTGAAAGGTTTGATCCCAAGTTAGCTCGGCACACCATTGAGTTAGACCCAAATACTAAGCCAATCGGTGAAAACAAAGGCGATCAATCCACACATAGAACCTCTCATGAGGAAGGAATTGAACAAGTTGATTGAGTCAAGAATCATATTCCCAATCAAGCATTCTAGTTGGGTTTCCAACTTAGTTCCAGTCGAGAAGAAGAGTGGAGAGATCAGATTGTGTGTTGACTTGAAGACTTGAATAGAGCATCTCTCGAGGACCATTACCCACTCCCTTCTATGGAGCAAATTTTGCAAGTTGTGGGCGGCTCAGAGGTTTTCACTACTTGATGGCTACTCGGGCTCTGATCGATTATGGTGAAGGAAGAAGATCGAGTTCAAGACAGCCTTCACAACCAAATGGGGAACTTATGCATAAAGGAAAATGCCATTTGGGTTGTCCAACGCTGGAGCTACCTTCCAAAGAGGAATGGACATGGCGTTGAAAGGTTTGATTAACAACATGGTGCTGATATACCTTGATGATATCAACTTTGTTTTTCAAAGAATGCAGCAGACACCTCTCTCATTTGAGACAAGTCTTCCAAAGGTGCGGGAGATTTGGAGTGTCTTTGAATCCTAAGAAGTGTATCTTCCTAGCACATGAAGGAAAGCTCCTGGCCATATTGTCTCCAAAAAGGATTAGCGATTGATGCGAGAGAGGGTTGAAGCCATAAGAGCACTACCATTGCCAAAGCCACAAGAAGGCCCTTGAGTTTCTTGGGAGAATAAACTTTGTTAGGAGGTTTGTCCCAGATTTTGTAGCCCTTGTCAAACCTATCACCAAAATGTTAAAGAAAAGCATGACTTTCAAGTGGACAGAAAAGGCAAGGAGAGTTTTGAAGCAATCAAAGAAGCCATCTCCTACCACCAACTCTCATCAACCCGGATTTCTCCAAGGATTTCATCCTCTATGCATTTGGAGGTAATGATATTATTTCTGCCATTTTGGTACAGCGAGAACAAGGACAATGATGAGCAGCCAATTGCTTTCTTGACCCAAGCCTAGATGACTATAAGTGAGATATTTTTTTATTCGAAGCATGTACTTGCGGTAATCATAAGCTTGAAGAAATTCAAGCATCTAGTCTCAAACAACAAGGTTCGGTTGTTAGTCTCTCATGCGGGAGTAAAGGACTTCCTCCTCAACAAGGATTTGAATGAGAAAAGGGCAGGTTGGATCACTCATGTCATGGAGTATGACATTGAGATCAAGGTCACCAAGCTGGTAAGAAGAAAAGGATTGTGTGAGCAGCTGATACTAGGCAAGCAAAAAGGAGTACGCATTAAAGAAGAGGCTGTTTGTGATTCAAGACACGAGTCATGTGCAAGGTAGCACTCAAGAAGAGGATAATGTTGTCCCCACTCCTTGTTGGACCCAAGGTATAATGCATTTCCTAAGCATAGGCCTATGCCCTCCGAGAGATGAACAAAACCCAAAGAAGACACTTGATTGCGGGCTGTCCCATATGCCTCGGTGGATGGTGTTTTGTTCAAGAAAGATGTGAATGGAGTCTTTTTGAGATGCATTAGCACAAATCAAATTCATAGGGTGTTGGAAGAGTTCCATGGTGGACCAGTGGTGGTCATTTTGCACCAAGAGTGATAGCTCTAAAAATCATGAAGGCTGGTTATTATTGGCCCAAGATTTTCGGTGATTGCTTTGCGTGGATCAAAGGTGCAAGAATTGTGCATTCTTGATGGTAAAGAGAGGCTTCATGCCCTTCCATTGCATCAATTTCAGTTGACCAGCCATTCATGCAATGGGGTTCGGACTTCATTGAGTCATTAATCCCAATTCAAGCCAAGGGCATAAGTGGATTTTGTGACCACAAACTACTTCATCAAGTCGTTTGAAGCGGTAGCACTCGAGGAAGCAAATGAGTTTAGCATCTTAGACTTCATGAGGGGATAGTAACCATATTTGGCATACCTGCTACAATAATCTCATATAATGCATTAGCATTCATTGGATCTAAGGTAGTGAGTGGGCTGTCATCGAGAACGGGATCTACCTAAGTACTTCATCAAAATACTACCCTCGGGAAATGGCCGGTGAATCTACAAACAAGAACTTGTTGAAGATCATTAGGAGGACTCTTGATGAGAATCGGAGGTCTTGGCATACCAAACTGAAATCAGCCTTATGGGCTGATAGGATAACTCCCAAGAGATCCACGGGTAACTCTCCATTCGGGCTTGTTTATGGAAGAGAGGCAATCTTGCCCATGTCACGTGAGTTACCAACATTGGAACTCATGAAGAAATTAGAGTTACTAGAGTTTGGGCCCATGGAGGTGAGATATGCGAGTTTATGGAGCTCCAGAGATCGAGAGATCGGGCATCCCAAGCAATGGAGAAGGATCAAGCTTTGATCGAAGACCTTTGATAGGAAGGCCAAGAGTAGATCTTTCCAAGTTGGAGATCTAGTGTTAAAATGGGATGCGAGATAGAGAAAAACCGAGAAGACATTCAAAATTTGATGTCATTTGGAGTGGCCCATACATGGTCACAAAGTGTAAGAACAATGATGCCTTCCAATTGTCTTCATTGGATGGCAAGAACTACTGATTCAGTCGATGGAATCTATCTAAAGCATTCTTTACTAGAGGGAAATTCTCCACCTTGTAAATATTAGCTTAGGTTTTCATTCCTCCAGTGCTTATACACATTTTTTTGATGTAGGTTTTTTTCTTTCCCTAAGTGCTTTGGCACGACTTGTTGTTCTAGAAATGTGTTTGCAGGCCTTGCTCCATCGGGTGATTTTCCATGTTCCTCTTTGCAACGTTCTAGTCGGTTGGGGTATTAAGCAGAGAATCATGTGACTCCATGCCCAATGGATTGCTTGAGCAATTAGTAACTTCATCCAATGGCAGATGACCCCTCTAAGTCGCTAAAAAATTGCTATCCCAAATGTGCCCCCTGCTCATTTTGTGGCTAACTCATTTACATCTTTCCTTCTCTTGTGCTTGATCGAGAATATTTTTTTCCAGGCACTCAAAACATTCTAGAAATGGTACAATTGGATAGAGCTCTTTCTCGGCTTTCCGAGAAGGTAAATTTTTCCTCCTAACTCCACGTATTTTTCAAGTTATGGCTCAACGGAGTTTTGGTGGGAAATTTTTCCCTAGAAGGCCCGTGACCAATCAGGAGCTGCCACGTGTCCAAGGGCGAAAAAACACCAAGCGACCCGAAGGAAAAAATGGTTAGGAAGGGCCCACACCCAATCAAAATGTGCCATGTTGCACTTGGAGTGGCGAAGCATGGGGAAAATTTGAAAAATGTTCCAAAGACCAAACGGGTAAAAATTCAAACTTTTTGCCCGTCGATCCGATTTTGACCTGTTTTTGCCCTAAAACTTCAAATCACCATATCTTTCGATCCAGAGCTCAGATTTTCACGTTCTCGGAACTTTATATCAATGGAAATCTGGTGAAATTATCTACATTATTCGAGGGTCAATTTTGCATTTTGGTTGAGTTTGGAGAGAGAAAATCAAGAAACACTTCTGGTACGTGGCCATGAAGCAGGCGTTGCGTTGACCACCGTTTTAATGAAGAATGGCTCGCATTCTCTCCCAGCATGGTTAAAAATGTC
Organism: Taxus wallichiana var. yunnanensis; assembly: GCA_018340775.1. Classification (NCBI taxonomy): domain Eukaryota; kingdom Viridiplantae; phylum Streptophyta; class Pinopsida; order Cupressales; family Taxaceae; genus Taxus; species Taxus wallichiana. Next base: position 594,933,702 of record CM031243.1, read on the forward strand.
TGGGAATGGGTTTTTCAGGTCACCCATGCTGTTTTGAATGCAATTTGCTCAATGGTTGAATGGCTTGCACATTTTCCCGCGTTTCTCTCTCTCGGGGGTCGTGGCTTGCATTGTAAAAGCCAGAATGAGTTCATTTTGCAAGGAGAGACACCTTTTCAGCTCTGCAACTTCCTTTTCTTCCTTCTTTGGCAGAATTTGTGAAGAAATTTTTACCTTTCCATGTAATACAACACTTTTTCTTGCCTCTGGATCACTGTAATGCACTGTATTGGATATGAATGTTGATATATGTTATGTGATTAAATTCCTCAATCCTTTCATATATCTATCATTGATTTCTTGATCTTTCATTACATTTTGAGCATTGTGTACATGTTTTGTCTTGTGTTTCCTTGTGGATTGTGTATTTCATGCGATCGGTGTCTCTGACTCCTTTGGTGCATCACCTTAGCATTAGTTTTAGCTTCTTTTACTCTCTCTATCTTTGTCTCCTTAGAATCTAGAGTAGGATTAGGATTGAAACCTCTGCCCGATTGTGCAATAACGAGATATGATCGGAGGAGTTTGAGGAACCAACCTCTAATCTAGAGATTCCTCTCTCATTTTACAAGTCCCACACTTGGAGAGAGGTTTTAATGTTGTCTGCAATCACACTGGATGCCCGAAACATCAACTTAGAAACCTGATTTGCATCCGATGGGTGCTTTGCTGATTTGCAACAACAATTATATAAAATCGAACTCACCACATTACATAAACACATAATCAAATATAATGCAAATCAAAATCATATATGTGTGTGTCTCGCATGCGTGTCAAAAGGGTATTAGTACATCATAATTTCCCTCTAATGGGGATCTCTCAAAGAAGATATGTTATCAAAATAAGTATAGTTTATATCCGAGAGCCTCGATCCCTCTCATCTAGGGGTAGGTACAGCAACTGATCCCTACACCTCACCACCACCCTCATGGACTCCTCCCTCTCATTTTGGTTGTCTTTATGCTAGTCATGATCCTGAAGGCTCTACTCCTCCTACCATTGTCCTTAGTAAGTGCTCCCGGTAGCACAAGGTCTTTGGTAGCTTCTTGAACAGGATCCTCTCGTAATATCTAGCCTTTGCGAGATAGTACTCAATCTATCCATCGAGATCATGCCAAGAGGTGTAATCTATCCCGACCCTTATGGAGCTACCTTCACACCACTAATCAACTCCATCACCAAAATAGTAGAAATATCATCAAAATAAACCCTATAGGCCTCCCTCTCCCTGTGATAATAGTCTCTATCTTGAATAGCTCAGTCCCTCTCCTAAGTGACCGCATCCCACGATTGTAGAGTTGTGTCTTGCTCCACATGTTTGAGATCTCTCTCCACTCATCATCTAGTCTAGCTTAAGCACGTAGCCAAGCCACCTCTGCAGACCCCTCCACTCCATTGTCTCTGCCTCCTCTAGGCACCACCTTCCACATTAATCTCCATCTCCTCTACCTCCTCCTCTCCTCCCTCCTCGGTCACCTGAACTGCCCATGTTGCGGTATGCTAATATAAATACCCCACTCTGACTCGATGTCACTTTGTCCTCATCCCATGGCATCATCTCCTCCTCCACTTGGATCATTCATGATAGGAATCATCATCTCCCTATCTAACTCCTCTCTCTATACAAAATAGGATCACGAGGCACTATATGGATGACTCCAAAGTGTTGTCTCACCCTATCGAATTGAACATCCTCGATCATCTCCGGACCTCTCCCCTAAATCTTCCTCATCCTCCTCATCCCCATTAACTCCACATCTGCATCAATCCATACAAGTAATCCCCAGTAAGGCCTCCATATAATCTGATTAACATATAACTCCATGAGCTGGTCCACATACCAATCCACCCTCCTCTCACTCCTGTCACCACAAGCCTAATCAACCCTCCATCTCGGAATTCAACTATGAGATCAATATGGTCTCATGCGTCCCATGGAAGCCCTAGTGGCCTAATCATAGCAATATGCTCATAGGCCCAGTGGTGAAGAAAAAAACCCACATCCAACCTTGACCTCCTACCTATCCTATACATGGAAAGCTCATGGTAAACCTAAGCCAATAGAGAAGTCTGAATGAAAAATATCATTTGATGATCAACTATATATGCCACTACACCAGCTAATGCCCATGGAAATTGAGTTCCTCCCGATTACGGAAAATCAAAGCACGACACGGCCATCATGACTAAGCGGATCAATCACCTTCATGGCACTCCGGCCTCATATCGCAGCTCATATGAAAAATCCCCAAGAAAACTCTGATCTAAGGTGCACCAGATCCAAATAGCCACGTCAATACCGCCCACCAGATCTAAGGGTCACTGCCAACCACCCCTGGCGTTATCCACTTTTTGCAAAAAAATGTAAAAACATTAAATTAAGTTTAAAACTAGTGTGGGTTTTGTTACTCACCATCCTCCGCACCCTTTAGCATTTCCTCGCAGCTCGTGTGGCCTCCATTTCTCAATCATCTCTTTTATTTCTCTACTCTATCTCGTCAAGTTTGGGTGTGAAAATGAATATCGTCACCAACCCCTAGGCTTATATGGCTCACCGATACAGTCACTTATCGACCCCATTGGGTCACCGTCGATTGGCTTTAGTCATCATCAACTGGCCTTTCTAATATTTATTTTGGGCTTTCTCCTCTTTCGTTCCTTTAATTTTCTTCACAAATCCACTTTGTTGTGGTCATATTTATCTTTCCTTCGAGCATACATATTCTCAAAGTTTGCTTGTTGTGGCCATAGTCACTCTTCCTTGGGCATTTTATTTCTCAATCTTATTTAACTTGCATAAAGTCCACTTGGTGGCCATACTTTTCCCCTCTTAGGACATATTTTCACTTTATTTTCCTTCGCCACTATACCTTTCCCTTTGGGGCATACCTTTTCACCATTCACTTTTTCATTTTCCTTCTCAACCACTTTTTGTGTCCCACTAGGCATTATACCTTTTCATCCTCGTCCCTTAAGGATGCATACCTATTTTAAGTTGCTCGTGTACTGAAAAGGATTTTGCATATAGTTGGGCATATTTTGATGAATTTCCTATCTTGCATCCATATTGTAGTGATATTCACCCATTCACTAGTCCGTAGACGTTGTAGTCCATCTCTGTTGAGACCGCAATTGTTCTCTATTGATGTGATATTAGAGCCACCACCATAGTTTTTATTTATATTACTATTCTTTTTCTTGGGGCATCTTGACTTGTTTATGCTTTCACCCATCTTTCTTCACTCGCCCCCCTTCATCACCTACCTTTTTTCAAATGCGTCTTTGATTTCTCATGGTGTCATCGATCCCCTTTTTAGGGGACCTCATCATCTGCTTTTTTCAATCCCCACCCAAATCTCATCATTTTTGTCTCATGGCTTGTCGGCCTGACCACTCAACAAAAAGGGGCAAAGTGTAGACACCTAAAATTGGTATATATACCCCTTGTTTTCCTGTGTGCGCATAATCAATTTTAAATCAACCCATCCCCTTCTATTTATTTTAAAATTCCCATCCAAGTCCCATTAATTAATTAAGTTACATTAATTAATTAATCAATCCATTAATATCTTACCTTGTCCTAATAACCTTCTATTTCAATTTCTTTTATCCTACACACACATTCCTTTGTTTTTTTACCTTTTATCAATTTTTATGCCCTAACTACCCATATCTTATCTCTTGCCCACCTAAATTCTTTAAAGTATCATTCCACTCTTTAAGAAGCCCAAAATCCTAACCAAAAGCACAAAAAGCATCCCTGGGAAACTTTCCCCACAATTGGTGGTGACCTAGCCTCGTCTTCGTCGACCACCTGTAAAATTGAATCTTTCCTTTATACTCGGGAGGAATCAAAAAATCGATACATGCACACTGCAAGATTTTTACTCGGTGCTAGAGAATTCTAAAAGTAATTACAGGACTTCTCATACCTCCTTGGAACGTGTTTATGTCAATCATGATCAGCCTTTGTGAGATCAATATCATTGTGTATTGATTTAATTAGATTTTTATCATATTATCATTAATTTTCTTGTAGCTAACATTTTGTAGGATTAGAGAAACTTCTACAACATCCAAGGATCACTCAGTGACCTTATTTCAGCTATTTTTTCTTACAGGTCATCCTTCCCATCCATTTAGCTTGACCTCATCATAGTCTACCACAGCGGTTCCACCGATCCCTTCCGTTCACCATCAACCAGGGTCTTGTTCATCCAATATCCTATCCAAATCATTACTTTCTATCTTTTTCACTACCTTTCTATCTCAAAGATCATTTTGCATGTCATCCTTGGCACCCACAGGTTTGGTTTTCCATCTAGCCTCTCTCGTTGCCATTTTCTATCATCCTATGGCTTCTTTTCCTTCAAATTCTCTCTACATGTTGACTCCACCATCTTGGACTATTGTAGTTTTGATATTGCACTCGGATCCTACACGGTCTACATATTTCTCTTACATTCTTGATTTAGTCTCCCGTGTCCTTTGTTGACCTACCTCACATACCTGATCTAGGTCTCCGTCGACCTAGGCTAGGTAACCTTTAATTTTATTTCTTTCAATAAAATCAGTTCTTAGATCATATCCTCATTAGTTTGAGACTCGGTATTATTTTTGTTTCTAACGCATACGGTTCCTTTATAAATATCTTACTCTAATCTTTCTTTAAAATGGGGGTTGACATCCGACAAGGAAGTTAACGCTTCTTGGGTCTACTTTTTCAGGAAACCCCCACACATTTCAACATTCTCTCCATCATTTCAACATGTTTCTTAGGCATCCAAGAAGCTCATATTTTCAAGCTACATCTCCAAGGCACCTGAATAGGCTTGCAAGAGCAAGCATACCTCACTAGATCTCACTGTATCAGCACCAACACATCAGAAACAATATTTCAACATCGTTTACAACATCATATGACCCTATCATAATATTCATTTTTTCATTGATGTGGTTTTGCATCAATAATGAACACTATTGGGACCACATTCCAACATAAACACTTGCCAGAACCAACTCATGGAAACAATGGTAAAGAAGCACGAGACAAGTGAAGGTCAAATTCTCATAAGATATCATAAGCCTCGGTGTGAAAATAACAAGCCTAGTGTGATCAAGACTCATTCTCATAGCAGTGAAGGAAAATCAACAATTGGAATGAACTTGGGAATAAATTAGAATAAGGAAAGAAGATGTCAAATAAACAAAGGAAATGAACTAACTAAGTGGACCCTCAATTACAAGAACAATCATGCAAAATTTCTCAAGAAATTAAGAAAGGGGTCATATTTCAGTGATCCTGTCAATGGATTTGCAAAAGAAAGGCATTCGGTGATACTCGTGTATGGGTAAACATTCACTAAGAATTAATGCTACAATGAAATTGGGTTTTCCCCCGCATGTAACATAGGTGATTAAAATCATTTTGTCATTATTTCAATTTTTTCGTGTTTCCCTTCCCATTTTGTGTCGCCTTTTACTTTCTTGTGTTCATTTCTTGCTTTTGTTTGTAGCTTTTCTAAGTTTTTAGTTTGATGACTATGTTGCCCAATGTATAAAGAACTAGTCTACTACCCCATGAGATACATGAGGTTCTCTATTTCCCCTTACTTTCCGATTTCCATGAGTTAGATCAAGTTTTTTTCATGAAAAATGTCTAGCATGAAAAATTGAAACTTTTAAGCATGACAACTAATCCCATAGTTAAAAATTTTGTCTCTAGGTCACTTTGTGAATCCTTCCTCTGCTTGACCTACCATCTATTCAACCCTCACCCAGAGCTCGGAGGAAATTTATAAAAATATTATTAAGTGGGTTTTAGTGTGTAAGTGAAAGTGCCTAATGTGATAGATGAACTCGTTGAGATTTGATGAAAGACAACTTCCTCTAGAGGCCTAAAAAGGTCATTTTGGCCATTTTGTAGCTAGGTAAACACCCTCCAGAAGCATACAAGGAAAATATAAATCATTTTTGCATGATTTTGGGAACATTTAAGGTGTACAAGGTAATTTAGGAAAAATTGGTTGTGAAAATTTGATTCAGGAATAATTTGTTCAACATCGGGTAATTCAGGTGTAAGGAATGAAGGCTAAAATGGTGAAAGTTGACTTCTCCAGGTGATTCTAGGAGTTTTACAATGATTCAAGAAGTAAAAAAATATTCATGGTAAATCTCTTGAAATCCTCCACAAGATATAAACATTAACTTTGTTCTAAGACTCAAAGTCTTCCCGAGCTTGTTCGAACAACTGCAGATTACCCCTCTCGGCCAAATATGAAATGGGCCCTAAATTTGGAATTTCAGGTAGAATTGGGTCTCAATAATGGTTCAATTTATCTCATCATGTTTTTGGATTTAAAATCATATAAGGTTTGACCCCAAAACATTTTCCTATGCTCCATGTGTGAAAAAATCACTTGGTGTCCTAATTTGGACACACAAAGTAAAATCTACTTTCCTAATATGGAATATTCACACTTCATACACCCTTGTGTCCCCCTTATCCCCAAGGAATAAGGGGGACAAGAGAGACAAAAATTGCAACCCCCTCTCCTTCATGCATGCTCCCAAGTTATACTTTTTCCTTTCATTTTCCCCTCTATCCCCCATGGTGCAAGGGGGACACCAAAGTGTGACCCCTCTCTCTCATGTCACACTTTGGACACCTTGTTGCCCCCTCTCGTCCCCCAAGGTTCAAGGGAACATAAAAGTGTGACCTCACTCAACCCCGTGAACCCCTGGTCACCTAAAAACACTCTTTTGGCCTCTCGAAAACCTAATTCAAGCCCCTGCTCAAGCCTACGTCGCACTTTTGCCACCCTTATGTCCCCTCTATCCCCGGTGGGAAAATGGGGACAAGGGAGACACAAAAAAAATTCCCCCTTCTTCCACTTCAACCTTCTTCACTCCAAATAAGTTTTCATGGCCATGACCAGGTCAAAAATCACTTGAAATTGGGCTAAATCCTTCTCTGAATAAACCTAGCAATTTTCAAGAAAATTCTTATATTTTTCCCTCTCAACCTCCATTACTATTTAGACATGCTATAAAATCAAATTTCATAAAATTACCTTTTTATTCTAAAAAGATCTAGTGGGCAAAAAAACTTGAAAATTGGAGCAAATATTCCTATAGAAAATAATAAACTTCTAGAATTTTTTTCATTACAACACAACCCCGGAAGCGACCTTTATAAAATAGTTATTGCCGTTACTTTCATTGCATAAGATCACCTAGGGCATGATTGCACACACAAGCACATAGAACTACTTCAAATTTGAGATGTAGTTCGGTTGCTCGATTAATAAGTCCACCATTGTGGACGTTGAGACGATCCAACCCCTTCATATGCATCTTTATCTTTTTAGGGTTTGATGCTTGTCTTGGGGTTTTGTAGATCTCATTTTCATTTATGAATTCCAGTGACATATCATGTAGTCTAACGAACCTAGTGCGACATGAAGTGAGTAAAGATGATCACTTAGTGATGGCTCGGAGAAGGTTTGTAGAGATTTTTCATAGACCAAGGTGCCCATATCTCAAACTAGGGCACCCACAGTGCCCCCTGTACCTATCTAGGTGTCCTAGTCTCCTCAATTTTCCCAAATCTACACTTTTCTAGACCTCAAAGCATAGTGATTTCTATACACACCCAAAATTTCATGTGCCACATTATCAGAAAATCATTACAAAATTCCCCAATGATGATTCATGTCCTTTCAGAAGGTATTCGAGTTCCTAAACCCATTCGTAGTGTATATTTATAGCCTAGACATCCTTGGCTTTTCCATGTTTTCTTCCAGCTTCCCGTTCATTTTTGTGTATGTTTTTTCCTTTAGTTTCATGACCACCATCATGCATGGGTAGTGGTTTTAAAACCACCTCCTAGGGAGGGTGGCGGTCCCTACGTGCTTTTCCATAACTCTTCATGTGTGATTTTAACACGCATGATTTCACTTAACTTGACTTATAGGGTGCGTTTGTGAACCAAATTACCTAAAAATAGTCTTGATTGCATGGGATTCCTTCCCTCATTTATTTTTAAATAGATTTAATTATTTTGAACTGCCTCTTCACCCAATGATTTGGCACTTCAAGGTTGCCTTGTGCATGAAGGCACATCCCAAAGAAATTCCTATATATGCAATGCTTGTATTCAAGCAAAGTTTCGAGAATTTTTGTATCTTGCATAGTATTGCTGCCACAATCCTATTGGAAATTACATAGCCAATCTTTGTTCACTTATGTTATCTCTCTTCCACCTACATTGCAACCAGACTGCCTTCAAGATGCCATTGCTCAAGCACTTTCTCCTGATGTTGCCTTTACATTCCCAATTCCTTGGACTCATATGGACACATAGAGAAAGAAAGGATAAACTGAGGGGACAAGTCATCACACATCTGGATTTACCTCTATTCTATGAATTCCAGGTTGGAGTTGTTTGATTTTCTTCATTTATGTAATTTATCATTGTTACATCATATCAAATAGATTAGAAATCAATTTCCTTTCATTTGCAAGTAATTAGTTAATTTTCAAGAGGATTTAAATCATTAATAGCATATCACGATGATGGATCCTCTTCTTCCCATCCTGTGGATCGAAGGAGAGAATATATGTAGGATGTTGTGATCTCGAAAACGAGTGTTGTATTTTTAACTCACTTTTAAAAGTTTCCAAAAACAGGTTAAAACTCAACAAAAAAAATCAAATCTTACATCGTTGGAATCGTCTCATAATTTCCTTCATTCCATATTTTTACTCCGAGTTCCCATTCTAAGTGCAAGGCCTTCAAAAATGGCATTCTCTGAGACTGCCTCCCTTCCCCCTTTACACAGAGTACAGAGCTCTATTTATATAGGCGAGCTCGTTTCTATCCCATCCGAGATAGGCGGTGGGTTGGTTGGCGTGATGTGTTTGGGAGCTGATAGGTTAGGTGTTCAAATCCCGGCGGTGCTATTCTTTTGGCGCATTTGCATTTGTTTTAATGGGATAAAATCCCAATTTTGGCGCGGCATTGGTTAAGTGGGTATAAAGTCCCACATATGGTGCCATAAAATTTGGGTAAGGTTTTACCCACTCCATTATTCAAGTGGAACATGCCACGCATACCATTCGATATGCTCCCCACCACCGCTTCACTCCTCCTCCACGTGGAAGCAATGCATGTTGGTGGTTAGGTAGGTTTTAATACTAATGTATTAGATTTTAATACTAATGTATACACATTAATATATATAGTGGTTTGGCATATATGCGTGCCATTTGGAAAGTGGACTTACCAAGATAATATAATTTCGACCCATACAATGTGGCATAGAAATAATTAACTCGGTAATCCTGTAGTCCACTTGTCGTCTCCCGATAGGCAAATTGAGCGAATTTGACACATGGTGGCTTGTGGACCCACCACGTTGGCGATAATACCATAGTCCACACGGCGGTCGGGCTCCCCTCCGTAATAAAAGTTGAGCCTCTTGTTCCCGTGCACCATTTTTTACGCTTGTCGAAGACCGGTGATCAAAACCAACAAACAACTCCCTTTTGCCTTTTCGCCACGTGTCGCAGTGCCATTGGTCCAATATTGACCAGTTGACTAGAGTTGACTTTCCCATTGATCTGAACTTTGACCGAACATATCTAGAGCTCCCGATGTCCGTTTGTCACGTTCTCATAGTCATTGGAAAGCTCTCGAGATGATCTTCTGCACTGACACCATTTAGGCATGTTTTGAGAATTTTAAAAAAATGATCTCTGATCACACCTCCCCACTAAGAAAGGCTTTTTGTCCACAAAAAGCTATTTATCAACCCACAAAAACATGCTATCTCTTCCTGCATTGCACAAACACATACAAGAACCCCCAAAATAACATTATAGGTTAAATAAATGCAAATAGTTGATTAGCTAGTCACATAACCGATCAGATAATAACACCCAATTAAGCTAGTGTTCAATCAAATCTTTGCCGCAACCACTGCCAACTCTACGCAACTGTGAACTGTTATTCCCCATCAGTAATGCCATCACAAATAACTGACCAGATAATAACACCCATTCTATTATGGAAAGCTAGTGTTCAATTGTCACTTTGTGATACGACCGATTACCAAAAATTACAATTCCATAACACGAGATCGATATCTGAAGACATCTAAATCGCACACAATTAGGCTAGTGCCCACTGCCCATCTGAAACTGTAACAACTGCAAGTATTCACTATCAGAATATAATAGACTATCAATGCCCAAAAATAGCTATAGTCAACAACTGAATCAACATGAATATGCCAAAACACTGTATCGCCATCACAAATAATAAGTCAGATAATAACACCCATCTATAACGAGAAGCTAGTGTTCAACTGACACTTTGTGATTATGCTGATTACAACTGCAAGTTTCAAATTTAGACATGCTACTGATGCCTATCCCTACATAGTGTTTTCAACAATGGAACTACCAACCAATCTGAGAAAACAAAACATGAGTATGATGAACCTATCACTCAAATCTTCTCTTCAGTTGTTTCCATTCATTTTCAAAGCTTAAATATCAACTTAGGAACAAATCCTTATCAATCAACAGGAATCCCTAAAATATAGCTCTGAAAAAAAAATTGCTTGCCTACTATCAACAATTTACTGTAGTGCAAATATAAAGTTGAGGAGTGTTTTTCCCAACCAATCACTTGGGTTTTTCCGTTTTGGTTGTTTTACCTTCTCAATACCACAATGAGTTTTAGTTAGGTTTAGCACTGTTGGTTTTACAATACTGTTCTTTTTAACAACTTTCCAATTTTGTTGTTTAGGAACAAACCAACAAACCTTAACATCATGACCATTCCTATTACAATGGGAACAAAATTTAACTTCCCTATTTTTAGGAGTCTTACCCATTTTACCATTCTCAGAACTCTGTCTACGAGAATGATTCCCTGTTTAGGAGAGGTAACATTCTTTCCATTTCTCGCCTTTCCTTGGTGAGATTGGTCTTTAGCACCTGCCTTATCATTCACAAAAGGCATTAACTTCTTAATCAAATTTTTCCTCTTCCAACAATATGCAATGACGAATGATTAGTACCTTCACAAAATGTGCAAGGAAAGCATATTTCGCCTACCAAAGCTATATTGTTCCAACTGAAAGAGTGTATTAGAAGTTTTAGGATTTTATTTTCCCTTAGTGCTATTTTTAGTGTAAGTGGGAGGAGGTGGAATCTGATTACCTCTTTTACCTATTTTCTTACACCTTTCATTGTTCCTCCTGATGGCAGAATCCTGTAATTCTAGTGGCGTAGATCCTTGGCTGTTGGAAGCTTATCTTCCTTCAACTGCTTTGGAACTTTCTCCAATTTCCATTTTCCCACTAGAGTAACCCAAACCTGCAAACCGAGGCTGATCCTTTACCTGTATTGGGTTAGCATCACCTTGTCCATTTTTACCAAGGCCTATTCCGTTAAATCCCATCTTAACCATTAGCTTAGATCCAATTCCCTTAGTGTGTTTTTCAAACTGACCCAAAGGAATATCTGAAACTGAATGAGAGGAAGAATTAAAATGTGAACAAATTACAGTGCATTCTATCATAGTGCCTGCATCTGATTTGGAAGGCATTTCCTTCTTATGTTCACCTTGTTGCAGCTTTTCCAAGAGGGAATCCTTGGTTCGTATTTCTTCCTGCAACTCTTTAACAAAGCCCATCAACTTCTTACTCTCTTCAAGCATCTTGTTGACATACTCCTCTTTCTTGGTTATAGAGGATTGTGGCTCAGATTTTAACCACACTATTTCCTCTTCCAAGGAATAAAATTTATCTCTCAAGAAAGAGTTTTCTTCTTAGAGTTGGCGGTTTATGGCTTCAAGCTCATCTAGTTGCTCCTGTTTGGATGACTTGCCCATGATTCTGGTTCCTGCAAACACAACTTGTACTTCCAAAATCGCACACCGTAAAAGAAGATTAACAAGCCCAAAATGTCTACACACTTTGAAAAGTGAAATCAATACTGAAATTGAAGCCAAACACAATTAGAAGCTAATCGCAATCTAAGCTGCTCACGATACCAAACTTTATTTGAAAATGAGTGTTGTATTTTTAACTCACTTTTAAAATTTTCCAAAATAGGATAAAACTCAAAAAAAAAGATCAAATCTTACATCGTTGGAATCGTCTCAGAATTTCCTTCATTCCATCTTTTTACTCCGAGTTCCCAATCTGAGTGCAAGGCCTTCAAAAATGGCGTTCTCTGAGACTTCCTCCTCTTCCCCCTTTACACAGAGTACAGAGCTCTATTTATATAGGCGAGCTCATTTCTATCCCATCCGAGATAGGCGGCGGGTTGGTTGGCGTGATGTGTTTGGGAGCTGATAGGTCGGGTGTTCAAATCCTGGTGGTGCTATTCTTTTGGTGGATTTGCATTTGTTTTAATGGGATAAAATCCCAATTTTGGCGCATTGGTTAAGTTAAGTGGGTATAAAGTCCCACATATGGTGCCATAAAATTTGGGTAAGGTTTTACCCACTCCATTATTCAAGTGGAACATGCCACGCATACCATTCGATATGCTCCCCACCACCGCTTCACTCCTCCTCCACGTGGAAGCAATGCATGTTGGTGGTTAGGTAGGTTTTAATACTAATGTATTAGATTTTAATACTAATGTATACACATTAATATATATAGTGGTTTGGCATATATGCGTGCCATTTGGAAAGTGGACTTACCAAGATAATATAATTTCGACCCATACAATGTGGCATAGAAATAATTAACTCAGTAATCTTGTAGTCCACTTGTCATCTCCCGATAGGCAAATTGAGCGAATTTGACACGTGGTGGCTTGTGGACCCACCACGTTGGCGATAATACCATAGTCCACACGGCGGTCGGGCTCCCCTCCGTACTAAAAGTTGAGCCTCTTGTTCCCGTGTACCATTTTTTACGCTCGTCGAAGACCGGTGATCAAAACCAATAAACAACTCCCTTTTGCCTTTTTGCCATGCGTCGCAGTGCCATTGGTCCAATATTGACCAGTTGACTAGAGTTGACTTTCTCGTTGTCTGAACTTTGACCAAACATATCTAGAGCTCCCGATGTCCGATTGTCGCATTCTCACAATCATTGGAAAGCTCTCGAGATGATCTTCTACACTAACACCATTTAGGGATGTTTTGGGAATTTTAAAAAAAAATGATCCCCTGATCATGTTGTCTACATATTATAGATCATTTGGTAAAGTTCTTGTTTTGTGTTAGCATTATTTAGAATACACTCAGCACAGGTGAATAACCACACCGGATTATTTTTCTTGTTTAGTTTTAGTGTAGAAATATTTTAATTATTTAGATTAGAAGTAAACTGTTGTTTGTGATTGTAATATTTTCATTTTTGTGATTTGTTTAGATTATTTTCCCTTTCAACAGTAGCATAGATTGTTAGTTTCATCTTAGTTAATTTGGACACTTCAAACTAGTTCAACATTGAGATTCAGTTAGAAAAACCATAGGGAATTTACGCTACCCATTCATAGCCTCTAAATCTCCCTTTGCCAACTCAACTACTAGGAGATCACACTACCAGATCTTAGTCATTGATCCTCCTATAGTTATCTATCCACACATTCAACATTGGTTGCTCCAGCATGACCTCGGGGGGTTGAGTGCGGTTGAAGGTTGCATATCAATTTTCATCCATATAAATTGGTGAACTGACGTGAAGGATTAATTCCTTCTTGTTTCCTTTTCTTTCATTGTTATTACCTCACCTCTCCATTTCTTCCCCTATTTTGGTAGGTATTTTATACTTTCTAAAATATGTCTAGAAGAGATTTTGGTGGGCCATTTGGCTCTAATAGATATTACACCAACGTTTAACCACAAAAATCCCATTCTCTTTCGAGGTGGGGTGATAATTACACAAGAAACATCCAAACATCCCCTAGTTACACTTAAATCCCCATTAGCTATGTAAGGATGGAGGACGTTGATCAACCGTTCAACATGCATTATGGTCAACCCAATGCAAACCACGTTTTTATCACAAATGGAACAGGGTTCTAAACAAAAGACCTCACATCGCCATGTAATCAACAGAAGATGATATATTTACACGAATAGCCAATCCTCTACATCAAATAGATGAGTCTTTGGATAGAATGAAGGCTACAACCTCTGAGATTTCGAATACCTATCCTAAGATTCTTACTTCTGAGGAAGACAAGAATTATAACACTGAACAATTCATGACAGGTATCATGAGCTCTGCTCAATCAAACCCTATGCCACAAGCACCCCAACAAGGGACTCAATCCTCTCCCAACGATCTTATTTCTACTTTAGTAGGGAGGATTAGAGAACTAGAAAGTGCCTAGACTTCACAACCAACACATGCAGTAGGGTAGAACATGGGGTATCCAATTGAACAAAGGATACATCCCTTCCAATGAGAAACCAACACAATATCATGTACAACAAGGTTATCTCGGTTCATTCAAATCTAGGTGATCTTCTCACAGGGTTAGACACACTAGGGATGGGTCCTCATCCTTCTCAAGCTTATCCTACGCAGGGCTAAATTAGGAAGTGTGTTCTTAAATACCACCACAACAGAAAATGTGACATTCCCTTGTTTTACGACCGCCAGTCCATATCTTGGTACTATCCCATCTTACATGCACATGTATTCAAAAACTACCCGATTGACCCATATACCAATTCATGCTCCCTACATGCCATATTAATGGATCCCATACGTTCTTGTCAACGCTTATAATGTAGCTTATCCAACTCCTCCTCCTCCACCTCCTCATCAAGGATATTTATGGTGTAATCTTACATAATGGGTACATACGTTGAGTACTTAAAGGGGCATCTTGAATTCACCATATATGGTGTCATGTTTCCATGCCCATTGTCGGATCTTCCAAAATTTAAGGGAGAAGGAGACCCAAATGCTCATATCAAGGCCTACGCTATTGCTATCAGGGAGATGCTTCCTTGGGATATTGTAGTGGCAAAGATCTTTCCAAAGACTCTTGAAGGAATCACACTGGATTGGTATTACCATATTTTGGAAGCTTCTATACATTCCTTCAAACAGCTTGTTTATGAGTTCATCAAAGCATTTGACATGAACAAATTGTTATGGGTAGGGATTAGGGAATTCCTACATATTAGATAGGAGAAAAATGAATCTTCTACCCATTTCATCTAGAGATGGCACTAAGTTCTCTATTCCTCTGCAAGTGCGCCCAACATGGACCAAATGGAACTTTGTGATCTTTTCCTTCACTTGCTCAATTGAGAGACTAGGGAGGAAGTCCATAAGTTTCCTTTCCATAGTTATGAGGAAGTGTTGGAGGGTGCGCTTCAGATTGACCAAGTAGTTATAAACAATAGGCGTAATATATATGGTCCCAATGGGAAATGGGCAGCCCCAAATCAAAATAATGTAAATTATCAAAACAATGGTGCCAACAACCAAGGACCTAAGGGTGTGAATCACAATCATGGTGTTACCACAAATAGTGCTACTTGATCAAGCAAAGAACATTGGTTTTCCAAACAATGGTAACACTAACAATAATAATAAAATGGGAAATCAAAGAGCCCCTAACACTATCTCCTTAGTTAACACAATTGATGTAAACCGTCCCTCTCAAAAAATCAAACCCAAGGCCCAAACCAATATCAAAACTCTGGCCAAGGGGCAACGAATCATGGTTATAACAACCAATTTCAAAACTACAATTGAGGTTATAATCAACAACAGCAAGACATTTATCAAAGGCAAAGAGATTACGACCTAACCTATATTGTGGTTTCCATAAGGTTCAAGGTCATGATGATAGGAATTTCCATGATTGCAATAAGTTTCTACAAAGACTTCCCGAAAACCAAAGGCAGCTCTTTGTAGACATGTTCCTAGAAAATCCTAAAACAAACCCACAACCTAGTCATACTGGACCTATCACACCTCAAAATATGAACCCAAAATGTCTTGGAGATGCCCAAGTGAATCCTCAAAATATAAACAAGGGTATTCCTATAGGAAATAATGACCATTAAGCCTTAACTTCTGACAAATATAGGGTTTCTCCTAACCTTGGTTCAAAAAACAATCCAAAAATCTTGGGGTTAGTCGAACTAGAGGTCGAGCCAAAAATTAATGCAACAACTTGAATGAAGGAGTACATTTCACAACCCTTACCTGCTCTTTCCTTCCCATAGGATGACGTTCCTAAAATCTCAAAACTAGTAGGATCCTATGATTTAATATCATATTTGAACAAGACCTTTTCTCACATTTTGTTTCTAGATTTGCTGAAAAATTCACATGTGCATCATTTTGTGTTGCTCAATGCATTAGGTCTTGGTCATCTAATCCATGTTACACCACCTCCTAGCACTCAAATAAATCATATTGACTTCAACATACATCCTCCTAGATAGAATGATAGGGATCTTTGGGTTTGTTTTCGATATAGACAAGATGTCATCGACACTAAAATTTCCCTAGCGGTGATCTTACCTTATTTTTACAAGTCTAGGTTTATAACAATTGCATCAAGAGAGCCGGGATTGACGATGGGGTTGTTGTAAATGTGGTTTGATTTTCTTTATTACGAAGTTGGGATATGAAGAAACAAATTTTTCCTCTACAAGAAACACGTTACAGGAGTACAACAATCTCAAAGTGACCTCGATTGGAACCATAGTTCTTCTAGTCACGCTTGGTCAAAAAACCATCTTAATGGAGTTTTACATTATCGACAGGGAAAGAAGTTATAACATGATCCTTAGGAGACCCTAGATTCATCAAATGAAGGCTATCCCTTCTACCATGTTCTGGGAGATTAGATTCCTCCATTTGGGGAAGGTTTTCATCACTCAAGGGGATCTTAAGACCTTTGGTATACGCTTAAAAACCTCAAGAAGAATAATGGAGTCCATACGGAGTATGGAATTCCTGCGAATCAATTGAAATAACCACTTCCATCAAAAGAGTTAGTCTCGATCACCTTGGGTGTGCCGAAGGCTAAAGTCGTTGACCCAAAAAAATTGAGGTGGCAAAAACAGATAAGGGTAAATCAATATCTATGGAAACAGTGTCCACTAAAACCACAACGGAAATTATGAAACTCTTAGAGAATGATGATCGATCTTCCTCCCATTTGAACCACAAGGGATGGGTAGTATTCTCGGTTTAGCATCTCTTCCCTCCAATGACCTAGGTATAGGTGTAAACATGATAGAATTAACAAACGAAGTAGGGAAAATTGAGATTGAAATGATGCCCATGAAAACCATCTCTAAGGGTTGTTATATTCTAAACCCCGGTTTCAACCCATGTGCATCTAAAATTAAGCTTAACATATCTATGGGGAAAAGCCTCATCATTCAGCAAGTGACACAAGTAAACACAACACTCTACATGGGAAACAATGCCGAGCAGC
Organism: Taxus wallichiana var. yunnanensis; assembly: GCA_018340775.1. NCBI lineage: Eukaryota > Viridiplantae > Streptophyta > Pinopsida > Cupressales > Taxaceae > Taxus > Taxus wallichiana. The sequence continues at coordinate 594,951,201 of CM031243.1, forward strand.
ATAGTCATGCTCACCCACACACCATGTCTCAAGAACATGACAAAGAGGTTCACAAATTCCTCTTTCAGACAAATGATTTTAATGATTGGACATATACACTTCTGGGCAAGGATTGTAAGTTTAAACCCATAATGGTAGGCCCTTATCAAAAGAACAGAAATTTTGAGGATCATGGTTCTCTGATGTGTACTTTTAAGGGTGAAGAATTCGATATTCATCAACTTTCTTCACCTTAGTTGTCATGACATGTAGTTTCACCTGCATTTCCACATGTACATTACTTTGCATCTACATTGCATTTTCATCTGCTATTCATTTCGTAAAATTTGTGATAAAGGAACTTATTCTTATAGTGATTCCTAAAAACTTATGAAAACATTGGCAAACATTCAAATCGTATCTCTTCAAATACTCATGGTATCATCAATTGTCTCTTAATCATTTCATCATCACTTCAAAAAGATAATACAAGCTTTAACGGTACCCATACCAAGGCCTACATACTTGGTTTTATTTGTAGTTTCTTCTAGATTAGGTGTCTTTGCCTAAGGTACGCTATAGAAGCTTCATGGCGTCACGTCTATCCCATATACATCTATTTGGAAATAAGAACATTCTAGACATTTTTCCTAGATAAATAATTCAAATGCAAATCCATAGAAAAATTTTATTTTACACATTTCTTTTCCCTACGAACCTTTGGTGTTGATCCTACATCTCTTACTAGTGATATAGGGTTGGGAAAGGAGAGAAGTGCCCTTACTCACCTATGCCTTGTCCATGGTGATGAGCCCATACTTCCTACTGGTAGCATGGGGCAATGTGTAGGGGGTCTCTTTGACAAATTTGAAAGTTATAAAAAGTTCATTCAAATGTTGTGAAATCATAAATCAAAACAAAGTGAGTTAGATGTTCAAATTCCAAAAGAGTTTAAAACCTCAAAACTAGATTTTGTCAACCAATTGGTCATCTATGGATCTAAGTTTAGATAAACTGGAAGGGAAATCACATTTGAAACTATTAAGCAAACTTGAGTAGAATGAGGTTGTAGGGTTTCAATTTGGTTTTGTCAAATCCTTTTCTTTCTCTCATCATTACCATTCAAAAAATTCTATAACGTATGCCCCTTCGGATCTTGGTGTTGATCTCTCGCATCTTACCGGTTATGTGGAGTTTGGAGTGGGACAAGTTTGTTCACTGATCATATCACTCTTTTGCCACATTTTTCCAAAACAATACAAAGTACCAAAAGTTGCTTAGAGAAACTAAATTTCAGCATTACAAAACACAAAAAAAAGGGAATCATTTTGTTAGCATTCATATCTACTGCATAAATTCTGAAAATCATATAAAAATAGAAGTTCTAAACATCTAAGAGCACACGTGAATCAAATCATAAATGCAAGTCAACTCTATGCAAGGAATAACATATCCAAAAAGAGATATCTATATATATCATGGTGTGTCATATTTTTATATAATGACATCGCACACTAGGTGCAGTCAAAATGCTCGCAATGAGCACGAAATACCAAAACATCATATACGCCTCACAAAATGGAGACTAAGTAATAAAGGCACTCTGGCTATCCACCTCTTTGAGGCCCCTTATGAGCACTCTAGTTATGAATTTCTTAGGAGTTCTTCTCAAAAGCATTCAAACAGCAAAGGTCCAAGCCTAATGCAAAATACCATTCCTAAATCCATTCCAATTCAACCATGCTCAAAAATGAAATGGTCGTTGTGGGCCCAGAGCTCAAAAATCACCAAGTCAATATGCGCAAATGAATTGGAAAATGAGTTATATATATATATACTTCATTTTGAGTGCATATGTTCATAGGGTTGGAACATTAGCGGAGGTAAGTTCTTATCCCCGCACAAATGGTAAGTCCTCTTATCATTTTAATTTAGTGTTTATTTTTCGATATTTCATCTATCTACACTTGAGTCTTATTTTTCATTTTGCAGGTAGCGGGAGTTTAGACAGGTGACATTTCGACACACGGGCATGTCAGGTATAGCTTCTAACTCCCCATTTCGGGAATGCCATACTCGAACTCTACATTTTACACATTTTCATGGCTAAGACGGTTCTTTGAGGGGGTAATATGTACACACCCAAAATTACATGTGCTATATTGTTAGAAAATCGGTTACAAAAGTCCCCAATGATGATTCATGTCCTTTCAGAAGGTGTTTGAGTTCCTAAACCCATTCGCAGTGTATATTTGTAGCCTAGACATCCTTACTTAGCTTTTCCATACTTTCTTCTAGCTTCCTCTCATTTATGTGCATGTTTTGGCCTCTAGTGCCAGTGGATCGACGCCCTACACGGGTGACGGTTATGAACCCACTTTGCTTAGGCAAGGCGGCGGTCCCGTGACCACCACCCTATGTAGGGCGGCATTCCTGCGTGATTTTTCCAAAACTCTTCTTGCGTGATTTTAATACGCGTGATTTCACTTAACTTGACTTTTAGGGTGCATTTGTGAACCAAATTTCAAAAAAATAGTCTTAATTATATGGTATTCCTTCCTCATCTATTTTTAAATAGATTTAATGAACTCGCCTCTTCACCCAATGATTTGGCAATCCAAGGTTGCCTTGTGCATGAAATCACATCCTAGCCAATTCTTATATATTCAATTGTTGTATTCAAGAAAAGGGTCTGAGAATTTTGTGTATCTTGCATAGTATTTTTGCCACAATCCTACTAGAAATTGCATAGCCAAGCTCTGTTCACTTGTGCTTATCTCTCTTCCACTTGCATTGCAACCAAACTGCCTTCAAGCTACCATTGCTCAAGCACCTTCTCTTGTTGTTGCCTTTGCATTCCCAATTCCTTGGACTCATATGGACACACAAAGAAAGAAAGGATAAATTGAGGGGACAAGTCATCACACAGCTGGATTTACCTCTACTCTATGAATTCTAGGTTGGAGTTATTGTTTGATTTCCTTCATTTATGTAATTTATCATTATTACATCATATCAAATAGAGTAGAAATCAATTTCCTTTCATTTGCAAGTAATTAGTTAATTTTCAAAAGGATTTAAATAATTAATAGCAGCTCGCGATGACGGATACTCTTCTTCCCATCCCCGTGGATCTCAAGCGAGAGAATATATGTAGGATGTTGTCTACATATTATAGATCATTTAGTAAAGTTCTTGTTTTGTGTTAGCATTATTTAGAATACACTCAGCACATGTGAATAATGACACCGGATTATTTTACTTGTTAGTTTTAGTGTAGAAATATTTTAAATGTTTAGATTAGAAGCAAATTTTTGTTTGTGATTGTAATATTTCAATTTTTGTGATTTGTTTAGATTAGTTTCCCTTTCAGCAGTAGCATAGATTGTTAGTTTCATCTTAGTTAATTTGGACACTTCAAACTAGTTCAATGTTTAGATTCAGTTAGACAAACCATAGGTAATTTACGCTACCCGTTCATAGACTCCAAATCTCCCCTTTGCCAACTCAACTACTAGGAGATCACACTACCAGATCTTAGTCACTGATCCTCCTATAGTTAGTCATCCACACATTCAACATCGGCTGCTCCGGCATGACCTCGGGGGTCGAGTGTGGTTAAAGGTTGCATGTCAATTTTCATCCGTACAGTTCCCTACTCTTTTTTCTCTAGCCATCTCTGCGACATAGTTCGGGAATCTCGTCGAATCAGCTGAGTTCTTTCTAACTCTCTTTACACTCTAGGGTTTTACATTTCTACTTTCTTAGTTTCTTGGGTCATTTCCTTTACGCATATATTTATTATTTACTATTGTACTTCTTAGATTAACTATCTAAATCCTCATTTTTAGTTAATCATTTTGGTGAACCCGACACTTTCACGCTTTTAGCATTCTCATTCGTGTTATCCTAGAGTCTAGTCATCATGAATATCTCAATCATTAATTATTTTCTTGCACATCCTGATGTAAGGTATAGAGTCCAACATCTTCTAGCTACTACCCACATTCGTGTTGATATGCATCCTAACTCAGTATATCAAACTTTTGTAGATGCATTTTCTCAACACTTATCATTCAAATCTAATCTTCCCACTTTGATTTAAACACTTTTGATAATGACCCACCCTTGCATATTATGATTTGCATTCTCAATATGGGTATTAAGCACACTTTAATTGATAATGGATTTGAACTTAATCTATGTCCTATGTCATTCCTTGAAAAGTTAGGTCTTTTCTGCTCGCGATGTTAGTCCATCATCCCTCTCACTCCGTGCATATGATGGTTCATTCTACCCATGTGTAGGTCACATTGTTCTTCCTATTACTATAGGACCAAAAACCCTCAACATCATTTTCTTTGTCATTGATTTTCCAATCTCATATAATTGTTTACTTGGTAGACCATGGCTCCATGTCATGCAATCCATTGCTTCTATTGTACATCATTGTGTTAAATTCATACATGAAGGTATTGAATATATTGTACTTCATGACCGTGATGCATTCCAATATTGTGACCGAGATCCTAATACTACCCTTCCTATTCCATACACTGATACTACAGATGACCCTCAACCAATGGATGAACTACCTCATCTGCCACCACTTGAAGGTGTCATTTGTGTGATAGATGCAGTCTCTTCTATGTCACCTACTACTATTGCTGCTATGATTCCTTATCAGGGGCCTCTCTAGTCTATGGATGTCGCTCTATCACCTACACATTCAAATGTCCCACCCACATTAACACACCCACCATTAACTTGCACACTCCTCATGAATGATTCATAATGGTAACATATTCCATTTGATCCTACTTGTGATGTCACTATATGTTCACATGATGGTCTATCTCGACTTGGTTTCACTTTTGAGGACCTTTATCCTCCTACTCATGATCCTCATCTATATTATGGCTTCATCACTATTACTGCTGCTTATGGTTTACATGTATTTCATATTATGGTCTATCTATCGTGCACTCCTCACTCTTCTCCACTCACATTAGGAGAGTCTTGGATTACTTATATAGGGGGCACATTGGATCCTGATCATATTAATATCTCATTCCCTATACCCTTCATTGCATATTCATTTGTAATAGTTCCTTTCTTGGCTATACATAGAATCTCACTCGTTGGTATGCACACAGGTTGTCCACTTCCCCATTTACTAATGAAGAATATGCCATGGGTATGTAAAACTTATGCCTTAATGGATCATTACGTGATCAACCAGACACTATTGCTTATCAAGTAACTAATGCATATCCATATGAATTTGACCCTAAAATTGATGATCTCTTAGATGATATTACATAATCAATTCTTCATCTTCCACATTCGAAGGGCATAGCATCCAACACATAGCATCCAACACACATCCCTCATATTAGCATTAGAGAATCTCTCATCTTTTCACTATCATACATCACTCTCATAACATAGGCACATTCATCCACATCATACACATTATTTGACCATTACCTCGATGACACACTCTTGTGCTTTGGTTCACACTTTATTGTTGAGGGCATACTACACATGAACCCCACACACTGCACAATAGGTATTACACATTGTGTCTCTTCACACATCTTGCATCACATGTCTTACATCTTAAATTCTACATTCTACATTTAGTCTACATCATTTTGACATTTACACATTTACACATCATTCATATTCTACATGTCATACCACTATTCATCACACATATATGTCACACTACTATTTTCTATGAGTCAAACATTACATACTACTCCTCCTACATAGGGCACACTTCACACTCTTAGGCTATCCATACATCTTGCATTTTGCATTTGGCATTCACTTTACATTATTTGGATATTGACATTGGCGCATCTACATATCCTACATACTATGCTCATATTCATCATGTTTGTGTCACACTCCCATTATTTAGGAGTCTAGCATTACATCCTACTCATTCTACATACTACATACCACACATATTACGCTACTAGGCTATCTACACATCTTGCATTGCATTCTATACAACGCACATTACACATTTTACACATCACATGGTCATCTCTCATTACCGCATATACTACATACATCTTCTTCTACGTGTTGCACTCACTACCCTATGACGCACTTTAGTTCCTCGGTCCATACTCGAATATCAAGGGTTTACAAATAAAATGGACCTTATCATACACACACGTTCATCACTTGACCTTCTATCATGTGACATTACTAGGTTAGTGACATATGTTATAGGCTAAATGGTCACCTATTCCTTCATCTTATAGTGGTATACACTTTAGGCTACATCACCACTCCCTCTATTCATCTAGTAGTGATATACGCTTTAGGCTACATCATCATTATTTTAATCATCTTTTCGTGATATATACTTCAGCTATAAGGGTCACGCACACATCATCTCTAGGTCACATATCATCACACACATACACACTCATCACAACGTGTTAGACACAACACACACTTCAACCATTTCCCATGACGCACTCTCATTTGTGGTTTGTTCTTGACTACTAAGGGGGCATACTAAATGAACCTCACTACATACACTTCCATTCACATAGGGGGCACGTGAATCCTACCATCCATCTTGCATTCCATTCCATCCATCCATAGCATGTTACATATCTTGGTTGCTTGTAATCTTGCTTACATTTTCTTGTTCATATTCACTTATTACACATGTTAGCTAGATCTCTTATATGTCATTTATTTATACCATACACACATGTGTGTTCACGTATTTTCTAGTTGTGATCGTAGATACAGGTCTCATACATGCAGCATGGATGCTCTCCTCCTACCACTCCTATAATAGTCACTAGGGGCATCCATATTCGTCTCTTACAGTGTTATTATTTCATTTTGTACTTAGCACTCTACATTACTTGATTATACACACTTTTGACATATGGGTTATCTTTCTAACATGTTAATGAGTGCTTCATGTGTAGCATTTATTTGTAGGACTATTTTCTTCCATGGCTATCTGTTGTTTGTACTTGCTTGTTTTGTTTTTATCAGATGTAGGCCTTACCCTATGTTTAGTGTGCACACTTGTTTTTTTGTATGCGGCCATCGTGGCCTTGAATTTTTACGACATCATGAGTGATGTCCCATGTTTTGTAACCCGCTTTAGCGGTCTATTTGTGTGTTTACTTGCTTTCTATCTTACACATTGTTTGGTAGCTTACACATGTTTTCTATATGCATGCTTATTTGTACTAACACTTGTTGCTAGCCACTTGTTTGTGTGTACCTTGGTTTCTACCAAGTGCATTCCTTATCCCTCGCAGAGCATTGTTCATGTGGTCGGTCCTCTTTTGGGGCTGCATCCTCCTATCAGTGGCATCCCATGTGCCCCCAAAAAGGGGGGCATCATTTTAGGTTTTACATACTACACAGCACTTCTACACCGGTTCATTTTAGTTTAGTTTCTACCCTTGCCATTGTAGGTTATACAACGAGTGGGTTCAAACCAGTATATGAACCTCGTACACAACGTATTTTACAAGACAGGTTATCCTTGGAATTCTCGGGGAGCATTACAAGGCTATAGGATACAATGGATTTCCTCTCTACACTACTTCAACAAAGGCATCGTATCACCCAAAAACCGATACAAGATAGATATCTCTTCACACAACTTAAGGGAAGTAGTTACAAGTTGGAGAATAATGAAGCTTTCTCTATACACTTCTTTGGCCAGGGTGGCATGAGATCACCTAAAATACTCACAATACAGATATCCTTTCTACACCATTTCTCTCATCACGAATCACATGCACATGTTCCTTTTACATTTTTCATTTCCATTACATGTTTTTATTAAATACATGCGTATTTGAATACTTGATCATCTTCTCCTCTTCAGTTTGATATGAGAAGCATGAGAAGCAAGCATTCAAAAACAACAACATTTTACAATAGCACACACCTCATACTAACATGTAGGTACATCACACACATCAAAACTACACACACATTTCCACCCTAGGTTCACTCTCACAACTTGTTTTTTTCACTTTTACATCTTTAGTTTCCACGCTCCACTATTTTCTCATTCCACACTTTTTCTAGTCCATCGACACACTTTCTACATCACTCTACATGGACATCGGTATGCATCTCTATCTACTTTATGTTACCGAGTGTTCCGCTCACCAACATAAAGTGGGGAAAATGTAGACAAAAAATCATACACTTTAGACATTATTTATTCCTAGTCTCATAATATTATTCATGTGGTTTTTGAGTGAAGAAAGTAATAATTAACCCCGTCTTTTGGCCATTTTACTTTGTTTTCTATCATCACTGTCGACCTCTTGCACATGCATGCCCAATCTATTTTTGTTGTTTTTCTTCATTCCAGCTCTGATCGGGCACCTGTGCTAGTCTTGGGGCGCCCACATGTGCCCCGGTCCAAGTCAAGGCGCTCTTATCCTTTTTACACTTTCCGCCACCTTTTGGGCACTTTCTAGCCATTTGAGCTTTCTATATTTTTGGTGGTCGGCCTTTTCGGGGTTAATTATAAAATTATAACAAGAGAACCATATAAATATAAAGTTATGAGACCATAATGAGGGACCAAGCACTAAGCACTACTATCATCACCTAAGGTTAGCATCCATCAAAGACTTCATTTACATCTATATAGCTCCATCACAAGGCACAAGGTTGGTTCATCTACATCACACTGCATAGGAGGGAATTTTATTCTATTCCATCCACCATTTTATTACATTTCTACACATAATTATTGCTTGTTACTTTCACAAAGTGTGACTAGCACAAGATCACCTAGGGCATGATTGCACACACAAACACATAGAACTACATCGGGTCTAATATGTAGTGCAATGCTCAATTAGTAAGTCCACCATTGTGACTACTCGAGGAAAGTCTTCCCCCTTCATATACATCATTATTATTTAGGGGTTTGATGTTCATCTTGGGGTTTTGTTTTTTTTCCACACTTAATAAGATATTCAAATCTGAAAATAAAATGAGAGCACACACAAAAATCAAATGCACATAACACCGTATATACACTTAATAAGATATTCAAATCTGTGGTTCCCCGTAATAACGTGTGGGCTACATCCACCAAAAGGAGACTGCTTGGATCTACTTGTCCAAATCCAGCCAAAATAAAATAGTGTTTACAAAGTATGAGCACCCACTCACAGAAGACACCAATCTCCAAGTCAAACACCAATTCAGCCCTTGAATGCAAACACCATTGACTTTGCAATCTCTGATTCAAGCACCAACTTCTGGAGACACCAATCCCCAATCCAAAGCACCCACTTCAGAAAATATGCAATACAAATCAATAATATTTCTCCTTCTTTATTTTCTCTCTCACATACTCATACTCACTTAAGAGATTTACAATAATAACTTCACATACATATCACTCTCAAAAAATGCTCTTTTTTTTCACACAAAAATGTGCACACAACACTTGTTTATATAGGAAGAAGGAGAGGAAAAACCACTTGTGGTTTCCCTAAAACCATGTGCCCATACCATGGGAAAATTTACTTTAAAAAATGTGCCATATTTGGAATGAGGAAGCCACATCACTTGGCGGTTACAAAAATAATGAATATTTTCTCTAAATAGCAATATTCTTTTTCATGGTCAAGTGTAACTCATATTTTTCAATAAATACGCATGACCAACTTCCCTTACACGTCCTTAATGTTCCATAAATGAAAAATCCACCCCATAAGGATATATTCTCTTTTTTACTTCAATTTTGTAACTCCTCCATGATTTTAGAATCAATTTGTAACTCCTCCATGTCATAACTCATCACTAATGCAAATGTAACTCCCGTTTTTAATTCAAACATTTATCATGCATTAAGTAACCTTCATTTTAAATGTACCTCATTAAAAAATGATCCATTACACATCCCACCATGTGTCATAGGATTCCTTTGTGATGTTGAATATTAAAATATTCAAATTTTGACATCACACTAATTTTGACATGGATAAATATTTTACGAACACTAATGTTGTAAAATTGAATATTAAGATAATATTCAAACCTCAATATTTATATCAACACTAATGTTGTACCTTTGACATCAATGAAAAAATACTCAACAAACTCCCCCTTTGTCATTGATGGCAAACCTCTGCTAAAATTATTCGTGAGAACCTGTTTGCTATGAAATCCAACTTTCTACCTCTGAGCTCTTTTTGTACCGATGCACTGTACTTGTTCTATGCAACTCTCCCCCATGCTGCAATTCTCCCCCTTTGACATCAATGGAAAAGGGATAACTAAACCAATTACCTGAACCTATACTCGAGCTAAAGATAATGCAATGTGTAGCTCCCCTATGTCCATACTCCCCATGAGATAGTCAATGAGTAAGAGTGATAGGAATCACTCCTAACTTTTTTTTGAGTGACTCAAAAGATTCCTTTGGTAGGGGTTTTGTAAATATATCAGCAATCTGATCCTTAGTTCCAACATATTCCAATTTCACCTACTGATCTACAACTTTCTCTCTCAAGAAGTGATACTTAATGGGAATGTGCTTTGTCCTAGAATGCATGACTGGATTTTTCGAGATGTTAATAGCACTCGTATTGTCACAAAAAATGGAAATAGGATGCTCATACTCTACCTTTATGTCCTTCAATGTTTGCTTCATCCAAAGCACCTGTGTACAACATGCCACTACTGCAATATACTCTTGCTTCTGCTGTAGATAATGAAACTGAGGCTTGTTTCTTACTTGAACCATGACACTAATCTGTCACCAAGATAAAAATCTCCCCCACTTGTACTTTTCCTATCATCAACACTTCCTACCCAATCTGCATCTGTGAATGTTGTAAGAGTGAAATCATCACTCTTTTGATACCATAAACCATAATCCAACGTACCTTTCAAATATTTAAAAATTCTTTTCACTGCTGCTACATGAGTTTCCTTTGGTGCAACCTGAAACCGCAACTAATCCAACAACCTGCATAATATCTGGTCTAGATGTTGTGGTATATAACAAGCTTCCTATCATGGACCTATACAAGGTTTGATTAACATCGGGAGACTCATCATTCTTACTCAACTTGCAACCTATAATCATGGGTGTACTAACCGGATTGCAATCTTCCATTCTAAACTTTTTCAACATCTCCTTTATATACTTGGTTTGTGAAATAAAAATGCCTTGACTAGACTGTTGAATTTGCAAACCAAGAAAGTAAGACAACTCACCAAGCATAGACATCTCAAACTCCTTCTACATCTCCTCTGCAAATTCTTTGCATAATCTCCTACAACCGCTTCCAAAAATAATGTCATCCACATAAACCACAACTATCACCTGATGTTCTCCTTCTGTCTTGATGTACAAATTGCTATCCACAATTCCTTTTCTGAATCCTTGTTCCTACAAGTACTTGTCTAGTCTAGAGTACCAAGCTCTAGGAGCTTGTTTCAAACCATAAAGAGCCTTTTTTAACTTGCATACAAAATCTGTATTTTCTGATAGAATAAAACCTTTTGGTTGCTCTATATAAACTTCTTCCTCTAAGTTTCCATTCAAGAAAGCTGATTTTACATCCATTTGATAAACTTTAAAATTCTTGAAACAAGAAAATGCTAAAAACATTCTTACCACCTCCATGCGAAGCAACAGGTGCAAATGTCTCCTCAAAATCAATTCCTTCAACTTGTGAGTATCCTTTGCACACTAATCTGGCCTTGTTTCTGACAACTTCTCCTTCTTCATTCATCTTGTTTCTAAAGACCCACTTGGTACCAATAATGTTCTTGTCCTTTGGTCTTGGAACTAACTCCCATGTGTTCATTCTTTTCTATCTGATTAAGTTCCTCTTCCATGGATTTTATCCAAAAATTATCCTTACTAGCTTCATCAAAATTACTTGGTTCAACCTTAGACAACAAAGAAAAGTTTACCTCTTGTGGTGCACTTGCTAGTCTCCTCCTTGTTTGCACTCCAATATCTTTGTTTCCAATGATTTGATTTTCTAGATGATTCTTCTGAACAGATCTGGATGGTGTCTTTGTGTCTTCTCATTCAGATTCTTCTTCTTCTTCTTCTTCTTCTTCTTCTTCTCTCTTTCTCAGATTTTATTTCTTCATCCTCTTTCTGCACCATTGAGTGTCCTATTTTCTTCTTCGGTTTCCAGTCATCAACTTTCACATTTATACTTTCCACTACTTTCTAAAGTCTCTTGTTATAACACTTGTAGGCCTTGCTTCTTGATGAATAACCAAGGAATATGCCCTCATCTACTCTGGAATCAAATTTTCCAAGCTCATCTTCATCATCTCTCTTAATGTAGCACTTACTTCCAAACACTTTGAAGTGTTTCACAGAAGTTGGTCTTCCCTTCCATAACTCGTATGGTGTCTTTTCTGTATTTACTCAAATCTGTGCTCTATTAAGAATATACACTGCTGTGTACACTGCCTCTCTCCAAAAAGCATCTGGTAACTTAGACTCATTTAGCATTGTCCTTGTCATTTCCTACACTATTCTATTTTTCCATTCAACTACACCATTCTATTGTGGTGTTCTTGTTGCAGAAAATTGTCTTCTTGATTCCATTCTCTTCACAAAACTCATCAAATTCATTAGACATAAATTCACCTCCTCTGTCTGATCACAAACACTTGATCTTAGAGTTTGTCTCATTCTCAATCAAAGCTTTAAAAATTTTGAATTGATCAAAAGCTTCTGATTTTTCTTTTAGAAATGCAACCCATGTCATTCTAGTAAAGTCATCAATTAATAACATAAAATAAGAATCACCTTGTAAGCTTTGTGTTCTTTTTGGCCCACAGAGATCAATATGAATTAGCTCCAATGGCTTTGTTGTAGAGTAATCCTTTGTCCTGAATCTAACCCTTGTCTTGCTTCCCATGTTGACACTGTCTGCAGATAGTACTTTGTGGTTTTGTGATCTTGGGTAAATCTCTCACTACTTGTTTTGAGCTTATTTTCACCATGTTGTCAAAATTAATGTGACCCAATCTCTTGTGCCATAACCAACTTTCATCAATCTGACTCATGCAACATTTTTCTCCCTTAACATCACTCAACATGTACAAGTTGTTCCTTGTTCTATTTGCATCTGCAACCCATTTACCTGTATCCTTCTTTCTAATTTCACAACCCTCAACATAAAATGTGAGTGTATAACCTTGATCACACATTTGACTGACACTCAAAAGATTATGTTTCAGTCCTTCAACAAGTAAAACATTTTCAACTTTAGCTTGATCATTTAATTTTATGTTACCTCTTCCTGTGATCTTGGTTGTAGTGTTATCTCCAAACTTTATTGTACCTCTATTAGCCTTTTTCAGCTTTAGGAACTTGCTTCTATCACCCGTCATATGGCTTGAACATCCACTATCAATGTACCAAGGTTGTTCTTCATCTTGTGCATGAAGCACCATTTGTACCAACATAGCCTCTTCCTTTTCTCCCTCCTTTCTCTTTTGCCACACTTTCTTATTGTTGGCTTTCTGTATGATCTGTTTTCCCTCTTTCTCTTGCTTTGGATTTTCTGTAATCTTACTCCTACAAAATCTTGCTATGTGGCCAACTTGGTTGCATTCATAACATCTAATCTCATGCTCATTCAAATTTGACAATGCAGCAAAAAAAGTTGTAGTTTCTAGCATGAAAGTTCTGATTCCAACTCTGAACCTTCGATCTACAGTTCATCATCTTATGACCATAATTGTGACATGAAAAACAATAACCGTGAAAAGAATACCTGGTCATGTAGGGCTGCCTTTGATAAGATGAGTTTCTAAAACTTCTTATTGGCACCTTCTTCCATTTGTTGTCTTCTTTGTTGTTGTTCTGTGGAGGATGATCTTCTTGTTTCTTGTTGCTTTCTCCTTTACTAGAGATTTTTAGGATATCTGCATAGCTGGATTTCTTCTCTAGTTCTTTGGTCTCTTTCTTTTCTACTTCATTGAATCCAATACCACCTTTGGATGATTTTGGTTTCTATTTATCTAGAATGTTGCTCAACACCTCATAACTCTTTTCAAACTTGAGTCTTTTGTTTAACTTTTCAGTTTCCAGTCTAAGTGCGACAATCTCTACTCTCTAATCTCTCGCATTCTTCTTCTTTTGATTTCAGCTGTTTTCTGATCACTTCCTCTATTCTCTTTGCCTCTTCAACTTGAATCTTTAGATCAACAATAGTATCTTCACATTCTTTATCAGCATCCAGATTTTTCTTTGCTTCTTCATACTCTTGAAGTTGCAGTTTTTGCTTCAGGTCTTCTTTTTGAGTCTCTTGATCTCACCCAAGGCACAGATGAGTTCTTCTTCCAAGTTTACCTCACCTTCTTTGTCAACTGTATCTCCAGCTTCCACTTTTCCATCTTCAAGGGCCATAAACAAAAGTTCTTCAATGTCACCTTCTAGACAATCTTCCTCTGAGCTATCATCTTTTCTGGTGCATAGACTCTTCTTGCTTTGGTTCCAGTTCTTCTTCTTTTCAAAATTCCTTTGTTTGAAATTATTTTTGTAGAAAGGCTTCCTTTCTTTTGCTTTGACAGGATCTTCATCATCACTTTCATTTTTTGCATGCGAGACACTTAGCTGCAAAATGTCCAATCTCACCACAGTTAAAACATTTAAAAGGAAGTTTACCTTTGTACTTGCTGGATCCTCTTTTCAGATTTTTCACAAATAGAGATTCTTCTTCCTCATCGATTCATCATCCGATTCAACCTTCTTCTCTTTTCCTTTTGAAGCTTTGAAAGCATATTCTCTTTTTCTTTTCTTATCTGGTTCTGTTCTCATCTCATAAGTTGTGAGTATTCCATATAACTCATCCATTTTCATTTTATCTAGATCCTTAAGTTCTTCAATAGCTGAAACTTTAGCATCAAATCTAGGAAGTAGAGATCTTAATACCTTTTGTACTATTACTGGGTCTTCCATCTCTTCACCCAAGCCTTTTATCATGTTTACGGTCTCATCCACATGGAGTAAATATGCTGCAATGTTCTCTTCCTCCTTCATCTTTAGACTCTCAAAATTTCTTCTGTGTGTCTGAAGCTTTGCCATCTTTACTTTTGAATCTCCTTCATATAAACTATTGAGCTTATCCCACATCTCCTTGGCAGTTTTGCAAAGCATAATCTTTACAAACTCCAAATCTACTACACCACACAAAATAGCATTCATAGCTTTAGCATTATTTTCACATTGTCTCTTACCAGCCTGATCTGTAGGTGGAGTTGTTGGTACCGTATAGCCATTCTCAACTGATTTCCAAATATCATGTCCAAGAGAATTCAAGTAGGTCCACATCCTTATGCTCCAAAAGGCATAGTTTGATCCATCAAATAGCGGAGCTTTGTTTGTGGAGAATCCTTCCTGAGTTTCCATCGTGCTTTCTGATCTACCTTCTAGTTGTTAAGCTACACAAAGAAGAACCCGCTCTGATACCAATTGTTAGAAGCACGGAATACTGAGAGGGGGGGTGAATCAATATTCCATAATTTAAAATTTTCTCCAACTTAATAATTTTTTTACACTTAATAAGATATTCAAATCTGAAAATAAATGAGAGCACACATAGAAATCAAATGCACATAACACCAGATATACCGTGGTTCACCCAGTGTGGGCTACATCCACCAAAAGGAGACTACTTGGATCTACTATCCAAATCCAACCGAAATA
This sequence comes from Taxus wallichiana var. yunnanensis, assembly GCA_018340775.1. NCBI lineage: Eukaryota > Viridiplantae > Streptophyta > Pinopsida > Cupressales > Taxaceae > Taxus > Taxus wallichiana. The sequence goes on from CM031243.1 coordinate 594,966,910, forward strand.
AAATAGTGTTTACAAAGTATGAGCACCCACTCACAAAAGACACCAATCTCCAAGCCGAACACCAATTCAGCCCTTGAATGCAAACACCATTGACTTTGCAATCTCTTGATTCAAGCACCAACTTCTGGAGACACCAATCCCCAATCCGAAGCACCCACTTCAGAAAATCTGCAATACAAATCAATAATATTTCTCCTTTATTTTTCTCTCTCACATACTCATACTCACTTAAGATATTTACAATAATAACTTCACATACATATCACTCTAAAAAAATGCTCTTTCTTTTTCACTCTTTAAAAATGTGCACACAACACTTGTTTATATAGGAAGAAGGAGAGGAAAAACCACTTGTGGTTTCCCTAAAACCATGTGCCCATACCATGGGAAAATTTACTTTAAAAAATGTGCCATATTTGGAATGAGGAAGCCACATCACTTGGCGGTTACAAAAATAATGAATATTTTCTCTAAATAGCAATATTCTTTTTCATGGTCAAGTGTAACTCATATTTTTCAATAAATACGCATGACCAACTTCCCTTACACGTCCTTAATGTTCCATAAATGAAAAAATCCACCCCATAAGGATATATTCTCTTTTTGACTTCAATTTTGTAACTCCTCCATGATTTTAGAATCAATTTGTAACTCCTCCATGTCATAACTCATCACTAATGCAAATGTAACTCCCATTTTTAATTCAAACATTTATCATGCATTAAGTAACCTTCATTTTAAATGTACCTCATTAAAAAATGATCCATTACACATCCCACCATGTGTCATAGGATTCCTTTGTGATGTTGAATATTAAAATATTCAAATTTTGACATCACACTAATTTTGACATGGATAAATATTTTACGAACACTAATGTTGTAAAATTGAATATTAAGATAATATTCTCAAACTCACAAACAATGCATATCTCATGAAAGTGTTTTTAAACACTTAACCAATGTTTTGTAATGTGCTCACATATTGCAAGTCAAGGAGGTGGCATTTGTAGTGTTTCAATGCAGTTTGGAGGTCAAGAACATGGAACTCATTCTCAAACATTACCTCAAGTTTCATCCATGGATCAATCCTTCTATCATGAGGATGAAACTTATCTCCATGAGCAGAATATGAGAAATAAGGTGTATGAGCATCCTAAATATGATTCCATTCAAGGATGATTTTGGATCCAGAAGGGTAAATGGGTGATTTCCATGTGAAGTACCATGTTTGTAAGAATGGGCAACCATCTCAATTCCATATGTTACAATTCACTTAGGAGTGTTCTTAAACACTCATCTGACACCTTGTAGTGTGTTCACACTTCAAAAGAGGAAGCATATGCAATCATCTGATTTTATCTCAACGGATGGCCATAGAACAAGAATTTTGTTCGGGAGTAATTCTTTCATCTATATGATGAAGACGTATTTCAAAGAGTGACAAACAAGCATAAAAAGGTTTGAGCATCATGGAATTTATTTTTGATCACAAAGGAAAATTTAGAAGGCCTAGAGGAGTAAGGAAGTGATCTTCATATCCTAACTCTTACCTTGTGGTCGAAAAATATCATGATGCATGGCTCTTTATCAATTTTCATGCATTCATCAACTCAAAACAACCAATATCATGCATTTTCACTAGTACCCTATTTTTGGATGTCTTCTTAACTCATTCTAGAGGATAAAGTATGCAAACATGGACCTATGAAGCCAAAAATTACTCTCCAAACTTCATACCCTACTCTCACACTTATACACATGCCAAATCAACTGTTAAAATGACCAATTTTCTTGTAAACTTCATTTGCTATGTTTTACCAGCATACACCCTACGTTAGTTCCTTGGTGTTCGGGCCCCAAATAGACAAAAATTTGGACTTTTGCATTCAATACTCCTTCACTTATCTGTAACATTTTTCATGCACTCAACCAATGTGAAAACGCCATCAAAGTGATTAGCAAAAATAATCTCTTGTCACTTCCTCGATTGCTCAAAACTACTCTTGTTAGGTTCTTAAGATCGTGTTCTTGATTGATCCGTGGTTAGAATGTTTGGTGCATTCCCTCAACAAACTAACTACTATCCCTATCACCCTTTAGGTCTAATATGGTGTGAGAAAAATTTCATGGGCTAACTCAAATATCTTCTCTTCCAAACACCTCATTCACTTTCTTAGTTCACTTGTTTACTACTAGCCCTATTGGCACTCTTTTCAAGACATAGTTTATCCTATGGAAGGTTTCAAGTCATTATCAAAGTACTTATGACAACATCTTTTGATGTTTTAAATGTCCCCAAAATTTTAATGTTTTTCTCTAATTCTTATACCCTTTTCCTTACTAAAATGACCTTTCAAACTAGGTTTGTGCACTGTGAGATTGTCTTTACTTACTATTGTCAAGGATTCCTCCACATGCACCCATAATAAGTCTTAAATTATTCAAAAATATCTTTCCTTTCCTTTTTAAAATGATTTATCACCAATTTTTAAGTCAATATTTCATGGTTAAGGCTCCAATTCCAAATTCCTACCAAAACCCTAGGTAATTACCATGTCACACAGTTGTCTTCCCCTAATGAACTATTAAACTTTTCAAGTTTCTAATGGATTATTAATTCTCCCAACCATCAAATAAATATTCACACAACCCTCTAGGATCATTCAAGAAGTTTCAAAACTTATATTTGTATCCTAGGTGTCATATTTTAAGAAATAGGCCAAACCTCATAGGAGGGTTTCGATAAACCCAGAGGAATTAATTCTTTCACAAGATATTAATTACTTTATTTCAAAACCCAAAAATTACTCTATAGGTATGTGCATTAATTTCCCATGTTATTATCTTACCAAGTGAAATTAAATTAATCACCTACACATGTGGATAGATGTTTCTTCCCTAAATCGGTTTGTAGCAAACAAAGTATGTATACGCAAACTCCAAGGTGCTAAGACTACTTTAACATGCAAATAATTATTTAAATAATCTCTTCAATAGAGTTGAAATGTTCTATACCTTGACTCTCAATACTCGTTATTCAACAATCACAATTTTTCACATTGTCATAACATCAAATCCTTCAAAATTCCTTTAAGTGCAAATTTCGGTGGAAGGACCAAGAATCAACAAGTCAATATATTGTTGCCCCAAAAAGTGAGTTATAAACATGAAATATTATTCTTACCTTATTCTTTAGACTGGAAATGCATTCATGTAGAGATCTTCGCATCAATTTTTCACATGAACCCACTAAAATTACAAACACCAAGCAAATGCAATCCCGGCTTCACCGGTTAAAGAGGAATAAAATAAGTTTTCATCAAGTTTGCATCCTACTTCTAGGATAACTCATTGAAATATTCATACTCATGCTTTTAAGATGGATTCCAACATCAACAGATGAATATTTCAAATAAAAATACAAATCTTACACAATCAACAACATCAACACAATCATAGTAACGAATTTATCACATTAAGCCATATATTTTTTTAAAAATGTCGTCTCCTTTTCCTCTGTCCCGAGGAAAATACTCTCTTCCTCATCTCCTTACCTCCTCGGGAGGATAACTAACTCATCCCTTTGAATTCTTCTTCCTTTTATCCCATTCACCCTTTATCTTATAACCCTAACTAACTTCATGACTCTTCTTATTCCTTTACACACATAATGAGGCATTTTTACTATGACCCACGAAAAACATGTGTTAACCCTCCATACACACTTCACAACCACCAAACAACCTTACAACACCTTAACAAGCCATAATTCCTTATTTACATCCTTCAGAGATTTGAACACAAAAATGGAGGGAAAGACATGAATTTGAAAATTCAAACTTTGAGACTCCACTTAAACCTCCAAACACATTCACTTTTATCTCTTCAACCATAACAAAGAGAATTTGTAATTTTGTAGTATTTTGATGATGCCCATGCATCATACTCCCAAGGTGGAGAAAAACAACCTTGTACTTTTGTGTTGAAAACCTACAAATTTGTTCTTCACTTAATGATTCTTGAGCTTCCTTGAATGTTCTTACTATAACTTATGCTCCCCACTGTTTTTACTTACTTTTTACCATCTGGGTCCCACACTTGTTTCTTTAACCTTACATTTTCTTTGAAATGGATTCTTTATTTCTTGAGTTTCTTCTTCATCTTTATCATTACCGAGCTCTCGTCAACTACACCTTCAAAAACAAACACAACAACAAAAAATATACATTGTTGTTCTTGATTTAGGATGCTCTTCATCTCCATATGATTCTTGCTTATCTTTTTTCATCACTATCCTTGCTCAAATGGATTGAAAATTTTCCATACTCTTCATTTTTCTCTTTTCATCATCCTCATCAATTGATCCTTCCTCCAATAGACCTTTTTCTTGGTCAACAAGCACTTTATAATGTGCTTCTCCACTCTCACTTTCATCTCTATCTTCTCTCACTTTCATCTCTATCTTCTCTCTCTTCACTATCTTCATTTTTCTTGACCTCTCTTAACCTTGAGGCCTTCACACTCTCTTCACAAACCCACTTCTCATTCTCATCTTCTATTACTTTCTCTTTTATCTCATCTCTTTCTTAGTTCTCTCTTATCTTTCCTTTTCAAGTGATTTATTGTATACTATACCTTGCTTTTTGTCATAAAATTGCAAAAACATATCAAAGGCCTCTTTTAGGACCTCTTCATCACCTTCTTTATCTATTATATTCCTCTGACTTATCATCTCACTTTGATTTTTATCATATTATTTCACTGCAAACCTATTTGCCTAATCCTCAACAAGAATCTCTTAATTTCCATCATCGTCATCATCTCACCTAAACTGATTTTTTTCTACATGTGATTTACATAATTCTTCATCATATACAAAGCTATCAAACCTAATTTCTTCTTCTTCTTCTTGGATATTTACAATCAAGAAATATTCATTTTGCATTTGAAATTGGTTGCATACCTCATCAATAGATCGAACTACTATTCTTTCATACTCTTTGCTTTCATTCCATCTTTGAATTACTTCATACACAACTTCTTTTATTTCTTCTTTCTTTGTTCTTCTTTCATGCTTCCTTATTTTCCTTAGCTTTTTCTCTTCTCTTCGACTTCCTCTCTCATTTGTAACCTTTGTTTGCTCTTTACAATTTTTCCTATGGGCCATTTGACCTTTCTTCTCATCACATATCTGATGAGGGTCTTCAATCCTCAACATTAAATAATGTCAATCCAGGGGTGGAGTACGAAGGTTGTCTACAAAGGGGAAAGAGATATCATTAAATGGTCCCTTCTACCCAAAATCCACACTTGCATAAATGTAAAATCACACTTGTAGTAATTAGAAACACACTTGCAGGAATTAAAACACACTTGCATAAATTTAAACACACTTAAAAAATGAATTGTTGAATTGCAAAGAAAATAAAAACACATAAAATGCCTACAAGTTTACAACAAACCGTAAAAGTACGAAATAATTACATTGTACAAATAAAAAGATAACAAAAATAATTAAAAAATAAAAATAAACATAAATATACATGTCCATCTTCCTTGGAATGAGTGGCCACTCATTCCTCGAAAGAGGATTTTAATCAATACTATTTACAAATGGACAGAATGGAATCTTAGAATTGATCAGAAAAATGGTGATTACATTCTTTGGTGTGGAAGGTTGCATTTATAATTTCATGCTTCCAACCAACTCCTTATTTTAAGGAATACATCTCTATCAAATATTATCAACTATGATTTCAATCTATCCAAAAAGCATCAATCTCCACAAAATATGGAGAGATCTTATCTAACTCCAACTAAAAATCTGACTCTATTACTTTATTGTTTGAGAATCAAAGTGAATATTGATTCTCCTTTATTTTACAAATAATAAAATACTTATAGAAATATCTATTTTTAGAATGACTTCCAAAAATAGATCACAATACCACCCTTGGAATTATGCTCATCTCTACAATTTTAGTATTCATCCTCATAGCTCTAATATCCAACTCCAAAGCTATGATAATCAACTCTTAAATGATCCCGGAGAGACTCAAGCAAGATGAGATACTCAAGCGAGTTAGAGACACTCACAAGCGAGCTAGGATACTCCAAAGCAAGTTGAGACAAAAGACTCTAAAGTGAGTTGAGATATTTCAAGTGAATTGGAGAATTTTAGGAAGAGTTTGAAGCAAATTGGAAGACTCCAAAAAACCTTAAAATGGCTATAAATTTTGCATACAAACTTGAATCAAGATGATATTTTTTTAACTTGCATAATTTTTGAGAGGAATCTGAATATGCAATCAGATTTGGGTTTGGGTATATTCTTGATGACTATTTTTCATTGTTTCCCAAACATATGCTTAAGGATCCACTCATAGAACTGTTGAACATCTCTCGGAGCTAGTGAAAGAACCTCTGGAGCTAATGCAATGATGAAATAACAATCTATGGAGATGATATGAGGGATTTTGAAGATCTTCCAAGGTTGGTTGTAGTTGGTGCTCAATGCTCAAAATTCCTTATTCCATAATTATAGAAAAGTATGAATTGTATATGCACAAATTGACATCTTTTCCTAATAATCATTAGAAATAGCTAATAGAAAGATAACAATGAATTCTAAATAAATAACCATGATATATACTCTATATTTCATTCTAAATAAACCATAAGTTTAGTGATTGCACTTAGATCCATTGTATATATGCAAGGAAAATAATGTTAAATCTTGTATAAAATGGGCTATTTTTGGGCTCATCAATATCCCACTTCTCTATCCTCTTTCATCATCAATTCTCCCAATTTCTCTACAACCTCTCTCAACCTTCTCAATTCTTTTTCCATCAATTCCTCTTGTCTTCTTTCATATTATCTCTTCTTCCTAGCTTCTTTTTCTTTTCTTTCTCTCTCTTTTTTGCTTATCCTTATTGTTTATTAGTGTCACCAATGCTTCCACCAACTCTTTTTATCCATTCCTCTTCACCTGTCACTTCACAATCACAAACAACCTTCACACTTGCTTGTTAGCATAATCAAACTTATTTTTCTTGATATTTCTCGTGCTCGATACCAAATGATATAGAGATTTTTTTCAATTTGCATGCATTCATCAATTCAAAACAGCCAATATCATGTATTTTCACTAGTACCTTGTTTTTGGATGTCTTCTTGACTAATTTTAGAGGATCAAGTATACAAACATGGACCTATCAAGCCAAAACTTACTCTCAAAACCTCATACCCTTCTCTCACACTTGTACACATGCCGAATCAGCCGTTAAAATGACCAATTTTCTTGTAAACTTCATTTGCTCTATTTTACCATCATACACCCTGTATTAGTTCCTTGGTGTTCAGGCCCCCAAGTAGAAAAAAATTGGACTTTTGCATTCAAGACTCCACTTCTTTGTAACATGTTTCATGCACTCAAACCAATGTGAAAACAACATCAAAGTGATTAGAAACATTAATCTCTTGTCAACTTCCTCAATCGGCTCAAAATGCTCTTATTGGGTTCTTAAGAACATGTTCTTCCTTGATCCATGGTTGGAAGGTTTGGTGCATATCCTCAATAAAATAATATGTTCTTCCTCGATCCATGGTTAGAGGTTTGGATCTGCGCACAAGGGTTTGTGAAGGGGTGTGCATGTATAAGAATGATCAAAGTGCGTTGAGGTTTGTGCATGGGCAGAAAGAGTCGATACTTAGCCAATTTTCCAAAAGTGTTGCTAAAAATAGAAAAACAAAGAAGGAGTGGCGAAAAAGCAAGGTTTATATTTGGACAAAAGTAGGATAGCTTGGGACGCACACAAAGGAAGTGCTAATTGGAAAAATCACATGTAGAGACCAAAGAAGATCATGTACGGGTTGAGATAATAATAGGATTAAAATAAGTATTATAATTAGGTTAATCTATTATTAGCAGAGAATGTAAAAAGTATGCAAGCTATTTTTGTATGCACGCATATTATTAGGAAGGTGCATGAAATGAATGAAGGGAAATTCCCACCCTTATATATAGGTAGTTCATCTATGTTATAAGGGTCGATCGGTTGGGTATTGTAATGTGCGTATGAGCTAGAGCTTCTATGGGTATTTGATGTCATGTAATCATGAGATTTAGAACTTGCACACAAGTCATGTGTAGGTATCGATTGAGGTCAATGTAATCAGCTTGTGTTATGCAATATAATGATGATGGTGTTCTGGAATTTTGGAATCATTGTTCTTCTTGAATGAACTATGATTTTTTTCCTTATTATATGTGTTTCCAAATTGCCATGGTTAGAATGATTATTTGTGCATGAATGGTTTCTTGGTTATCAATATGATGATTATGCATGCTAACTTCCTGTTGAGCATAAAAATGATGGACTCGGTGGTTGCACACACTTCGGTGAGCGTTCGGATCTATCTCGAATGAAGTGCTAGCGTGAATAGATCTTAAGAGGGTAAACAAAAGACTACATTCTTAGTTCACTTGTTTACTACTAGCCCTCTTGGCACTATTTTCAAAACATAGTTTCTCCTAGGGAAGGTTTCAATCCATTATAAAACTACTTATGACTACCCATTTTGATGTTTTAACTATCCCCAAAATTTCAAGCTTGGTATCTAACTCTTATACCCTTTTCCTTAGTAAATTGGCCTTTCAAACTAGGTTTGTGCATTGTGAGACTACCCTTACTATCACAAATATTCCTCCACATGCACCCATAGTGATCCGAAGGATAGTGTGAAGGAAATATGTTCCCTAAATCTCCCAGGATCAGCATAATGTGAAAGTTGACTCCGAGATCTTTCCGTCGACTATTTGAATGTCAAAAACGGTTCGTACGTGCAAATGGTGACTAGGTCAAAGTTGGTCAATAGAAAATTTTATGGAATTAAAATCATCTAATGTTAGCACCATTGTGTAGAGCTTGTCAAGACCTTTCCGACACATTTTGAATGGACCAAATCTGAGTCCGTATGTGAAAGATATGTGCAATCAAATTTTAGGTCAATAGTGGTCAACTGGGGAATAACGTGTTGACACGTGTGTGCAATGGCCAAGTGGCTCGGTCAACAAAGTGGACAAGTTGAGCCACACCATCCGCCAAACTTAGCTTAAAGTTAAGCCACACCAAAACCCTCCGTCAAATGATGGGGATGGGTATTGAACCCACGACATCCTTTCTCAAAGGCTTATCCAACCAACCAACTCAAAGAACAAGCTCAGATGAGATGAAAAAGAGCTCGGTATTATTTAAACAACATTCAGTGCAAAGACTATGTTAAGGAGGATAAGAGGTAGTTTGCATTCAAGCTAATTTTTGAGGCACTTCCACTCAAAACTAGAGCTCAAGTTATATATGAAAGTTACTCGAATTTTGAGACAATCACGATGGTGTGATAATTTTCCCAATTTGGATCCATTGTGAAAAAAATTATCTTTTTAAGTAAAACACAAGCCTTAAACATTTTAAAGGCATATTTAATTGTGTAAGCAAGTCCTATTTTTAAATAGGCACTAATTTTGTGGAAACTAAGACCTAATATAATTAGGCAAATTGTAATATTGGGAGTTATGGGAAACTCGCTAATAGACCCATAGTGCCACACTAATCACTGCAAAGCCCGGAGTGTCGATCGGAGTTCCGTAGGATTTATTAATAGCGTCAAGAAGGCCGATCGAGTTCCAAAGGAGATTTTGCACTAGGAAGGTGGAGGAAGATCCCGACTGGTCATCAGAGTTCTTCGAAGGACTGGAGTACTATTAGACAAGTGAAGTTCCATTAGGTTTTATCGTAAGAAATAACATTGTACTATTAAATTTTGACTAGTGGAAAGATTCGTTAAGAACCCGAAGACGTAGGCTATTTCCGAACTTCGTAATCAATCATGTAAGTGTGATTTATGTTCTTGCATTATTTTGGATTGTTTTACTTAAAACAGAGTAATTTTTAACGGTAATTTTTAATAAGCCTATAGGGGTCCGAAGGTTGTAATATATATATATATATATATATATATATATATATATATATATATATATATATATATATATAATTGACCTAGATTTCCTGATCAAGTTGGTATCATAGCAGGGTTGTTGGCATGTAAACTTGCTAATCTCCAAACAAGTTTGGTATCGAGTCGGTTTATTTGACCGCAGTGATTGCTTCAATTGTGCACTATTTCAATGTGATTGAGCACAGTGCACTATGGGCAAGATGTCCAAACAGACAAAGATTGATGAAATTAAAGCTTATAATCACTAGATCCAGGAAGAGAATTCTCTCCTACGATCAATGTATTACTCCTTAGAAGAGGAGAATGCTCACTTGAAAACAAAACTACAAACCAAGGATGAGCTCTTAGCAAGATTGCAGTGTGGTGATCAAAGAAAGGAAATACCTTCAACTTCATATGCAGAGACCATGGTAGATGAGTGCATTGTAAGTTGTTCACCACGTGAATATTCTTCCTCCCATTCAGTTTCAGATTGTAATGAGGCCTTTGGTTCTTTTTAAAAGCATAATAGAGGAGATGAATCCAAATTGTTATCTAAACTGGGATTTGATGGAAGAGGACTTGGTAAAATGGCAAAAAAATTCTAACCCAAGATGTGTCGAGGATCGTCCTCATTTTGCAGTTTGGGTTTTCCTAGTGTGGGAATGGATATTGGAGATTTCTCTAAGAACGCTGACGGGAGACAAGCTTTTGAAAGCATAGTGAATACCCCACTAGTCTTGCAAGAATATTTTAAGCGAAATGTCATCACAAGCGGGATGTGGTAAGAGAAATTAGTGAAGAGGTAATGATATTTCGCCTCCAGCTTTCTTACCATAATCATAAGCACAATAAAAAATTTGATCCACTTTTTCAACTTAAGAAGTATGGTTGTAATTTTAAGAAAATGTGGAATGCCTTTCCATGTACTTTTTGTGGATTGCATAATGATTCTATGGCCAGATGGTAGAAAAGAAGGACATTGATGAAGAAGTTGATGTCGTTCGTCAAGAACATGGCATATCAGAAAGACCAATCTCGTCATGCAGAGTCGAGAAATGGCAGAAAGAGTTCCTCATCCTAAAAGAAGGAGATTAAGTGGAATTTTTGTGCTCATTTCCATAATAATGGACATCAAGTGGAAAATTACTAGAAACTTCATCCATCTCGCCATCAGAGTTATGGCAAGCCAAAGATAGAATGGAGGCCTATTGTAAAGGCAAAGGAAGTTCCTACTCCACCACTAGTTGACAATTCAACCTAGGATCAGGTAATACCTGAAAGTGAAAGTCCTTTAAAATGGGTAAGTCAAGAATTTTTTTGATTATATATTACATAACTCAAATTGATGAATAGTATGTAGTATTTGTTTGGAGATCGATTTTGTGAGAAAATTTTGAGATAAAGGTTTAACATACTCAATGGATTTTCTTACTTAGAAAATTTGATTAATACTCAGCACATATCTCATAATCACTTGTGAGTGACTCATTATAGCTTGGATACAGATTTAACTCATATTCATCTTCGAGATCTCACAACTATATGTGCAGATAGTTGAGATCACTGGTGTCATCTCGTAACTTCATTACTGTGTAGAGGCATTGTGACCACGCAGCGGAATGGTAGCTAAACACCGCTTGGCATCGACATCGTAAGAACTTCATTATGTGAAGAGGCCCATTATGGTCGTGCAACAGAGTGGTACCTTATAGTCATCATCAACAGGAGGATTTGTACCATGTAGAGGCAGCAGCCATGCAACGGGGTTAAAGTCACCATTATTGAGCTCGTGAGAAATTAGCTAGGAACGCTATTCTTTGTAGAAGCATTGTGACCGTGTAATAAAATGGTAGTTGGTCATCATGACGTGACATCTTCCAAAGTGTAAGACCCCTAGAGGGAAAATGTGGTGATGTTTCAGTATTAATAAAGTGTAAGACCTCTAGAAGGCAAATGTAGCAGTACATATTTCTGGGTGTTGTCAAAGTATAAGACCCTAGAGGCGTATGTAGAAATTTATACTTCCATGCAGACTATATGTTGCTAAAGTGTAAGACCCTAGAGGGAAGATGTAGCAATATATTCCTTCTCTGTTTCCAAAGAGTAATACCTTAGCAGGAAAATGTGGCAAGATCAAAGCGTGTATTGTCAAAGAGTAAGACCCCTAGAGGGAAGATGTGGCAATCAAGACAAAGGAAGAAGCATGGTGGGACAATAACCCACAGGGCCAGGATCGAGACCAGGTTGTCGAAGTGAGAAGAATGCGGTAGTAGACCGAGAAAGTTCACTGCATAAGTACTTCCGATGTGACAAAGAGGGTATTCGATTCGGAGACGGGGGACAAAAGTTCCACTAAGCTTTTGGTGGAAATAAAGCCTTTCCCATTGGGAAGGTGTGATCCGAAGGACATTGTGGAGGAAATATGTTCCCTAAATCTCCCAATATTGGCACAATGTGAAATTTCACTCCGAGAGCTTTCCGTTGACTATTTGAATCTCGAAAACGGAGTTCGTACGCACAAATGGTGATTAGGTCAAAGTTGGTCAACATTGGTCAACAGAAAAATTGATGGAAATAAAATCATCTGATTTTAGCCATGTTGCGTAGAGCTTCCCAATACCTTTCCAATGCATTTTGAACGGACCAAATCCGAGTCCGTATGCGAAAGATATGTGCAACAAAGTTTGGGTTAATAGTGGTCAATCGGGAATAACAAGCGCTGACACGTGCAGTGCATAATTGGCCAAGTGGCTCATTCAAAAGAATACAAGTGGAAAAATGAAAATAAAGGAAAAATTGAACGTTGGTTTTTATTCACCATGTATTACCATGTCACTATATGGCTCCAAGTCATATGTTTCGAATTTGACCATGCCACCTCCTTATCTCTCCACATTAGTCGGCTATGGTTTAAACTCCAACGCAAAGATACCCTATTTAATTTCTATGCAATGTATTATAATTTCCACGCATTTCTATGCTAACGATTTAATCATTCTCCTAAAAAAATTGGCATTAAATCCTCCAAACTTCCACGTACTCTCTTATCTCTCCACAACATGCGTTAAACTTAGCTTAAAGTTAAGCCACACCAAAATCAGTTTTGAACCCACGACCTCCGCTCCCAAAGGCTTATCCGCCGAACCAACTTGGCTATAAGCTCGAATGAGATGTAACAGAGCTTGGTGTTATTTAAAGAGCACTCAAGCGAGACTGTGTTAAGGAGGATAAGAGGTAATTTGTATTTAGGCTAATTTTTGAGGCACTTCCACTCAAAACCAGAGCTCAAGTTATACATGCGCAGTTGCTCAAAATTTCAGGACAATCATGATGGTGTGATAATTTTCCAAATTTGGAGCCTTTGTGACATATTTTTATCTATTTAATTCACACACAAGCCTTAAGCATTTTAAATGCATATTTGATTGTGTCAACAAGTTCTATTTTTATACGAGCACGAATTTTGTGGGAGCTAAGACCTAATATAATTAGGCTAATTGTAATTTTTTGAGTTACGGAAACTCGCCAATAGGCCCATAGCACCACACTAATCACTTGCGAATCTTAGAGTGTCGATCGGAGTTCCGCAGGGACGTATTAATAACATTAGGAAGGTCGATCGAGTTCCAAAGGAGATTGTACACTAGAAGGTAGAGGACGATCCCTACCGGTCATCGAGTTCTTCAAGGACTAGGGTACTATTAGGCAAGTGAAGTTCCATTAGGTTTTATTGTAAGAAATAACATTGTACTTACAAATTTTGACTAGTGGAACGATTCGTTAGAACCCGGAGAAGTAGGTTATCACAAACTTTGTAATCAATCCGTGTGCAGTGTGATTTACGTTCTTACATTATATTGGATTGTTTTACTTAAAACGGAGTAATTTTTAACGGTAATTCTTAACAAGCCTATAGGGATCTAAAGTTTGTAAAAAAATATGAATTAAAATTTTGCCTTGGAATTTTAGATCAAGTTGGTATCGAGCAACTTGTTGGTCTCGCAAACTTGCTAATCTCCGAGAAAGTTTGGTATCGTAGTCGATTGATTTGACCATGTGATTACTTCATTGTGTGCAATATTTTAGTGTGATTGAACATGTACATGTACACTATGGGAAATATATCCAAACAGACAAAGATTGATGAAATCAAGCTTATAATCACCGGATCCAGAAGATAATTCTCTCCTGCGATCAATGTATTACTCCTTGGAAGAGGAGAATGCTCACTTGAAATCAAAACTGTAAACCAAGGATGAGCTCTTGGCAAGATTGTAGTGTGGTGATTAGAGAAAGGAAATAACTTCGACTTCATATGTAGAGACCATGGAAGATGAGTGCATTGTAATTTTTTCACCACGTGAACCTTCTTCCTCCCATTCGGTTTCAAATTTCGGTTATGAGGTCTTTGGTTCTTTTGAAAATCATACTAGAGGAGATGAATCCAAATTTTTATCGAAAATGGGATTTGATGGAAAATTCCTCGGTAAAAATGGCCAAGGCATTTCTAACCCAATACATATTGAGGATCATCCTCGTTTTGTAGGTTTGGGTTTTTCTAGTGCGGGAATTGATATTGGAGATTACTCCAAGAACGTTGACGGGAGACAAGCTTCCAAAAGTAAAGTCAATACCCCACGAGTCCTGCAAGAATATTTTGAGAAGGAAAGTTGTGCTTCATCATCACAGATAGGATTTGGTAAGAGAAATCAGCGAAGAGGTAATGAGATTCTGCCTCCATTTTCTTACCATAATCATAAGCACAATAAAACTTCTGATCCACTTTTTCAACTTAAGAAGTATGGTTGTTATTTTAATAAAATGTGGAATTCCTTTCCATGTACTTTTTGTGGATTGCATAATCATTTTGTGGCCAGATGCTAGAAAAGAAGGACATTGATAAATAAGTTGATGTCATTTGTCAACAACACGACAAATCGAAATACCAATCTCGCATACGCAGAGTCAAGAAATGGCAGAAAGAGTTCCTCATCCCAAAAGAAGGAGATTAAGAGGAATTTTTGTGCTCATTGCCATAGGAATGGGCATCGAGTGGAAAATTGATGGAAACTTCATCCATCTCGCCATCATATTTATGGCAAGCCAAAGATGGAATGGAGGCCTACTGCAACGGCAAAGGAAGTTCTACTCCACCACCAAAGTGGACAATTCAACCCAGGATCGTAATACCTGAAAGTGAAAGTCTTTTAAAATGGGTTAGTCAACAATTTTTCAATTATATATTACATAACTCAGATTGATGAATAGTATGCGTATTATTTTGGAGATCGATTTTGTGAGAAAATGTTGAGAGAAAGGTTTACCATACTCAAGGTGATTTTCTTACTTAGAAAATTTTATTAATACTCCAAACATATCTCCTAATCACCAGAGTGCATATTACAGCTTGGATACAGAATTTAACTCATATTAAACTTGGACATCTATCAGCCATATGTGCAGAAAATTTAGCTCACTTGTGCCACTCGAACATCATTTTGTGTAGAGGCACTATGAATGTGCAAAAGATAATGGTAGTTGAACATCGTTGGCATCTAACATCAGGTCGGAACTTCATTCTTTGAAGAGGTCCATTATGGCCGTGTAGTAGAGTGGTAGCTAATATTCATCATCAATAGGATGCTTTGTACCATATAAAGACAGCAACCATGTAGCGGGGTTGAAGTCACCATTATTGAGCTCGTGAGAAATCAACTTGGATCGTCGTTCTGTGTAGAGGCATTGTGACCATGGAGCAGAATGGTAGTTGATCATCATGGGCGTGACATCTTCCGAAGTGTAAGACCCTTAGAGGGCAGATGTGGTGATGTTTCAGTATTGCTGAAGTGTAAAACCTCTAGAAGGTAGATGTAGCAGTACATATTTTTGGGTGTTGTCAAAGTGTAAATCCCATAGAGGGCAAATGTGGCAATCAAGAAAAAGGAAGAAGCATGGTGGGAAAATAACCCATAGGGCTAGGATTGAGACTAAGTTTTTGAATTGAGAAGAATGCAATAGTAGACCAAAGATTACATTGCATAAGTACTTCTGATGTGACAAAGACGGTATTCAAATTCGGAGACAGAGGTGATAAAAGTTCCTGTAAGCTTTTGGTGGACCAAAAGCCTTTCCCGTTGAGGAGGTGTGATCTAGAGGACAGTGTATAGGACAGATGTTCCTTGAATCTCATATTATTAAGCACAACGTGAAAGTTGACTCTAAGAGCTTTCCGTCGACTATTTGAACGCCGAAAACGATGTTCAGTAGGTGTAAATGGTGACTAGGTCAAAGTTGGTCAACATTGGTCAACGAAAAAATTGATGGAATTAAAATCATCAAATGTTAGCACCATTGTGTATATCTTTCCAAGACCTTTTCGACTAATTTTTAACGAACCAAATCCGAGTCAGATGCAAAGATATGTGCAAATCAAAGTTTGGGTTAATAGTGATCAACTAAGGAATAACGCAGCGCTGACACGTGTGCAGCGAATTGGCCAAGTGGCTTAGTCGAGTGGACAAGTTGAAAAAGGAAAAAAAGGGATAAATTGATCATTGGTTTTTATTCACCATGTATTGCCATGTCACTATATGGTTCCAAGTCATATGTTTCGAATTTGACCAAGCCACCTCCTTATCTCTCCATATTAGTCGGCTATGGTTTAAACTCCAACGCATTATACCCTATTTAATTGCTACGCAGTGTATTATAATTTCCACGCATTTCTATGCTAACCGTTTAATTATTCTCCTAAAAAAATTGGCATGAAATCCTCCAAACTTCCACGTACTCCCTTATCTCTCCGGGCCATGCGCCAAACTTAGCTTATAACTTAGTTTAAAGTTAAGCCACACCAAAACCTGTCGGCAAGATGATGTGGTATGGGATTTGAACCCACGACCTCCGTTCCCAAAGGCTTATCTGCCCAACCAACTCAGCTACAAGCTCGAATGAGATGAAACAAAGCTCAATGTTATTTAAACAACACTCAAGCAAAGACTGTGTTAAGGAGGATAAGAGGCAATTTGCACTCAAGCTAATTTTTAGGCATTTCCATTCAAAACCGAGCTCAAGTTATAGATGAAAGTTGCTCAGATTTTGAGATGATCGCGATGGTGTGATCATTTTCCCATTTTGGAGCCTTTGTGACATATTTTTTATCTGTTGAAGTCACACACAAGCCTTAAGCATTTTAAAGGCATATTTGATTGTGTCAAAGAATTCCTATTTTTATATAGGCACTAATTTTGTGGGATCTAAGACCTAATATAATTAGGAAAATTGTAATATTGGGAGTTATGGGAAACTTTCCAATAGGCCCATAGTGCCACACTAATCACTTGTGAATCCTGGAGTGTCGCAGGACGTATTAATAGCATTAGGAAGGTCGATCGAGTTCCAAAGGAGATTGTGCACTAGGAAGGTGGAGGACGATCCCGACTGGTCATCGGAGTTCTTTGAAGGACTGGAGTACTATTAGGCAAGTGAAGTTCCATTAGGTTTTATTGTAAGAAATAACATTGTACTTACAAATTTTGACTAGTGGAACGTTCGATAAGAACCCGAAGACGTAGGCTATTGCCAAACTCGTAATCAATCCATGTGTAGTGTGATTTACGTTCTTGCATTATTTTGGATTGTTTTACTTAAAATAGAGTAATTTTTAACAGTAATTTTTAATAAGCCTATAGGGGTCCAAAGGTCGTAAAAAATAAATATATATTAAAAATTTTGACCTAGATTTTCGGATCACATAGAAGTCTTAAACTCTTAAAAATATCTTTCCTTTCCTTTTTACAAAGATTTTCACTAATTTTTAAGTCAATATTTCATGGTTAAGGCTCTAATTCCAAATTCCCAACAAAACCCTAGTAACTACCCTAGTCACGCAGCTGACTTCCCCCAATGAACTATTAAACATTTCATGTTTCTAATGGATTTTTAATGATCTCAACCATCAAATAAATATCCACACAACCTCTAGGATCATTAAGAAGTTTCAAAACTTAGATTTATGTCCTAGGTGTCATATTGCAATAAATATGCCAAACCCCAAAGGATAGTTTCGAGAAACTAGTGGTAAGTAATTCTTTCACAAGATATTAATTACTTTATTTCAAAACCCCAAACTTACTCTGTAGGTTTGTGCATAAGTTCCAATGTTATTATCTTAGCAATGAAATGAAAGAAAGCACCTACACGTGTGGATAGATGTTTCTTCCCCTGAATCAATCTGTGGCAAACAAAGTATGTATATGCAAACTCCAAGGTTCTAGGATTACTTTAACATGAAAATAATTGTTCGAATAATCTCTTCAACAGAGTTGAAAATTTCTATACCTTGACTCTCATCACTCTTTATTCTACAATCACAAGTTTTCATGTTGTCATAACCTCAAATCCTACACAAATTCCTTTAAGTGCAACTTTCGTGTGGGAAGGACATATATGAGTTATAAACACGAAATATGATTGTTACCTTATTATTTATACTAGGAATTCATTCATACAAATATATTCACATCAATTTTTCACTTGAGCCCACCAAAATTACAAACACCAAGCAAATACAATCTTGGCTTCACCATGTTTAAAGAGAAATAAAATAAGTATTGATCAAGTTTACATCCTACTTCGGGATAACTCATTAAAGTCTTCATACTCATGATTCTAATATGGATTCCAACATCAACACATTAATATTTAAAATCAAAATACAAAGCTTTCACAATTAACAACATCAACACAATCATACTAACAAAATTATCACATTAAGCCATATATTTTATACAAAATTTTGTGTCTCCTTTTGTCTCCTTTCCTCTTTCCTTGATGAAAATTCTCTCTTCCTCCTCTCTCTCTTACCTCCTTCGGATGATAACTAACTCATCCCTCCGAATTATCTTTCCTTTTATCTCATTCACCCTTGATCTCATAACCCTAACTAACTTCATGACTCTTCTTATGCCTTTACACACATAATGAGGCATTTTTACATTTTGTTAGGCATTTATTGACTTTACCTATCCTATGAACCATGACAACATGTGTTAACCCTCCATACACACTTCACAACCACTAAAAACCTTACAACACATTAACAAGCCATAATTCCTTATTTACATCCTTAAGATATTTGAACACAAAAATGGAGGGAAAGACATGAATTTGAAAATTCAAACTTTGAGACTCCACCTAAACCTCCTAAAACATTCACTTTGATCTCTTCAACCATAACAAAGAGAAATTGTACTTTTGTAGTCTTTTGATGATGCCCCTACATCATATCAAGCATGTTCCCATCACAATGTAGATCTCATAACATTGTTTGAACACCTATTTGATGCCTTCAAGTCACGATTTCAAGTCAGCAATTTCTTCATCGACAAAGGCTTTATCTCCATAAAAATTTAATTGTTCATCAAGAGGGGATATTTCCCATCTCTATATTTCTATCTCTCTTCTTCTCCCTCCCCCTCTCTCTCTCTCTCTCTCTCTCTCTCTCTCTCTCTCTCTCTCTCTCTCTCTCTCTCTACATTCTATTCCTTCATTGAGAGTGTATGTTTTCACTCTTTCGTCTTATTCATTTAAGTGACTTAATGTTGCATTGTAAAAGTCTTTTTCAAAAATAAGAAAAGGACTTAGTTTCATTCCTAGGGAATTTGAAAAGTCACATGGTGGTGAGATGAAAAGTCATATGAGGGAAGAGGAAGAGACATTTTGTAATGCTATAAATTGGAATGGCTTCTCCATTCCAAAGGGTTGGAAATTATTGATTTGTTTGCATTATTGTGTTCTTCTAATTAAATGTGGACCTAATTTGGTTATTGTCGGTGAGAATATGATAGTTCTTACTCACAACATTAACCCTCTCTCTTTATTTCTCCTACTCCCCCATACCTCTCCTCATAACAAATTCCTCGCTTGTTCTCTATATAATCACTTTTCCACATGTTTAGTGGAGTATTACTATGTGATCTCTGGCCTTACGACCACCCTACAATTTTAGGTAGTTTATATTCAATAATGGTAGACTCCCCATATCCAAGAAGGAAGGGCTTAGCCCCATGACCATTGGTGAAAACTAATAATTTGCACTGCAAAAAATTAGTTCACCAACACGCAAGAAATTGAACAAAAATGCGGACATGTGATGCTAGCGTAGGTCATGGACTATGAGAGTGTAGAGAAGACCATTGAAATGCGAGAATAGGTACCTACAAAGAAAACACAACAGAAAATGACCAAAATTCTTGTTTTTTATTGAATTGTTCTTCAAACAGCTTTATGGAATGGCCTCAAATTCCAAGATTATCTTTAAAATAGTAGAAAGAACAAAGAAAATGATGTTAGATTTGACAAAAATGAGTTAAAATTGTGTGGGTGGCCCACGAGGCATGCCAAAATGTATACAAGAGAAAAATGTAAATATAGAAATTATAGTAAATAAAATAAAAATAAAACCTTCCCAAAAATTCCTTGCAACCTCATATTGGACCAGATGAAGAGTGGGGTCGAGTGACACTCTTGTTGGATCTTGATGAGAGATTTGATTTCTTTGATACGTGGTTGATCCGAAAATGCTCCAAATGGAAGTTCTTTAAGATATGAGCAATATACTTGATTAATTGAATGGTTGATTAATTGGATAAATGAATGAATTACATAACGGTATGCAAGAGTGATTTCAAATGGAAATTTGACAAAGTAACACTGTAAATTCCTCAAGATTCCAATGATGATTTGAGAGGAATGAAGATTCTTATTTATAGATGCAAAAGAAGTCATGGATTGAGGAAGGTGGAATTGACTGAGTTGCAAGCTATTGATTTCATTTTCCTTATTTAGCATGGTTGATTTATTCTGTGTAGTTGGATCTTTGAATAAGAAATTAAGAGGATTTATTTCAAATTAGTTGGCTCTTGAATTCTTTTAAAATTGGTTGTACGTGCATATTTGCTTCCATGTTTGTAGGATTCTAGAACTTGAGTGGGGTGATTAGTCAACTTGAGTGAGTTGGCTAGTGAAGTGGAGATGAGTAGAAGGTGAGTAGATAATTAATTTTTATTTATTTAAATAGCTAATTAAATTAGCCAAAGAGGTGTATAGTGTATAGTGAGTGTAATATAATTAATTAAATTAATTCTAGAAGTGGGATATGGGTGAATAATGGATTTAATATTATTTGTGGATGTTGTAATGTGTAATGGGTATTTTTGGGTGTCTACATATAGTGATGTCCACCCCAATCTACATCCTCCTCCCTAATGATACGCTCCTCTAGGTGTCTCAATGTCCGTGAGAGAGGCACTTGTTCCTACATCTATAACTCAGAAAATGCATGTAGTTGGAACATAATCATAAATTTGATAATTGAATTAAAGAATACATTAGTAAATCATATTTTCCAATTCAATCATAAAGATTAAACATATGCACTTTCATCAAATATAATGATAAATCCATTGATCTAAAATCATCAATAAATGAGCCAATTATAAAAATTAATTGTTTTTGTTGATAGGTAATTTTTGGGTTATGACAAACATTATTGAATTGGTGCCCAATAAGTAAGGCATAGGTAAGGGCTATAAAATCTTTAGATTTTTCATGAAAATGTCCCTAATTGGCATGAAACCAACATAATATAATTTCATTGTGACATGGAGGAAAAGGTTGAGAAGGGTCCATAAGTTGTAAGAATGGACTAGGTAGATGCCTTCGCAACTCTTCCATGGTGATAGGTTGTTGACAATCCTTTTGGAAGGATAATGGGGGTGGAAATATTATCCTTTAGGTTGAGGATGAATAACAATGTTATGGATGGTTTTATGGAAAGCGTTGCTAGAGTTAGTAGTGTTTATGGCTCATCATCCATAATATTGAAATTCTGATTTTGCAATGAGTACTTGAAGTTTATTTTGTTTTTTTCTTTAGGTTTATATTTTTAAAACTTACACATGAATTATCCTCTTCTCATAGCTTTCTCAATGTCCTCCTCCAAAGTGGAGGGAGAGATGGACCTAACCTTGTATTGAAGGCGAGCTTCTAAGGCGGCAAGGAAAATAAGGATGAGATTAGTAATGGATAAAGTATGCTTAGGTTTGTTGCATAATGATTTTCATTGTTTGATGGGGGATTGAGTCATTTCATTCTCATATTGCTTACAATTGAAAAAGATGTTAAAATTATTTTCGGAAAAATTTTAGAGTGAAATTGCTCAACTAAGCCATTGACTAATCCCTCAAGTTTGGCAATGGAATTAGCAGAAGGGTATGGTACAAATATAAAGCATCACTAATAATGATCTTAGTTAAGATCTTGGTAGCAGCATAATAATTACCTTTGATTCGGTCCTTGTAGACATTTCCAAAGGATTAAATGTGAAGAGAAAGGTCAGTTTCCTGTCATAAGAGATGGATGGAGATATGCCTCCAATTCCCATCAAGGAAATATATGGGGTTAAATGTTCCTTCCGAATGAATTGAAGAACCTTGTTGGTTAGATGTGGTTGTGGAATTTGATCCCCATTAGGGACAATAAGAGGGGGCATTGATTTGGCAATCCACACCTAATACATTAAGGACTATTGTTCTTATGAGCAAGGTTAACTTACATTTGAAGAAATTGATTGTTGGTAACATTTTGTTAATTATTCATTTGGTTGATAAGTTATAGAAGTATTTGAGCTGGATCCAAAACGGGAAATATGTGTTTTTTCTTTCCCCAATTGTTGAAGGATGATACCATGTAGAAGTGTACTCCTATATACATTTTTTTGGATAAATTCAAGAGGTTCTCTGGAAATTTTAGGGAAGTTTTGGATGAATTCATATATAACAGGGGTATAGTCAGCATACGTGTTCTGTATGGGCTCACCATGTTGCTTGAATTATTCCTCATGATGGGGTTGTTTGATGTCACATGTTATGGGAACGACACTCCCATCTAAACATTATAGTGTAAGGATGTGCTCTTTTTATATGTTTATGCTTTTAACTTTTATCTCTAACTCGAATCTAAATGAGGCATGATGGAATTTTAGCTCCTTTGCGTTTGTAAAAGCTTCAAAATCACGAAATTAAGTCTCTATCTCGTATATTTATTTTGCAAAGCTTCATTCACGTGATTAAATATTAGGGTGGTTCTCTTATCATAGAGTTGTCTCATAAGAACTTGTTATTTTATTCTTTAGCCATCAATCTTCCAAATTAACTGAGGAAAGCCGTAAACTTGGTTAGCATGATGAACCACCAGTCAGTCCGTTTTCCTCCATAAATAGGTTTAGGAACAGCATACCAAACAGATTGCAAGGTGTGAAGAAAATTTAGGTTCGTAAGATGGGAGAAATTAAGTTTATATGGGATTTCAAAAACATATCGTTCGAATCTTTGAGAGAGAGCAACACGGATAGGAGTGTCATTCAAGAGAGTAATAGAGAGATCATGATCAAATTCAAACCATGACTGAAGTAAAAACCATCTAGTCTACCCATTTTACTTTCATCACTTGTTCTATTGTTGGACCAGGTAAACCAACAAGTTTGATGAGTAGATAATTTGTCGACAGGGGGATCATAGACCCCTAAAGTGTTTTAAAAAAGAATCCATATATCGAATGCTATAGAGACAAGTAGAAACAATTGGTCCAGTGGTAGTCAGCATCATGTTCAACCATATCAAAATCCACAGCAATCACCCATTTAGCTTAAGGAAGATGATTCCCCATCAAGTTCTATAAGTTGGTCCATGATTATTTAGAGCATGTAAAAACAATTTTCAAAGAGTTTGTTTTGCAATAGTGACCCATACACGTTCATGAAGCAGGTCCTATCCTTTATCAACAAAAGCATTATGCGACCAAGGTACAAGACTAGAGTTTCTCCTCCCCACCTTATCATGGAAATTTTGAAGAAAGCGAAAATAGTTATAAATACATCAAGTGTGAAAGCGTGGTATCACTAATTTAACCTCCTGAAGAAGAATATACGGGAATGTTCCCAAAAGATTTTTTTGTAGGTCTATCACTACACTCAAGGAGGAATAATCCCCTAACATTCCAAGATAGTATTTTACAACTCATCGAGACAGTGAAGAGGCCTTATATCTGCACCTGGGGAGGGATAATCCCCTAGCATTCCAAAATAGTATTTTGCAATTCATTAAAACACTGAAGAGTCGATACAACAATCTGTGAGCGATGAGAATCTATTATCCAAAGGAATTGGATGATACAATATTCTGAAAAGACTTATCAGTATGGTTGACATATGCCTAGCAACACAAAGTATCACACAAACTGATTGAAGCTCATCATTGTCTGGGATGAGGGCTAGAAGAGCGCCTTCCATATTGTAAAGAAAGGAGGTAGAATTAAGAGGTGAGTTGGATTATTTCCTTTCGCGAACAATAGCATCCATGAACAAAGATCACATCCATTACATTTTGACCATTTAAACTTTCTAATGTGGGAACTTGATATAGAATCTTATTGACATTGTCACCAAGGTTAATGATTTCAAGAACTTGCTTGAGTAAAAGCATAAACCATATCAGAGGAGCCATTCTAGCTCAGAATCTTCGACGCTTCTTGCCACAACTTCTAAATGGTGTAAACAAGAGAGAGCCTTTAATTTTGAAGAATTTGGCATTTGGTAACTTATTGTGAATGTTGACCCCCTACCATTTGTCCTTAGCAGTAGCAAATTAAAGTCAATGCATAAGGAGAATCTTCCATTGTTCATTCCATGTTAAAACTCTAGTTATCCACTTTGCAACAAGACATTTTCCTCAAGTCCAAGGATCAACAATTCCCAATCATCCCTTACGTTTGGGCTGATTGCAAAGAGCCCATAAGAAAGC
This sequence comes from Taxus wallichiana var. yunnanensis, assembly GCA_018340775.1. Taxonomy (NCBI): domain Eukaryota; kingdom Viridiplantae; phylum Streptophyta; class Pinopsida; order Cupressales; family Taxaceae; genus Taxus; species Taxus wallichiana. The sequence goes on from CM031243.1 coordinate 594,991,778, forward strand.
ATGAAAGGATTTTTGGACCAATTTGGGTGTTTTGGAGACCAGCCAACGGTAAGAGAAATAAACGAGTACCCAAGAAGATGGTGTTTAACAATTTGTACTCTTCCTACCAAGAATAAGTACTTCACCTCCCAGATGTTAATCTTTCTATTTAACTTGTTTAAAAGCTAGTCCCTCTTTTCATTAATCATTACACCGATAGCACAAGGGATGCAAGATATTTCATGAAATCATCGAGTTTCAACTATTTCCATTGTTCAAGTATCCAGCCAAAAATAGGGTGGATGTATTCTATTTTGTGTGATGAGAGCCTACACCCTATGGCAAAATAAATTATTCTCTAAAATTCCCATAGCGTTTCTCATTTTAACATCCTCGTTTTGAAGTAAGAACAAGCTATCATCTGCAAAGTGGGAGTTGAGAACAATGCTTAGATGGAGAAGATTAATACCTCTAATAAGTTTTAATAGTGTGAGTTTTTCCTAACATGTAGCCAAGTACATCTGCTACAAACAAGTAGAGAAAGGGAACTAGTATGCAGCAATGTCAGATAGACCTGTGAAGCTGGAAAGATTTACAGAGAGCCATTGACAGAATTCTGACGTAAGGATTAGCAAATTTGAGTTTAAAATTATCAATCAACCTTGTTTGAAAACCGGACAATTGTGGCATTTTGAGCACAAATAACCATTTGATCCTATCATAAACTTTATCAAAGTCGAATTTGACGAGGATGGCATCTTGTCCAGAACAAGCAGCTCAATCAACAGCTTCCCATGCCGAAATTATAATTGTCAAATAGGAATCCACCTCCAAGAAATGCAGTTTGATCATGTCTTATAATGTCTTTGGCCACAGGTTTAAACCTTATAGACAAAGAGATGGTAGCAATGATCTTGTATGAAGTGTTGAGGAGGATTGTAGGACACCTCCAACCCAACGACATCTCTCTTAGATCCTTTGGCAACAGGCTTGATAAGTCCTCTATTTATATCCTTCCCCTAAGACCCAAGCAATTCAATTGTAAATAATGGGCCACGTGGCTTGAAAGAATACAAAGGAGTAGCCTATATGGTCCAAGTCTCTTAATATTCGCAATTGAAAACAGAGCTTTTTCATGTTCCGCGTGGGAGGAGTCCAAACCTTATTTAACCTCTCAAGTGATTTTCAGCAGGATGCAATTGCAATTGCTTTTTTAAGTTCAGACTGAACATCATCTTCTATTGAAGAATCTTGAAACATGCCTCTATAATTAGAAAAGAAAACATGGTTGATGCTACATGTTGTGGGAACAACTCTCCCACCTGAATATTGTAGTTAACGATGTGCTCTCTCTATGTCTGTGCTTGAGATATTGAGAAAATTATCTCCAACTCAAATCCAAATAAAGAGAGATGGAATTTTAGCTCCTCTGCCTTTGTAAAGGCTTCAATACAAACTCACAAAGTTAAGTCTCTATCTCAGAGATATTATTTTCCAAAGCTTCCATGTGTTTAAAAAGTAAGGCAGTTCTCTTATCAGAGTGTTCCCTCATAACACCCTGCTCTTTTCTTCTTTGGCCATCAACTTTCAAATTAACTGAAGGAAAACTATACACTTGATTAACATGAGGGACCACCAGTCAATCCACTTTTCTTCCTAAATAGGTTTAAGTTCAGCATACCAAACGGATTGGTGTGTGTGAAAGCAAGTTGGGCTTGTATGATGGGGGTATTAAGTTTATATGGGAGCTCAAAACATGTATCGTTAGACTCCATGAGAAAGAGCAACACTAATAGGAGTTTGATTCAGGATAGTAGAAAGATCATGATCAAAGTGAAACCATGACTTGGTTAACATGAGGGACCACCAGTCAATCCACCTTACTTCCTAAAAGATTTAGGTGCAGCACACCAAATAGATTGTTAGGAGTGAAAGCAAACTGGGCTTGTAAAATGGGAGGCATTAAATTTATATGGGAGCTCAAAACACATCGTTAGACTCCATGAGAAAGAGCAACAATGATAGGAGTGTGATTCTGAATAGTAGTAGAGAGATTGTGATCGAAATCAAACCATAACTCAGAATAAAATCTATCAAGTCTACTCATTTTCCATTCAGACCCTGTTCTATTGTTGGACCAAGCAAACCAACTTTTTTGATGAGTTTGCCAAGAAGGGGATCATAGAACCCCTAAGTGTTTTGGCAAAGAATCCATACATCGAACACTATGGAGACAAGGGCGTCCAGCATTACATTCAACCATATTAAAATCACCGGCCACTATTCATTCAACCTGAGGAAGATGATTCCCCGTCCAATTCTATGGGTTGGTCTTTGAGTGATTATTTAGAGCATATAAAAATCAGATTCCAAAGAGTTTGATATGTAACATCAGAAAAACCCATACACGTCTATTAAATGGATCCTCTCGTTTACCAGCAAAAGCATTCTGCAACTAAGGTGCATGACCCAGAATCTCTCCTCCACCTTTGTCATGGGCATTGGGAAGATTGGAGAAAGTGAAAGTACTTACAAATACATCAAAGTGCGAAAGAGAGTTGCATTGCTAATTTTAACCTCCTGAAGAAGAATATCTGGGGAATGTTCCAAGAAGATTATTTTGAGCTCTATATCTGCACTCAAGAAGGGATAATCCACTAACATTCCAAGATAGTATTATGCAACTCATTGAGACAATGAAAAGTTGAGCATTATTTCTTTGCCCAAGGAAGGATAGTCCCCTAACATTCCAAAATAATATTTTGCAACTCGGTGAGAATGAAAAGTCAACACAGCAATCCATGAGGGCTAAAGAATCTTGATCCAATATTGCAGCAGAGTTATCAATGTGGCCAGCAAGTGATCTATACATGTGTCTAGCAACACAGACTATCACAGAAACCAGCTGAAGCTCATCATTGTCAGTACATTTGAGTAGAAGAGCACCTTCCATCTTGTAAAGATAAGAGGTAGAATTAAGAGGTGAGTTGGATTCTTTCCTTTTGCAAACAGTACACCATCCATCACCCACCACCACGTCCATGTAAGATGGGTTAACTACAGAAGAATTAGCTGGAGCAGGAGTTGCTGGCTGATGTTGTTGATTAGATATGTCTGATATGTTGAGACCATTTAGAAATGACACCACTCCACTCAATACATGCTTTTATCTTTAGCATTGTCATTTTTCCCACTAGGAGTGTGTTTGCCTGAATAGGACAATATCTAATCAGGTGACCTTCATTTCTACAATAAAAGCAAATCATTTCGTTTATTCACAAGAGGCCAAAGCAATAGGTTGCAAGATAGCAAGATCTCCAACCCCGGCTTCAAAAGTCTAACACTTACACTTAGGTAAACCTGTTATGTGATTCACTTCAATACATGCACGAGGTTTTACATCGGAACATTTGTCATTGTCGAGCATAAAAATGCTTTCCTAAAGGGAGTTGTTAAGACACTGAGAATGATTGCTTCAGGCCAGGGAAAGTGTTCTTGATCTTAGAAGTGACAAACTCCTCTCGGTGAAAATGTTGTCATTAATCCCACAAGCAATAAGTTTCTCTGCTAAGAGAATCTCAGTGCTGAAAAACTTGTCTTTGTTTTTTTATACCAGAACTCTTCCAAGCGACCAGCTATGTCCTTTAAGAAAGTTCTGAAGGCTAGATTCAGAAACAAGAATTCCACCCACATAGAATATTTGGAATAAGATGGCCCCATTCAGTTGACTCAAGACTCCAAGTTTGCAGGTAAACAATTGGTCCATAGATAAGCCAAGTACCACACTGTTACACTACTTGATCTGGGGATGAAAACAGACAACTGTAACCCTTGAAACCTCTAATGGACCCATAACCCAGCCCCTATTTTCCCAGTTTTGCTTTCGCCCATTTATATACTTCACGTTTAGCAGGGTCTCCTCAGTAGTTAGAAACAGAATTAACAATTCTATGACGACATTCACTTACCATTAACTGGTACTACAACATCAGGCATAAGGAATTCACAGACCTTACCTCTTCCAAACCCAAAGAAATCTATTGAGTTTATCATTTGCTCCACCCGATGTTTCAGATGTTCCAGACTGTGTTTGAAAGTTCCCGTGGGTGGCTGAATCTTTGGAATCACCACTTCAGAGAAATATCATCAAAGAACATGGCCAGCAGAAGCACACTCTCCATAAAAGGAGACCTGCTGTGTAAAGAAACAAACTGTTCAATAAACTGCTGTCAAAGAAGTGGAAATGTGAATTTCCACATAATCACGTTTCTTAATTTAGAAAAACGGTTCACATTTAAATTAGATCAGGAGAACAAACAATAATGGACAAAGGATGAATGTTTCCTCTCAAAGTTTCCATAGTACTTAATTCATTAATGTCAGACACATTAACAATAAAATATTCAAACATTATAGTTCAGGCCATCACTGTGTTCAATCCAAGAACAAGCAAACCAACTCACACTCAATCACCAATATTAGATTGGAAGAAACCAACTCATAGTCACTCACCAATATTCGATTGGAGGACAGTCGAGATATGAAACCCAGAATCTACGGCCTCATTCAATCCCAGAAACCTAAATTGCTAGGAAAGTAAAAATACAGATTCACTTCCACGAGTCATGAACGTGGCTGCTGCCACCAATAGGGGTGGCATGCAGAGCAATATCTGCATAGAAATTTAGATTTCCTCTCAAAAAGATTTGAAGGTCTACAACTCCTCACAACAAAACCAAGAATTATTTAGAGAACTAGATTATCATTTGTCCACCAATTAGTTTGCCCATCATCAGACCTTCAACCTCACCTCCATGCAAAGCAATAAATGCAAAAAAATTGCATGTCCTCTCAAAACATGCAAAACAGTAAATACATAAAAATATGCATTTCCCGTATGGAAGTAATGAGTATCCAAGGACTATTTAGCAGGATAGTTCATCACTGAGTACTGGAATGGAAACCATTTTAATAATAATGCCCTCATACCACTTGTCCAAAAAGACAAATCTATGAATAGTTAATCAGGAATTATCCATGGTTTCTAAACACTAATCATTGTTCCCAAATCGAATAACCAAGAACTAATGATTAGGACACATTACTACTCAGTGGTAACATTAGTAATTAAACACTTACATATGCCCTCAAACCACTCGGAGGGCAATAAACAGTCCGTGCTGAGTTAAATCACCGATCTTAATTCCATCTTAAAAGTGTTGTAAGCCAAAGCTTATTAGAACCAAAACATACTGAAACTGATGATAGGTGGGCATATCTTATCAGAAAGCTCATGTCATGTATACATCCAGACAGGTAAGGCAAAGAAGCTTGTTAGGGAGTATCAGCAGCTTGTTGATGCAACTCACATAGCTAGAATCTGAATAACCCCTTATAATGTAAAAGGCAACTAAGCTTGTTAGGGAGTATCAGCAGCTTGTTGATGCAACTCACATAGCAAGAATCTGAATAACCCCTTATAATGTAAGAGACTAACTAGCAAAGAATCTAAATTGTCCATTGGGCATATCTTTTCAGATGGATGGTCCATGTCATGAACATCCACACAGGTAAGGCAAAGAAGCTTGTTAGGGAGTTTAAAAAGCTTGTTAGGGAGTTTCATCACAAAACTAGAATCTGAGTAACCCATTATTATGTAAGAGACTAACTAGCAAAGAATCTGAATTGCCCATTGGGTGATGAAAGAGAATAACTAGCAATAATCTGAACAACCGCTTATTATGTAAGGGACTCGATACTAAAACTGATGGCAGGTAGGCATATATTTTCAGATCATGTCACGAACATTCAGACAGATGAAGCAAAGAAGCTTGTTAGGGAGTTCATCAACAGCTTGTTGGGGCAAATCACATGGCTAACAGCACATTAGGTTATGAAAGAGACTAGCAAGAAAAGCCAGTTCGGTTACAAAAGAGATTAACTTGCGAGTATTACGCATTCTTATGAAAGGGACTAAATACACACGGTGGTTCTTTCGTTAGGGAGTTTCATCACATAACTAGAATATGAGTAACAGCCCATTAGGTTATGAAAGAGACTAGCAAGAAAAGCCAGTTCGGTTACAAAAGAGATTAACTTGCGAGTATTACGCATTCTTATGAAAGGGACTAAATACACACGGTGGTTCTTTTGTTAGGAGTTTCATCACATAACTAGAATATCAGTAACTCAGTATTATGTAAGAGACTAACTAGCAAAGAATCTGAATTGCCCATTGGGTTATGAAAGAGAAAGCTGCAATAATCTGAACAACCACTTATTATGCAAGGGACTCAATACTAAAACTAATGGGAGGTAGGCATATCTTTTCAGATCATGTCACGAACATTCAGACAGATGAAGCAAAGAAGCTTGTTAGGGAGTTCATCAGCAGCTTGTTGATGCAAATCACATAGCTAATAGCACATTAGGTTATGAAAGAGACTAGCAAGAAAAGCCCGTTAGGTTACAAAAGAGATTATCTGGCGAGAATTACCCATTATTATGAAAGGGACTAAATGCACACGGTGGTTCTTTTGTTATCATTGTTTCAAAGACCTGATCGTTCCATATATTAAACCTTTCCCACAGTAGCCTTAGGCAAGATGCATAATATTAAAATTCATTCAAGTGGAATATATTTAAATATCACGACACACATATGTAAGCATTAAATTAAAACCCCTCTGAACCGAAGATGATCCAACACCTGACAACACTAAATGCAAGAAAATACAAAATAGGAGAAAAAGGTCCAGTGAAAGGGTCCAGTACTCTTTTAAAATGACCTGGACAAGGATAAATGGCATGCACTAAAGCAAAAATCCCACAAATATATTATTGTATTTAAAGTGCTCTTAAGATCATTCAATCACTTCATCAGAAACCAAAGAAAAAAGTCTTTCATTACTCAAGTAAAAACACATAACGTCAAACTTGAAACATAACCTAGCCACACAAAACAATCCACCACTTGATAAACCACATTTTTAAACACGAAATACTTTCGCCATGCAAACCAATCCACCAATTTCTACTCTTAAAATGGAAAACCACATATTTTAACCATTGAAAGAAAATAGTTGTTGACTACATATTTACAACCACAAATACTACATCAACTTCGATTCAGACTCCTAAGCAAAAGCAAGCAAATGCATTTGTTCAGTAACTCAAAACAATAGCTTCGTTCTCGCTCACAGAAATCGTCTAGATAAACAGTAAAAAGCATGCTTTAAATTATAATAGTTTAGCACTCATATAACACTGATGTCAAAACAAGGCAGAAATTATTTATAGAGGTCAATGCTACACTACAATCTACTTACACCATTATCAAAACAGGAAAACTAATGCAATCGCACAGATACTTTCAGAAGAAAGGCAATAGTTTCATTTTCCATTTGAAAACAGAACAACTAATTATAGATTAAACAAGCAAAAACATGATTTAAATTAAAATAAGTTTTGCACTAAGGCCAAAATGGTTTTTCGGCCTCAATACTGATATCAGAACATGGCCGAAATTGTTTTTGCAGTCTCCTATATATGATCTTACCAAAATCTCGGATGCCAAAGGTAAGAAAATACTAGACTACAAACTACCTACAGCTACAAAACATTTAATGTTGGTCATCAAAACTGGAAGAGCATCTCTAGTCAACCTCCTCCATTTTGCTGCCCTCTGCATCAACAGAATCTTCAAGTGAAGGCATGTCTGTGTCTGCTTCAACAGCACTTTCATCCTCATCAATGCTCAAACCCAGTTTTAACATCCTGTGAATCCTGTTACCAAAAGTGTTAGGGTCATCAAGACTGAAGCCAGATGTCAAAAGAGCAGTTTCATAGATCAGCAACACCAGGTCCTTCACAGACTTGTCATTTTTGTCAGCATCTGCCCTTTTCCTCAATTCTTCCATGATAGAGTTGTCAGGATTGATTTCCATGGTCTTCTTACTTGACATGTAGTTAGACATACTACTGTCCCTCAAAGCCTGGGCCTTCATGATTCTCTCCATATTTGCAGTCCATCCATATTCTCCTGTGACTAAACAGCATGGAGAATCAACAACACGGTCAGAAACTACTACTTTTTCTACCCTGTCTCCGAGGATGTCCTTGACAACCTTGCACAGCCCCTCAAACTTAGCCTTCTGCTCTTCCTTCTTCTTCTTCTCATCTTCACTCTCTTCCAGCTTTAATCCCTCCTTTGTTGCAGACACCAATTTTTTACCTTCATATTCCTTCAATTGACCAACAGAATATTCATCAATTGCATCCACCATATAAAGAACCTCATAGCCTTTCTTCTTCAAACGCTCCAAGAATGGAGAGTTTTCAACAACCTTCCTTACTTTCACCAGTAATGAAATAGATATCTTTCTGTCCATCCTTCATTCTGGTGACATAATCCTTCAAGCTAGTCATCTCATCACCACTTTTTGTAGAATGGTACCTAAGCAAGTCAGCAAGTTTAGATCTGTTCTGGCTATCTTCATGAATACCAAGCTTAATATTCTTTGAGAATGACTCGTAGAACTTGTTGTAGTCCTCCTTGTTTTCTGCAATCTCAAAGAACATATCTACGCACTTCTTAACAAGATTCTTTCTAATAACCTTTAATATCTTGTTCTGTTGCAGTGTCTCTCGAGAAATATTTAGGGGCAAATCTTCAGAATCAACAACCCCTTTAACAAAGCTAAGATATTCAGGAATCAAATCCTCACAATTGTCCATAATAAACACTCTTCTAACATAGAGCTTTATATTGTTAAGCTTCTTCTTTGTATCAAAGAGATCAAAAGGTGCCCTCTTCGGGACAAACAGGACGGCCTTGAATTCAAGTTGGCCCTCCACAGAGAAATGTTTCACTGCCAAATGCTCTTCCCAATCATTGGTTAAACTCTTGTAAAATGCAGCATATTCCTCTTTAGAGATCTCTTCTGGCTTCCTCATCCAAATGGGCTTTTGTTTATTAACAAGACTCCATTCATGAGACACCTCCTTAACTTTCTTTTTCTTCTTCTCTTCCTTCTCCTTTTCCTCATCAATTTCCTCAATCTTTCCTTCTTCATCCTTTTTCTCCTTTTCCTCATCTTCTTCATCATCTGAAACTTCCTTCTCCGTAGTCTTCTCAGTCCAGAGAGAAATTGGGTAGCTTATAAACTCTGAATGTTTCTTAACCAGGTCTTTCAAGCGCCTCTCCTCAAGATACTCCATCTGCAACAGAAAATCCATGTAAATGTCTGATTATGTTGATTGAGTGGAACATCAAAAACATGGATTACTTTAGCTTATGAACTCAGCAGCATGAAAATTTCACAGTTCCGACATTTTCGATTCTATACTTTGAAAATGCAAAAACTACTAGAATTATCAGCTCTGTAGTGCTATAGCATCAGAAAATGACCAACCTGGTCATCCTTAAGGTAAAGAGTTATCTTTGTCCCCCTACCAAGAGGTTCACCAAATGTGTCTTTAGTTACAGTGAATGATCCTCCAGCCTGAGATTCCCAGATGTACTGTTCATCATCATTGTGCTTTGTGGTCACAATCACTTTCTCAGCAACCAGATATGCAGAGTAAAAACCAACTCCAAACTGACCAATCATGCTAACATCCGCACCAGCAGCAAGTGCTTCCATAAACTCCTTGGTCCCAGATCTTGCAATAGTTCCAAGGTTATTGACCAGATCTGTCCATTACCCATAAACATACTCAAAATTCACATAACCAAAAGATATATTGCACAAAATCAATGAGAATAAAGTATATATGGGAACCCATCAACAATGATTTCCTTTAAACTTTTACAATCAATATAAAGTAAAAGAGAGCATAGAATAGACAGGCTTACCTGACTTGGTCATGCCAATACCACTGTCAATTATAGACAATGAATTGCTTGCTTTGTCGGGAACAATGTGAATGAAGAGCTCTGGCTGAGAGTCTAGTTTGGACTTGTCAGTTAGGCTCTCAAAACGAATCTTATCTAGAGCCTGCCCAGATGGATAAATATCATGTCAAATTCAGTAGATCCATGCCAATAAAAACTCTACTACTACATTCAAACGGACTCACAACCAAACCAAATCACCTTGGTCCAAAATTACCATATGTCACCATAGTTACGTAAGTCTTGTGGACAGGAAAAAATTCCCAAATTTCGGGGACAGCAGGGGGAGGGCTATTTAAATAATATATAAAAATTACTATTTAAATATTTTAACTTTATTCAATGAAATTTAGGGATTTAAACTATACTCAGGTACTTTCAAGATAATAACTTAATGTTCTTCATAAAAATAACAGCTTTCTAAAAGTAAAAACATCAGAAGTTTTCAGAAAGATTTTAAAAATAGAGGGCGTCCCCTCCAAGTCCCTGTGCCAGGACATCACCAAAATCTAGGGGACACGTCCCCACATAACACTGTATGGCACACACAGTTCTGTGAGTACAAGCATACGTCAAAGAAAAAACGGACCACTACTTCAATCAATCCACTGAAAACAGAACCATACAAACACAAACGCCAGTTCTCCAGTTCTCGTAGACTTAATAACGAACCATACTTTTACAGTGTCAATTACACAGACGTAACAGATGGGGAACATTTTTCGTAAATGAAAAAAAAAAGTATATAGGATATATGTTTTCAAACACATAAGCAGGATGATCTGCGAAAATTAATTCAATCAAAAGTACTTAAAAGTGAATTATCTATCAAAATATAATAATAATGGTAATTGGGGAATGAGGAGAACTACGTCTTCTGGAGAGTACTAAATGTGGATTTGGGAGTGCAACAACCTAAGATATCCAGGCTAATAAAACAATGTAGCATCTCCGGTGAAATTACCCAACACATGGTACTTACCAATTCATAAAACAAATAGCCAAACAGAATCAAAAATGAAACTCCTACAACCATCATAAGTGTAAACCCAAATTCACACATTTGGATGGAACTTGATAACATACACACTCCGATACAACACGAACACATGAAGATGAACAAAAACCGAGGGAGGAATTTCAAAAAAGAAACATTCTAACTGTGAATACAATAACAAATCATTTTATTGAAATACATAGAACTTGCTCATTAATGGAAATACATAAAACTGGCTCATAACCCTCAAGTTTATTCGAGCTTATCCAAGGTGACACCTAACCTTACGGAAAAAGAACACAAAACAAAAAAAAATAGAGTAGCGACAATCAACTCTCTGAGAAAAACCAGAGTAAATATAACTTAATCTAACAACTGACATACGCCAGATCAAACGTTTAGTTCAACCTAAAACCTACAACAGATAGATTTATATAAAATTTAGTGCAGCACACGAACTACAACAGATAAATGTATAGAAAACAACTAACAAGCCAACGGCACCAGAAATACCCCTTCGAAAATCAGCATAACCACTCTAGTTCCAAAATTCAGAAAAAACCCTAGAAACCCTAAAAGATTTTTCTTAAAGCTATTGAAACCCCCATAGCACTATTAAGTATTAACATCAACCATAAGTATAACCTAAACAATTTTTCATAAAAGCTAATCTAGACAAGCCCCTTTTTCATAACGAAACAGTAAAGAAAAATGCTAAAATCTGAATGAATTTCTGGAAATTGTTAAAAATCGCGTACAATAAAAAAGAGTTTTAAAATCAACGATTTTAATACCAGATCCGAGTTATTTAAAGCATAGAACGGGTATCTAGCACTTACATCTGAACAATTGCTGATTAGTTCTCTTAAGAAGATCTCCTTGTTGCTGTAAAAAGTATTGATAATCAGACTCAGCAGCTGATTGATCTCAGCCTGAAAGGCAAATGTCTCGACATCAGCGCTCGCCATGGTTTCCTCACTAAAATCGCTTAAACAAACGCCTAAAAGGACCCTTTCGCGCACTGAACAAGAATATGATCGCGGCTAAGCAAGCAGCAGAAGATCGCAAAGTAATGAAAGATATGAATGATTTTTTTCGATCGCTCTGAGAGAGAGAGCGAGTAGGTTTTTGTAAGGGTTTCGAAGGGATTCTAGAGGGTTCGATGGGCCGGTTGGAACAGCTTTTAAACGGTCGGCCTTTTTAGGAAAATAAATAAAATTGTTAATGTAATTATAGGGTTTTTGAAAAAGCAAATTGAGTTTATTTAGGAGTTAGGGTTTTGTAGATTAGAGGAGTTTTTTTAATAATTGTTGGTCGGCGTAATTTAAGCTTTTTACTTTTATTATAGGGGTGGGAAGGTGGGGTTTTTTTTTTTTGTTTTAGGGGTTTTGTTTTTAATTTATTTAGGGAGGGATCTTACGCGTTGGTTATCTTTGTTGAAGAGGTGGTTGCATGAAAAAAATTGGGGAAAGAAGGAATTTTAGAATCTTTTCCTAAAAATTGTTGAGTTGTGGAGCTCAATTACTTTAGTTTAGCATGTTATATTAAACTTGTTGGAAAACACAGTAATGTCGGCATCGGTTATAAAGGGACCGATGTCGGTTATAAAGGGACCTCGATCGGTCAAGCAAGTAGGAATCGACATCGATTAGGGCTAACCGGCGTCGGTTACTTATGCGTGAGTGTTTTATTTAACTCACAGGAATTAGATCTAATTTTAGTATTAAAGCAGATCTATTGATTGTAATTGTATGGCTAAGTGCCCTAAGTTTGTATATGTCTATGTAAGCATGAAAGCTAGGGTTTAGAAGTGGATGTGAATGATTATTGTGAAAATAATTCGAGAGAGAATTCTTGGAGAAGAAATAGAAGCTTGAGAGAAAGAAAGTGTTGACATCATGAGAGGTGTGGAAGATTGTAAATCTTCATCAGATATCTTATGAAAGCTTTGGATAATAGATTGGCGTGTTTCTTGGTGGATGTAGCCCACCCTGGGTGAACAACGTTAAATGTGTTGATTTATATCTCTTATTTTGTATATTTCTTCTAGTAGAATATTTGTTTGTATTGTATGTATGCTTAGATCGATATATTATCTCGTACAACCTTGTGTTAACCCCAACAAAAATAAAGAGCACCATATTTTTAGGAGGAGAGTTAAGAGCATGGTCCCATGGAAGGGCTTTCGCTCCTATTTTCTTGTAGCAACAGGTCCTATGATTATTTTTGAAGCCAAAAATAATAGAATCTATGCCTAAAAAATAGGAGTTCCACTTTTTTTTGCCCCTAAAGTTAAGAGGTTGTTGGAGAGGGGGGGTTGGGAGTTTCCCCTAGATTTTAAGCTAATTTTTACCCATGTAGAACATAACATGCATTCCCGCCAATAATTTATGGTGATTTTAGAGGGAAATATGATTTTTATTTACCTACAAATTATCATAAAACTGTAATGAGATCATGTGATATTGCAGTAATGTGGTATTCTTAAAAAAGTAATAAAAACATGGGACCTTAAAATTGCTAAAATGCTCCTAAATTTTCTCAGCAACACCCACTGAGATATTTATGGAGCACCCCTTCCATTGGACCATGCCCTAAGCACATGGTAAAAAATGAGGGAGGAGAAGTTTCCCCCACCCACTTCTATTTTATGCCAAATGTCAACTTGTAAATCACCAAATTTGTTTAAAAATTTTATTATAAATTTAAAAATAACATTTTTAAATATATCCCTTTAAAAAAACACTCTCAAATAAATTTGTATACCATGGGACCACTTTTACTATAAATATTCATAAAATTACTCCCCACGTCAATTCAAAAATTTAGGAGCCCACCTCCCATGTAACCGTAATTTGGTACAGAGTTTTACAAAAGAATATAATATTAAAACTCCATCATATTCATTCATACGTGTAGAAACAAAATCACGCACTTTGGGTAATTATCTAGTCCTGATTACATACTATTATTCATATGATTCCTAAGTAAGAACGATACTAATTAACCCATGTCTTTGGCCACATTTCTTTCCTTTCTGTCACTTTTCTTGGTCTTACACGTTTGCTTGCTCGGTTTGTTTTTTCAATCTTCGGCATTTGTCATCTTGACACTAGCGTCAGGCGCCCATGTCCCCATTATACTTTACTCACACTTTTTGGGTCCTTTCGAGCCACATTTGAGCATCTTATCTTTTTGGTGGTCAACCTTTTCGGAGTTAATTACGAAATTCAAGCAAGGGAATCATATAAATATAAAGTTATGTGATCATAATAAGGGGCTAAGCACTAAACATCTACTATCTCCACCTAAAGTTACATCCATTAAGGCATATAAGAGCTCTATCAGCATCCATTTAGCTCCATCACAAGTGAGACACAAGGGTTGATTCATCTACATGCACTTTATAAGAGGGAATTTCATTTTATTTCATGCACACATTTACAACATTTATTTACATCTAACTCGCTCGCTTGTTATTATTCAAGTACGAATGGCACAAGAGCAACTTAGGGCATGATTCGCACACACACACATAACTACATTGGGTCCGAGATGTAGTGTAGTGCTCAGTTGTAAGTCCACCACTTGTGGTTGTTGAGGATAGTTCGACCCCTCATTTTGCATCTTTTTTTTAGGTTTTGATGTTTATTTGAGGGTTTTACATGGTCATTCTTCATTACAATTTTATTGTGACCTCAATGATCATTGTGTGAATCCATAGCGACAAAAGGTGAGCATCAACAAACATCTTGTGACCCTGAGAATTCAAGTTTCTGAGCATTTTCAGCACCTGGGAGCCTAGTGTAAACACCTGTAGTTTGATCAATACACTATTATTTCTAATGGTGCACTAACGCTTCTTCCCTTTGCAAATTGACAGCACACCGCCAATTAAACCTATCTAACTCCCTCCTTACGACACCCTTTTTGTCGTTCTTCCTCTTATAAACCACTTAAACAGGTTGTTATAGCCTCGTTCTAACTACATTAGCTTCTTATTCTCTTCTAGATTGCTTCTATTAGCTCCCTGGAAGATCAATCCACTTCGTTGGATTGATTAAACCCTTCAGAACCCTTCCAAAACCCTAATCACTCTCTAAGAGAGATTAATTAGTCTAACCTAGGTTAAATACCCTAAACATAGTCAAATCACACTTTGACTTGCTAAAAGTGCTTTTTGGACTTTAGCCTTTGTCCCACATGCACCCAAATCTCCCTTTTCTTCCAAACCAAAAACTATAAATAGGGTTATACCCCTCCCTCATTTCCTAAGAATTCTCTCTTCTTCCTAGCATAAATTATAGCAATTTGTTTAGGCTTTAGTTTGTTGTTTCATCTTCTTCCATTTGAGCTAAAAGCATTTAATCTTGTATTTCATAGCATTAACATGGAGTAAAAGGGAAGATCCATTGGCCTCGAAGCCATTAATGGGGATATCTCTTTCTCTTAACACATAAATTGAATGCTTAGATCCTCTTAGGTTCATTATTTCAAGCTTTCAAAGAATAGAGATTAACTTCATTTGCTTAGTTTGCATGTTTATTTCAAATTAATGTATGCAAAGAAGAGAACCTTGCTCATTTCTTATCACATGGTCCATTGATCAGATTGTTAAAAGCCTTTAGGGTTTCTTTAGAGATTCTTACCCCAAATCCATGGCTTTTACAACTTTTCATTGAACACACCCGTAATCAATACCCTAGAGCTCGTGGGTGCCCCTGTCCCTCTCCAGGCACCCATGTCCAACCCGTTCCTCCGGTTCCACAATTTTCTCGAGCCTCTATGTAATACATGCACTCTTTGAGGAAATCCAAGTCTATTGGATCTCCACCATATAATGGGTTATTTGCCAACTAATTTGCAATGATCCGTCCTTTGATGGACTTTTGATTGACAAAGGTTAACTCAAATTCACCCATCGGGGTAATGAAGCATCCAGCTTTCTTGGACAAGAGAACCTTGTGTTAGAAACATTTGAAGATGATATGTCTTGACAATCACTCATGTTTCTTGATAAGCATATAGTGCCTTGGACCGCTTTCGTTTACTGAAACATTATAGCAAGGCATTCCTTTTTTGCTGCGTATAGTGCGTCTCATAGTCTAGCGAGGTGCAACTAATGAAGTAAACCGCATGTTCATGTTTTTCATCGTCTTCTTGTGTTAACATGTAAGTGATTAACAAAAAAGAATTACTTAGATGGCCTAAGGGAATATCTAGGGTATTAATGTTAATATAAATAGGAGGACTAAAACGATGTAAATGAATTAAAGCAGTATGAAATAAATGTAAATAAATTATTCTATAGGAAATAAAACCCTAATATGCAAGAGAAGAGTAAGGAATGGACTCAGTTGATTAAAAGAGATTATCGCAGTTGTCGCATATGCCGAATCTGAACTTGGCGGTGCAAAAAAACACTCAAGGGCCATGCGAAGGGTAGATCCAGGTTGTTTGAGATGACATAGGCACTTGGGAGTGTCTTTGGGGTGCCCAGGCGCCTCGGTTTGCAATCTAGGCGCTCGGAACACTGCAAATACTCAAAATATGAATCATGGTCACTAAGTATCTTCGAATGCTTCATGTTTGTCGCATTGGATTCGTCAGATAAACTGGAGAATCTCCCACAATGCAAAGATAAGTATCTAACCCTAGAAAAATAAAAGATGCATATGAATGGGTCGGACTGACCTCAACCGCCAAGCTAGTGGACTTATCACTAAGCGTTGCACTACATTACGGACCCTGATGTAGTTTTGGTGTGTGTGTGTGTGTTGTGTCCTATGTGCTCTCGTGTCAGTCACACTTTGTGAAGTAGTGAACAATAGTAGCTATAAAAATGTAAGTAGCATGTGTGTATGGAATAGAATAGAATCCCTCCCCTATTTAGTGTGTGTGATGTAGATGTCTCATTAGGAAATAAGGGATAAAATATGTGGAACAATCACTCACAAAATCGCAATAGAAACTAATATGTAGAAAATATTACATATCTCAAATAGAAGTGTAAAATAAAAATAACACAACACAAAGAGACAATATTTAATGTGGTTCACCCAAGTTTGGATACATCCACCAAGAATCACTTGCTCATATTTGATTACAAGCCACCACTCTCTCAATACACATACCCAGATCTGTTTGGAGTCGTGCTCAACAAACTCTACAAAATTCACACACGAATTGGACACATCATCCGCAATGTTATATAATCCCTACCATATGCACAAAACTACATAAGTAGATAATTGCTTAAGTGGTTTTACAAAACCGTGGGTATCAAAACCATGGGCCAAAACCGTCCCATAAACCTATGGCTCAAAACTCTCGTCCATATGAGAAAAACACGTTTCTCGGTATATTGGGCATGTTTTTCGAGGCCAAAAAAATTCTCGAACCCCAACGAGACAAGCGTGGAAAGTGTACAATACTCTTAGTGTGAGCTTGAACATTTTCACACATGAAAACAAACTCCATGACCTAACAATCTCCTAGCTTGAATGCATGGCACTATGTGGATGCAAGTGATGTAATGAATGTAGCCCTACATGGAGTGATAGCAAAGATAAGATGAAATGACCTAAGACCCTTATTATGGTCTTATAACTTTATATTTATAGAGCTCTCAAGTTTAATTTCGTAATTAATCCTGACAAGGCCGACTAAAAAGAAGATAAGGATGACCAACAACTAGAAGTGACCCAAAAAGAAGTGGAAGAGGTTGTGCATGGGCCAGGGCACCTCGGGTGCCCCAATATAGGTTGACAGTGCCATGATCTCGAGGCTAGAATGTTGGAAAGGTCGTGAAATGGACTGATAGATATCGGAAATACGCGGGAAGACGAAACAAAAGATAAGAAAAAGGTGGCCAAAAGGTGGGATTAATTAGTACTTGTACACTTGAGAACCTTCTAAATAGTAGTATAATATCGAGCTAGATATTGTCTAATGTGTAATATTTGTGTCTACATTTGCCCCCACTTTATGTTGGTGAGCGAAAGCTCGGTAACTTAAATTATATAGAGATGCATACTTGATAACCATGTAGAGTGTAGAATAAGACGTGTCAATGGACTAGACTCAAGCGTGGAATGACTAAAAGAAAAATGTGGAGGAGCGTGGATTCTAAAGATGAAAAATGTGAATAAAAGTGATGAGAGTGAACCTAGGGTGGAACACATGTGTAGATGTTGCATGTGTGTAGTGTACCTACATCGTTAGTATGTTAAGTACCATCATGGTGTGTTGTCATTGTCGTCGTCGTCGTTGTTGTTGCCCCCAATTTGACTATTTGTTTCTCATACGGCGGACCTGCAAGGAGAAAATGATCAAGTAGTCAAATATGTATGTATGTAAAAATGTTGTGTAAAGTACGCAAATGTAAAATATGCTAGAATAGAAAGTGTAAATGGAAAAATGGAACATGTGCACTGATTTATGTCGAGCAAAAGGGTGTAGAAGGATATCTTGTAGTGTTGCGAGTTTTTTGAGTGATCTCACGCCACCTCGGTGAAGAAGTGTAGAGAGAAAATGCTCGTGTCCTCCAATTCTAACTTCTTACTGCTGAAATTTGTTGAAAAGATCTCTCGTACTACACCGGGTTTTTTTAAGGCGATCCTATGCCACTGGATGGAGAAGTGTAGAGATGCCACCCACTTTGTAACCCCTGAGCTTGTAACCACTCCGCAGAATTGCCGAAGGACACTATGTCCTGTTAAGGCCATTGTGTATGGAGTTCGTAGACTAGTCTGAACTCACTCATTGTGTGTAAACCGGTGTATATACATTGTGTTAGTAGAAACCATGAATGATGCCCCCTCTTTGGGGGCACATGTAATGACCCCTGAAAGGAGAATGCGGCCCCAAAAGAGGACCAACTACACTATGACCTGTAGAACTCTACCCTACGTGGGAAGGGGAAACACTTGGTAGATACCAAGGCATGCACAAAAGGGGATGGCTAGCCAATACAAGTGTTAGTCCGAACACATGCATGCAAATAAGTGTAAAAGACATAGATAATGTAGAAAAACTACCAAGTACAATAGTGTAAACACGCAAGAAAATAAGTAGACCACACAAAGCAAGTTTCAAACATGGTACATCACTCATGATGTCGCAAGACACACAAGGCCATCATGGTCACAAACAACATACAAGTGTGTACACAAAGCGAAAGGAAAAGCCCACAAATAATGGCAAATAACATGACAAGTAAAAACAAACATGTAGTCATGGGAACATGTAGTCAAAGCGTGTAGAAACAAATAATAAAAGATGCTAAGTACAAAATGAAACAATAACACATGTATAAGTCAAATGTGGATGCCCCCAATGACCAATATAGTAAGGGTAGAAGGTGAGCATCCATGTCGCGTGTAAATGTCTTGTATCTGCGATCACACTAAAAAAGGCATGAACGCACATGTGTGTATGATAATGACATATAGGAAAGCAAGCTAACATGTGTAGTAGAATGAGCATGTAAAACACTAGTAAGCAAGAGTAAATGCTACCAAGACAATGCAATATGTTGTGGATGGATGGAATGGAATGCAATATGGAATGATAGAGCAACGTGCCCCCCGAGTGGATGGAATGTGTATGTAGTGAGGTTCATTTTATTTTCCCCCTCAACAATCAATAATGAACCATAAACGAGAGTGCGTCATCGGGAAATGATCATGTCTAATGTGTTGTGATGAGTATGTATGTGTAGTGGTGATGAAATGTGACATGGGGAGAAGATGTGCATGAACCCTATAGCCAAAGTGTATATCATGACTTTGTTGATCGAGGAGTGATGATTTATCCCTAAGCGTATATCACTATAGAAGGAGTGTGTGGGAATGAGATATATGGAAAGATGCGTGTGGACCCTATAGCCTAAGCATATACCATGACTTGTTGAATGGGTGAGTGATGATTTAGCCCTAAGCGTATATCACTACATGATGAATGGATGGGAATGCAACATATGGAAAGATGTGCATGGACCCTATAGCCTAAGCGTATACCACAACTTGGTTGAATAGAGGAGTGATGATTTAGCCCCAAGCATATATCACTACGAGATGAGTGATGAGGGTGTATAAAGTGTATATGAGTATGCGGTGGATAGCGGAAGGTGGTGATTTAACACTAAGTGTAGACCACTATGTGATGAATAAGAATGAGGTGGTGATTTAGCCTAAATCGTATACCACTACGTGATGAATAAGAATGAGGTGGTGATTTAGCCTAAAGTGTATACCACTAAGTGATGAGTAGGATAGATGATGATGTAATAGAATGACGTAGAATAAGATAATAGAATATGTGATGATAGGGTGTAAGAGGATAATGAGACATAGATAAACATAGTGGTGATTTAACCTAAAATGTATACCACTAGCATGATGATTGGAGGCATGATAATGCAATGGAATAATTTAGAATTGAGAAAAGAAAAATGTAATAGGATGATATAATAGAAGATGATAGAATGTAATAGGATGATGTAGAATTGATGAAAAGAGTGGTGATTTAACCTAAGGTGTATACCACTATGATATGTGATGATGAGTGTGGGTGACGATATAGCCTAGAGCGTTGGTCACTAGTTCATGGAATGTGGTATGATGACATGTCGCATGTAGGTAAGGTCCATTTGATTGGTAAACCCTCGGCAATCGAGTATGGACCGAGGAACTAAAGTGCATCATAGGGTGGTGAGTGCAGCGCGTAGAAGACAACAAAGTGTATACGACCAAGGTAGGTGAATGTGTGGTGTAGAATGTGAATGTAATGTAATAAATGTGTAGGTAGAAGTAGAATGTGTAATGATGATAGATAAAACTAGACCCAAGTATAAGGAAATCTAGTGTAGGATGTAGAATAGGTAGGATGTATGAAGGCAATGTGGGTATGGAAGGTGTAGTAGATAGAAGTAGAATATGTAGTAGAAAATTAAAAGCTAGATCCATATAATGTAGCCCAGTTGAACGTAAAATGCGTAGATAGAAAGTGAAACTAGACTCATATAAAATGACGGCTAGTGTAGTATGTATAAGATAAATGATGTAGAAATGACTAGTAGATGAGGTATGGATAATAGGATGTGTGGTGTGTGAGGTTCAGTGTAATGGTAACCCCTCAATAGTCCAGTGTGAACCGAAGCACTAGGGTGCGTCATTGGGTAACGAGGGTGTTATAAGCGCAAGATAGGAGTGATGTTAGATGTACGATGATACGAGTATGCTTAGAAGAGAGGAGGGGGGGACCAATAAGGTTTAGTGATGGAGGTCTAACAATTGGTGATGGAGATGATGACACCTTAGGATGATAGTCGAGAAAGGGTGGTATGTGAGACAAGCGTTGCGTGGGGGAATGAAGCCAATAGGCATGCGATGGGTGTACGTAAGACCAATATTGAGGTGTAGTAAAGTGTGTGGGTGATGGCAAACGAGGTGGGATCGTGCACGTGTGGAAGTAAACGAGTCATGTGGAATGAAGCGAGGAGGTAACCACCGGTAGGAGGCAATAGTAGTCCTAGGAATAGGCCTATGACGGTGTGTAGGACTAATAGAATGGAGTGGGCACATAGGGGCTGGTTGAGACGATGGGGTAGGAAGAGGATGCAATGTTGGTGATGTCAGGAGCTGTGTGAGGGAGAGGAGGAGGTGCAGGAGAAGCGGAACTAAAATGTGAGGATGCTGGAGGTGAATGAGGGATGTCATCAATGGAGACAACTCAGTTGTCATAGATGAAATTAAGGTGTAAGTGGTTGATGTAGAAAATAGCTTGGGATTTACGGATCCAATTTATTTAAGAGAAGCAAATCACAGTGGTTGATTGCTTGATTAACTAAGGGAGGAGAAGAGTGAGAGGACCAACTGTGATAGGTAACTTAATAACACCATAAGGCCTCTTGAATAGAAAGTCAATTTACGATGGAGGGTAGCCAATAGATTGTAAAAGAGATAAGGAACATGTACTAATAGGAGAAGATGGATCAACCTTAGTGTTGTTGATAGGGGTTGAGGCGATAAGGGCATGTATGTATAAATGGTTGGATGTGAATGTAGCATGATAGTCAGTGTGAGAAATAAATAATAGGTGGGGTCGTATCAACGTTGGCGACTAAGAAGTCGAGTGCTCCTACATCAAGAGGTGGTGTGGCATGGTATGCATGATTAACGGAAGAGTCCATAGCCTTTTTGTCGCGTTGGTTGGATTATTTGTTAAAAAGTTTCACTTTACCCTTGTCCTTAGTAGGAGGAGGGCTAGTAGGTTTAGGGAATTTGAGTTGGTTATTGTCAATTAGATCTTGAATAATTGCGCGAAGTTTCATACAATGGTTAGTAGAGTGACCTACACAATGATGGTAATCACAACGGAAGTTTTCATTGTAATTGCATCCTTTGGGTCGCGATGGGTCTAACTCGAGTGGTGGTAGGAGGGTGATGATTTTGTTATCGAGGAGTTTTTGCAAGATGAGGTGCGGTGTCATGTGGAGGTCGGTAAATGTACGTCGAGGCGGTTGGGATGGTGCCTCCTTAGAAGGTGTAACAGTGTTAACTATGAGTTTAGTGTCGACAAGCTTAGACATAGAGGGTTTAAATGGTGTCTTGTTTGGAAAATGAGAGGAGGATGAAGGTTATTCCTGATACTTTAGTTTGCCAATAGAGAGAAGCTTAGATTCACGAAGCTTAAGAGTATGACATAGTTGGTCAAAAGAAGAAAAGGTTTCAAAGAGAACACTTTCGTAGAGAGGTGGTAAAAGGATTTATATAAATAAATCTTACAACTCAGAATCAACAAGGACGTTAGTCATTTTGGCAAGATTATTTTTGTAGTGTAAAACATAATTAGCGAAGTGCTCATTGGGGCCCTATTTAAGTTGTGCTAATTGGGTGTAGGTCATCTTAGAATCGACATTGATGGAGAATTGTACAAATGTAAGTAACATGTGTACATGGAATAGAATGGAATCCCTCCCCCTCTGCAATATGTGATGCAGATATCCTAGCTTGAATGCATGACACTATGTGGATACAAGTGATGCAATAGATGCATCCCTAGATGGAGTGATAGTAGTGATAAGATGAAATGACCTAGGACCCTTATTATGGTCTTATAACTTTATATTTATAGGGCTCTCAAGCTTAATTTCATAATTAATCCCGATAAGGTCGATTGAGAAGAAGATAAGGATGACCAACAGCTAGAAGTGACCCAAAAAGAAGCGAAGAGGTTATGCATAGACCGGAGCACCCGGAATGGGACCGGGGTGCCTCGGGGTGCCCCAATCAGGCTAGGGTGCCCTGATTTCAGGCTATAATGTCAGAAAAGTCGTGAAATGGGTTGATAGATATCGGGAAATACACAGAAAAGACGAAACAAAAGATAAGAAAAAAGTGGCCAAAAGGTGGGATTAATTATTACTTTGTACACTTGAGAACCTTCTAAATAATAGTATAAGACCAGGCTAGATATTGTCTAAGGTGCAATAATTGTGTCTACAACAAGCTAGAGAGACATTTGTAGCTCGAGAATACATAATGAGAGAGTGATCCACCTTAGGTGGCACGAGCGTGGGCAGCGATAATAGAAAATGCTTGGCGATTCAAATGCCTCATGACACTCAACCATCCGGACATTGCAACAACCCTTCTTTAACAAATTATTGATTGGATGAATAGCACAAGTTAAATTAGGTATGAACCTACAAATTGTTCCAAGCTTTCCAAGAAAGGACACGATGTCGACTTGTTAGTGGGAAGAGTCATCTCTAATCTTGCTCAAATTTTTATTGGATCTACATTAATCCCTCATGAAGAGATGATATAACCCAACAACTTCCCTCATGTCACTCCAAATACGCACTTCTCTAGATTTAACATGGCGTCATATTCAGTGAGATGAGAGAGGATGATGCGAAGCACCTCAGGGTGATCACGGTGCCTCTTGGCCTTAGCGAAAGATCATCAACGTACGATTCCATAATCTAGCGAATAATATTGTGGAATATATTGGTCATTCATTGCCCATCGATAGGTGGCACCAACGTTCTTAAGAGTGAGCGACATGATTGTGTAGCAATAGGGGCCCCAAGAGGAGTAGTGAAAGTGGTCTTTGTCGATTCTCCTCGGAGATCCTAATCACGATTGTAACCCAAGAAACCATCCATGACTGAAAAATGGCTCATATCTAGCCATTGCGTCCCACAATAACATTGATGGAAGGTAACGGGAAATCATCCTTGGGACATGCCTTGTTTATGTCCCAAAAATCAATGCATATTCGAATTTTCCCATTCTTCTTGAGAACGGGGACTATATTTGATACCCACATTAAATAATTTACAGTTTGATGAATCCCACTTATAGGAGTCTTATAACCTCTTCTTTGACCATCACTTTGCCACTTTCGGCTTCATAGGTCTTGACTTTTGTTTGATGGGGGCATCAAGTTTGGTTACGAGATTATACACTTTAACGTGGGGAGAAATTCCTGTTATCTATTTGTAGTTGAAAGCGAAGGCTTTTGAATTTTCTTTGAGAACCTTTGTATGAATTTCCACTTCTTCCTAGAGTTAAATAAGAACCAAGTTTCAATGTCTTAGGATCTTCCTTCATCCCAATATTTATATCGATGGTCCCTTCGATTAAAGAGGCATTGCCTTCTTCAAACTCGGGCAGGGTTGGATGTATTTTTAGCTCTCCCTCCTCCTCTACTTCATAGATCTCAAGGCCTTTCGATGAGTAAGGAACCATCGTACGATCTCCAAAATAGGAGGAAGAGTGAGGTATGAGACCGAGGCCCTTCTTGTGATGTGCGGGATGAAGGTCGGTGTACACATTAGCGTAACCTAGTATAACATCATCATTCTCTGCATAATCTAAAGCAACATGCTCGTTCTCAATCTCAACATACGCTATAATTGTATTGGTAGGCATTTTTGAACTAGGGTTCAATTCAGTTGAAATAGTGAATTTGGTATCTTGAAATCTTCGCTTGGATAAAAACAAGAAGCGGAAGTAGCCATGGAATCAACTAAAAGGTTATTTTCATGTGGGATAACTTCATGGATATAAAGTCAAAACCTTTTCTTAGGTTAAGTACAATAGTCTTATAGAGTTGCAAGTGTTACTCGCTCTAGTCCATAAACTTCTCAAACTTGGTTGGAGACTAGTAGAATCACCCAAAAATCTAATATTGCAATCACCCATTCTTTTAGCTCAATGAGACCAAGAAGAAGAGCCTCGTTCTCAACACCATTATTCATGTGTTTAAAATTGAGCTTAAAGGAAAAAGGCATAACCTTCCCTTCCGAGGAAGTGAGGATTACACCTACCCCAGAACCAAAATAACACTTCTCTCCATCATAGTTAAGCATCCAAGAATTACTAGGGAAGATTGATGTTTGATCATTTCTAGTATCTTCTTCCTCCACTTCCGAGACCTCAACCATGCAAATCTCTTTGGTTGGAAGAGATCCGAGCCCTAGAGTATGTCATATGCCCAAGGAGTCGAAAGGGAGGAGAATAGGCAAGTTGTTCTCCAACAACTCGACAATCTTAGCTGAGGTTTTTGTTGATATTATCTCAATAACAACAATTTCATCTTTAGTTGCAAAAAACCCCTCAATTAAAATGGAGGTTTCCAGTTCCATCGTGGGAATCAGTTTAGACTCTGGTGTTGTATCTTTAGGTTTGTTCACCTGATTGGTGGGC
Organism: Taxus wallichiana var. yunnanensis; assembly: GCA_018340775.1. NCBI lineage: Eukaryota > Viridiplantae > Streptophyta > Pinopsida > Cupressales > Taxaceae > Taxus > Taxus wallichiana. The sequence continues at coordinate 595,017,369 of CM031243.1, forward strand.
AGTTTGAACTCGCTTTGGACCCAGGTTTCTTCTTTAAGTTGGCTAGGTGAATATCGAAAGGCTTTGGGTCACCCTGAGCGATGAAGACTTTCCCCAAATGCAAGAATCTAACTTCTGGAATAGTGTGGAAGGGATTGCCTTCATCCGATGGATCCAAGGCCGACCAAGAATCATATTAAAGTCGGTTTCCCTATCTTTAATATAAAACTCGAGTTAGAATCATCATGGGTCCGAGAGTAACCGGGAACATTATAGTCCCTATGAACGTTGCTTTGAGACTGTCGTAGCCTCTCAACATATTTCTAGTTGAGGAACAATTGGTTTCCCTGTAGCCTAACTTTTGGAGGAATGAAAAGGGGACAATATTAACAACTTTGCCCCATCATCAATCATTGCACGTTTAACGTAATTATTATATATCCATACTTGTAAATACAACGTCGGGTTACATGTATGCGTGTGAGCTCGACATTGGTGGACATCTTCGATGTCGAAGATGAATCCAACATCTCTTTCAAAGCTACCTAAGAGGATAGATGTCAAAGTTTATGTGGTTGATTTTTTCTTCAAACAAAGGGGTAACATTAATCAAGTGACCAAGACCCAACGCTTCTAACAGAGCTACTCGATGAGCACAAGAGTTCTTCAACAAATCCAAAAAGGAGATGTGAGAAAAGATCTTGGTCAAATTTGTAATCAAATCATATGCCCCTACCAGCCTCGGAAGTGTTGGAGTGTCATCCGACATAGATGGATAGATGAGAATAGGATGCATTAAGTAATCATGAGTTCTTGTAGCTACGTTAATTTGAGGTTCAATGTCTAATTCGATGAGGGCCATGATCTTAGTTTGTTGTCGACCATCTAATGGATGTGTTACTAGTGGGTTTGAAGAAGTGGAAGCTTCGTGGTCATTGTTTCCCACTGGTTACCCTTGTTTTTGCATTGGGGGTTTAATTTTTCATTGTGGTATGCGTCGAGAAGAGGGTCGTTAAAGATCCTAAGAGGAGTGTTTTGAGGGGAAACGGGTCCCATGCTAGCATTTTGTGTTGGCTCTATAGGATTTGCCAAAAACATCTTGATGAAGAGTTGCCTTTGGTCCTTTGGTAGGCATATGTACGAACTTGTTATAGTCACGACAAGTTCTAACATCATGCCCTCGACCCTATGGAAGCCGCAATAAAGGTCAAGATCATAATCCTAAGGTCTTTGATTTGTGTTACTTGTTGTCCAAAGTTCTTGTTGTTGTTGTAATTAAAGTTTGGGGGCCTTTGCCCTTGGTTTTGAAGTGTTAACAACATTCAACTTTTTGGCTTGATCAGTTACGTCATCCATTGTAACACCACGATTCTTATTGAGGACCTTAGGTCCTTGATTATTGTTGGAATTGTTGGGGTAATTTGAATTACCAGGGAGAGAGTGATTAGTCTCCCATTTGAACCATAGGTCTTTTCCGCTTGATCAATGTAGAGAGCACCTTCTAATACCTCCTCGTAGCTCTTAAGGGGGAAATTTTGGACTTCTTCCTTTGTTTCTGGTTAAGGGAATAAAGGAATAAATCCAAAGCCCGTCTAATCCATATTGGGAGCACTCACCATAGAGTAGAGGACTGTTGCCACCTCCGAATGAAGTGGGCATCGATTCATTAGGCTCTTTCTTTATGTGGAGGAATTCCTCGATTCATGTTCTTAACAATTTGTTCATATCAAACACCTTTATGAACTCAGATACGAGTTACTTAAAGGAGTGTACGGAGGCTTCAAGTATCCTGTAATACCAATCGAGAGCGACCTTCTCAAACGTCTTAGAGAAGATCTTAGCTACAACCACATCATATGGGAGTAGCTCTATGATGGAAGTTGCATATGCCTTAATATGTGTGTTTGGATCCGCCCTTTAAATTTTTGCGAGTCGGGAAATGGTCGTGGAAGCATTACACTTTGTATAGTAAAGTCCAAGGGCTCCTTAAGATATTCGGCATATGTGCCCAATGCGTATGACTCTATTATAGACAACCCTTTGTGGGGAGGTGGAGTAGGCATAGGAGGTTGATATGACACAACGTAAACATTTGTAGAGGCATAAGACATCCCTTGTGGTTGAGTATATGAGCTAGGAAAAGAGAACATGTCCACTGCGGCAATTTGGAATGCATGTGCAAGTATGAGGGAGCGATGTTTTGATACGGAGTGGGAGGTAGAAAACTAGGGAATGTCACATTGCAGGTTGGGATGACATTCAGAATGCTCTTCCTGACCGGGTGCCTATTGAGGGTATCCGTCAGGTGTGAGGGGGCATATCTAACGTGCCTGATCCATTGAGGAGATCTCTAGGGCTAGGAATGCCCATGCAAACTAGAGGTGGCGGTGGTGCCAAGGGTACATGGCCAAAATTATGCACATACTTAGGGATTCTGTCTTGCGCTCTAAAAGATATAGCTTGGGAGGGATGAGCAAGCTCTAGTTCTCTAACCCTATTTACCAATGTTGAAATTACATCACCCGCAGACGGTGTTGTGTTCAACTTGGGTGCATTTTGAGCCTAGTTGGGAGGAAAAGGTACGTGATGTCCTACTATAGCTTGATCTTTGAGAAGCCACCCCTCTTTGAATATGTTTCTTGTAGGAGGAGCGGTGTGCAAAGTCATTCTAGAAAATAAAATCAACATATTGATGATTACCGGTCTAGGGACTGGTCTATGTTGTTGAAGCGTTGCTCACTTGGGAATAGCGCGCACTAGGTATTCCTCATCTAACAATGGGAGTGAATCAGACTACATACTTATTTTGTGGTCTCAAAAAAAATTCGAGGATTGGAGTCGACTCTCAGATGAATGTCATGTTGTTAGAATTGGAGAGTTCAAGTTATGACCCATGTATAAGTTGGTGATGAACCATTGTTGGTCCCTTGAGGAGGAGTATGAGGTGAAGGGAGATTAGTTGAGTAGTTGTTAGCCCACCCCCCAAATAGTGATGGTGTTGTGTATACCCATTTGGTAGTAATGCGCCTCAAACAATTCCTATCCCGACATATTCGGGGGGTATATGAATACCTCGTAGAATAATGGGAGAGGAGGAAGATGGATGAAATAAGGTAAGACAATGGAAACAAAAAGAGACTATCTCTTCACGTCGGGTTCACCAATTTGTACAACCAAAAATCAACATGTGACATTCAATCGCACTCGACCACCCAAGGTCGTGGAGGGACATCCGATGTAGAATGAGTGGATGGTTATATGAAGCGGAAAAATGTGTGTATGTGATAAACAGGTTATCAGGGAAACCTAATGTCCTCCATATGCACCAAAGGTATCTAATTGTCAAGGGAAATGAAAGCCTCTCTAACCTGAATTGGCGTAATGGAGCGATCGAGGATGACACACAAACATAAAAATATGTCAATTTCTATGTGTGAAACTTGCTCAACTAGTTATAGAATCGTGGAATGTGACCAACGGGTGCCTCGTAATGATGTCCAGACAAGGTCATGGAATAAATGAGAGAGGCGTAGTTCCGCTAGATCCATGCATGATGAGCTAGTTCAGGCTAGTCGGTGCGAAAGCTCTATAAGCGTCTCTGTTTAGGATGTTCAACTATCTAATAATATCTGGTGGATGTGGGGATGTTCTAAAGACTAAGGCACATAATCCAAGTATCTAAATCTGTGATTTCTTTGGGCCCGTTTGGTTGGGGGACCCTAAGATCACAACCGTAAACTCTCTCTTGTTATGGTCCGGGAATGGTCATGTGTGCATTTGTGTAATTTAACTATGAAATAAAATAACATGTTATTCTAAATAAATAAAAGATAACTATGTTTTTGTATTTTCCAATACAGAATAAATAAAGCAATAAACAACAATCTAATCTAATTTAAACTAATATTTTTGTATTTTTTGAGCTTTATGGAATTAACAAAGGAAAATGAAGAAATGAAGAAATAAATTGCCTCTAATTCTAATTAACAAATCCTATACAAATAAATAGTTGGATGTAACTATTTATCTGTGCAATAGTATATTTAATCTATCCTAATTAATTCAAAGCTTTTTCCAATATGTAATTGTGGAATTTTAAATCCTCTGCCTACCTCAGAGACACGAGAAGAATTAAAGCTTCGAGAAGCTTTTCTTCCCCTGTAACTTCCTGGATAGAATATGAGAAGATTTAATGGAGACCACAATTTGGACCAGGAATTACGATTATCAATGATGATATAAAAGCCTTCCTCCGATATTCTTCCCTCACAAACCCACGGGGATAAGTTGAAAGGATCTATCACCGAAACTTCTATAGAAGAAATGAAAGATTTTGAAAATGATCTATCTATTTGCAATGATGATTGAAATGGAAATAACATTTGTTGCACTAGTAGATAAATGTGCATACATATTCAGAAGTAAAGAAATGAAGAAATGAAGAAACTCAATAACAACCCCAACCTGGAAATTACAGTGTTAAGGCAATGCCAGTTGTGGTATCACCTTGTGTCCCCTCAGTTATCTTTTCCAATCTTCTATGTCCACGTGAGTCCAAGGAACTGGGAATGCAGAGGAAGCAAGAAGAAGGTGTTGGAGCAATGTTGGCTTCAAGGGTTTGTAGCAATGAGTAGAGGAAGTGCTTGGTTGTGTGGTCTCTAGCAGGATTTCAACAACATAACAGTGCAAACACAATAAAAATATTTGGCCATTTGTTTTAGAAGAAGCAATGATTTTATAGAACGTTAGTTGGGCAGTGCTCTACCACACTTGGTAGCCATGGGGTGCCACATCACAATGTGGAGGGTCAGTTAAACACTCAATCAATAATTAGAAGTGGAAGAGGAGGTTGATATTGTAACATCCCCATTTTAAGATACTAGAACAAGGGAAATTTTTAATTTTTTTAAACAACGTTCCCTGTTATGAATTATATAATTCAAACACACGTTCAAGTTTTAATAATTGTTCTCTGCCCAAACAATGCAGTTTGGATCACACAATTTCCCTTTAAAACTAATGTTCTCTGTTCACATATTTGTAATATGGAACACACATTCAGTGCCATTCAATCATATAACAGATTCCATATGTTGCTGTAAATGACTCGAAGAACTACCGATCTCCCATTTTCATGGCTCGGAGTTTCAACGATCTCTCATTTCATGACTCGGCAACTTACCGATCCTTCATGTTCATTCATGCATAGTATAATATATATACAAGGTTCTCTTACTGTTTCCGGTTATCGAAGTGATCCATTTAAGAAGCCTATCTGAATATCTGTTACTGATATTCATCTGACATCCTGCATCTTAAATTAGGTGATTAGGACAACGCAACCAGCACTTGCGATACTTTGGCCAAAGATTTTCACATGCTTTGCATGATCATATTCTGGATGTGATACACACCAACGGAATACGTCCTTCACCTCACTTAAATCTCGTTATCTAGAATGGTCTTTCCTGGTTCTACCGGTCCTTCCAAATTAAGGTCAAACTCTAATTCTAACTAGCATGAGCGAGTATAGGAAGTTACTCATGGTAACTAAAGATACGTAGACATACGATGTCGTCCTGAGGCGACTCCATGTGTCTAGTTATCTTTAGTCCTCCTGAGTTACTCCGTATACGTGATCACACTCCTATCCCCACCCAAGAACTTAATATTCAAACATGTAATCTTGATGATTTAATTCGAGAGGGCATTGTAATATGTCGGCTATAACATTGTGTCGTCATGAAGGCCCGCCTTCATGAAGACACCATCTTTATGAATGGCGTATGTCGATGTCTACTGGAATCCTCCCATCGAGTACACATCCAAATCAAATGATTTGGTTATGATCTTAGTATTTAAGATCAACTTTCAAAGCAACCATCTTTGATCCTTTATCCTCGTTCTTGTTACGGTTGAATGTAGCTAAGAGAGATTAAATTTGTCTTCTAGCTTACTATGCATCTTTTCCTTCATACCGAAGGGTTGCATTTTCTCTACTTGGTTCTTTTCTTAATCCTTAGATTAAAGCGGCCCATTACCGATAGACTTAATAAGTTTAACCTATTAAACTTAACCAAGTTTTCCACAACTGAAAACAAATTCAGATTACGGCTTATTAGACGTCATTAAAATGAGGTTTAATTCTCAATGAATATGTTTATTTATTCTCCTTAACTTTACATAGTTAAGGTCTTTTAGCCCTGGATATATTTTTCCCATATCCTTACTTTCTGAATTTAACATTCGAGGCTATTAACGGAGTCCGAAAACGAAGTTCGGTTGCTCCTAAGTTATTTGATATTCCTTAGCTTTCAAGCTAATCCTGAATACCTATCAGTTATGAGATCATGTTCTTCCTAATCCTTTTTAATGTCAATTAAAAATTCATCTTAACCCAAGTATGAACTAATTACACATTTCAACGTAAAAGTTGCATTTAGGTAAGAATAGATATCAGTTCCTTTTAAATTCATCCAAAAACATTTGAATAATTCCAAATCAAGAATTAATGTTATATTCCCAACTTAATCAACAATATCAAACTGATACAGTCATTAAAATATCACACTTGTATTTGTATTCATCAATCCATTTCATAATCTATACATTTGCCAGTCCAAATTACTGGACTTTGTTTATATAAAACAACATTACAACTCATAAGATAGAAGAATGTAATTTCTTCTTTTCTTAATTCCTCGTAGAGGAATAATAACTATCAAATACAATCCATCTTCAGTCAATCAAAAGAAGTATCAGAAAACAACCATGTCTTCGTTTTACTCAAGTTCCATCTGCAAAATTACTTGCACGGGTCAGTTCATTGAACTGAGCATATTAAGCACTTGTCATTAAAATGAGGTGCTTTTAATTAACTGTCTCAATAAAAGAACCCTGCTTTTATGAAACGTTAATATGAACATCAATCAAGAATTAAGTATCAAAAAGAATGAACAACATGACAACTGAATCATCTAAATACCATCCCAATCAGTCAAAGAACTACTGTCCTTTTTCCTAAATGATCATTACAAAAAGTAATTTCCTTCAAACAGTTCCAGATTACAACCTCTGTAAAAACTAGGAACACACGTAAGCATACTGCTGTTATAACATAACTGCTATCCATTCCATTCCCTTACATTAGTAATAAATGCAAAGGATAAAATTTGACTGAAAACATAAACCAATTTACCTTCCTTTCAGTCCATGCAACTCATTTGATTTCAAGTAATCAAATACAGATGAGAAAAGCAAACAACAATAAAATGTAGATGCTTAAACCAAAGCAATACAAAATTCGTTCCATAACGATTACAGATTTCTAACTGTATAAGAGAAGAAATGACCATTATTCCAAGTTATCCATCCTCACTCCTATTCCTTTCCTCATGATCTTGATAATTTAATCCAAACGAGACACAAATCAAGATAACAGTTCAGAGTAAAACTTACGAAATCCATTCAAAATTCACTTTCCAACAGCAAGGAATAAATCCATTCCTATTCTGCTTTTAATAAAAACAAGGAAGAATTTATCATCCATATCATTACTTCCTTTAAATCAGGCACATACGAATACCAAAAACAAGTTGGTAAAACATCGTATCCATCATAGAACAAGCAATATAAAGAATGCATACTATGTTCTTACTGTACTAGAAGAATTCATACTTCTTTCACTGTATTATAACCAAATGAACAGTTATACAGTCGCTTAATCAAATATTCACACGACTTTCTATACCTATGAACGCACACAGTTCATAAATAATAATTTGCACTTTGCTATAACCTACAACAAGTCCAACCCGTATTGTACAGTAAAGCTCTATTGTTGCTATTTCCAGAACTCAAACAGCAAGAAGAGAAATATTCATTCCTGTAATTATTTCCCTAAGAAAACATCCATTTCCTTGAGCAAACTCAAAGCAGAATCACTCAAGTCGAGTTCATTTTTTTTTTTTTTTTGAATGACAGTGCAAAATCAGAGATCACACGAAACATTTAAATCTTCCGTTTGTACAGAAAGAAAACAACACTCAGAAAAATAATCTAAATATCACTGTCACTTCCATCAAGCCGAATCCAAAATGCTCAATGGATCCCCAATTACCATTTCTTTCAAAATCTAAAACAACAGAAAGAAGAAGAACTCGTTTCCTTATAATTTTAGTAAAGAAACAATCATTTTCTTCAAAATGTAATAAGAACACCCAAGTCGTGTTTGTTTTATAATGACAGCTCAAACCCATATTGACAATAGAACGATTGTTCAACAATGTCAAACAAACTCACACAACATGTACAATTTTCATTCAATATGCCATTTGTAAAGAAATACCCAGTTCGAGTTCCTTATCAACAGACATTTCTACCCGAAATCCCATTCTTCTATTTCACAATGATGTGCAGAACCCAGAAATGCAATATTCATATAACAATACCTATATCAAGGCAAACCCGCATAGGGTATTAAATGTGCAAGCTTGGTACAGTCAAAACAGTCTCAAACAACAAGCTAATTCACATGTATTTCATTCGTTTGCACAGAAATTCAAAGCCAAGTTCGTTTTCACGAAGACAGTTCGAATCAGAAGATCAAACCGCAACCACAAAACACAATAGAATCAACTTTCCATCACAGCAAGGAGAAAACATAGTCATTTATAATTTCAGAAGAAAAACAGTTACTTTCTCCAACTCCCACGAATACCCAAGTCATATTCATCCTTCCACTTTTACAAAAGAAAAGCACAACGCACTCAGAATATTACTATCACTTCCATCAAACCGAGCCCATAATGCTCAATAAAACCCAATTACCATTTCTTTCAAAATCTAAAACAACAGAAGGAAGAGGAACTCGTTTCCTTAAAAAAATTCAGTAAAGAACAATGTCAAAACAACTCACACAACATGCACGATATCATAATATAAAGAACGAATTCCCCAATATTGTCGAATCAATTCAACACAAAGATGTAAATCGTATTATAACTTAATACTTATGCAAAGACAGTTCAAATCGCAACAGCAAAGAAAAAAATGACTCTACCCAAATCATCTCAATCATGACAGCAAATCAAATAAACCCAAAACCCCCTTCATCAGAAGAGCAGGGTTGTTTTAATGAGACGTTTAAGCAAAGCAAGCAGTTTAAAGAGAAGGGCTTAACATGCCTGATAATCTTCCTTGAAGCTCGAAGAAAACCGCGCCTACAGGAGTTATTTCCTTCCACGGCGACAGGAGCAAACTTCCCAAACAATCACCTTCCGCTACAGGCTCAAAATAGCCTTAGATTTCCAAAGAAACAGAGATAACAATCAAACACAACTGGTTCGACAGAACCATGAAAAACCAAATGCAGAGCAACTTCCAAAAACCCGAACGAACACAATGAACAACAAAATTTCCTCCATACTCTTTCCAAGGCGGGCTGGTCGCGAAGACCAAGAAAATTAAATGCATTGAAGGCTCTACCTTTTCCTTTTTCCTCACGCCACCGCCGACTCGGGTTGGCGAATTGCCAAATTCAAATTTTGCATGAAAACCAAGTTTAGTCCCATGACTAACTGAATGCCTCTAACTTTTCCCTGTTCCCGCCAAACTTGGCACTGTCCACGCAAGGACCACATTCAATGCCCATTAAATTTCCTTCCATCCTTATCCTTTCCATCCCCCATGGGTCTGTGCGTCCCCTTCCTTAGGTTAGGATTAGTTTAGGATTTACAATAGTGTTCATACCTAGGTCATAGGTTAATAGAACTTAGATCTATTTTCACCCTTAGAATTTAAAAATCCACTTAGGATAGTAGTTAGGATATAAGGTAGAACTTAGGAGTAGATTAGGGTCTAATTCCCCTCACACTTAATTAATCAATTTCCAATCAAGTCCTTCCGATGTCAGTTATATTAACGTTAAGCAGGACATTTCGTCCCACGTTTCACATGCCTGAGCCACCCGCATCCAGGCATTTATCACCTTACGAGGTCTCACGTTACAACAGTGTATGGTTCAAGAATCGAACCTTTTTCCATTGGCATCTACGTGCCAGCTATTCATACCTAAAATCAGGTGTTGCAACATTTATATCAACCTTCAGTCTGGTTTAAAAAGTAAATCGACAAAGCGATCACAGAAGACCACGATACCTTGGATCAATGGAATTGATTCAAGGTGTCTTTACATTAATCGAATAGATTTCATCAAACATACGACAGATCTATCATCACATCAAAGAAACATACAAGCAATAATAATCAAGTTGTCCCATGTAAACAAATTACGGTATGCAAGAAATCCAGATTAGCAACACATTCCTTTAAGATCAAAAATATATCTTAACATGTTTGTCTTCATTTCAGCAGTTACAACATTAAGAAAGTAATCACCATGATAACTTACAAAAATTAGGGCGTTATAGATACAAATCAATCAAGCTTAAAATCAGCCAAATTGATCAAGAAACATGTGTTAGAGGTGAACTGGGTGAGCACACGTTTAAATCACACTTGAGAAGTCTCGACCAATTCTTGCACGAAACCACCGCTTACATAGGGCGGCGATTCGTAACCGCCACCCTATGGGTGGTGATTGCTGACAACCGCTGCCCAAGAAGGGAGCCATTTTTGTAACTAAAGGCCAAAACTAAAGGAAAAATAATGCAAAAAGATAAGGAAAAGGAGAAAATGGCTAAGTAAGACAATCTAAGCTATAAAAATATACTGCGCAAAGAGATAAAGGGGCTCGAACACCTTTGGAAAAGACATGAATAATCATTGGGGACTTTTGAATCATTTTCGACAATGTAGCACATGTAAATTTGGGTGTGTACATATTTCCCCCTTGGAGAAGCGTTTTAGCCATAAAAAGGTGTAAAACGTAGAATCTGAGTATGGTGTTCCCGAAATGGGGAGTTAGAAGTTATACTTGACATGCCCGTGTGCCAAAGTGACGCCGTCCAAGCTCCCATTGCCTGCAAAACGAAAAACAAGACTCAAGTGCAAATAGACATGATATCGAAAAATAAACGCTAAAACAAAATGACATGAGGACTTACCATTTGTGCAGGGATAGAAGTATACATGCGCCAGCACTCCAACCCTACAAAGCACACACACTCAACACGAAGTTAAAATAAAACATATATATGTATATATAACCATTCATTTTCAAATTCATTTGTACTTACCCTCATAGTGATTTTGGAGCTTTGGATTACATGTCACCGTTTTGAGCACGGATACAATCAAATCGAAGAGTACGTCGACGTGATCATGGCCCCATGAGTGAGAGACCCAATGGCTAAGACAAAGGTTAGTATTTTGCATTTGTTTATTTGAAACCTAAAATGTAAAAATTTGAAAAATCTACACCTAGGGGGGTTATTTTCACAAATCTCTTAGTTAAAACGTTCCCTAGGAGGTTGTCTAGGTGGGTTTGTCCTTTGTTTTGTCCAAAATGGTCAATTTTGTCATTTTTTACATTTTTGGGTCAAAGGGGGATAACTTGTCCATTCGGACACGACCACCCACCTGCACATGGTGGTGGTTTGTAACCATCATGGCAATTATGCAACTACCGCTCTGCGCATAGGGCGGCGGTTTTGTAATTGTCGAGGCAGAGGCTTATTTTGACCAACTTAAGTGATTTTTTTTGGATTTTAAGTTGTTTTATATTGTTTTTGATGAGCTTATGCTTTGAAACATTATGCTAACTTGCTCTTTTCTTGTTTTGGTGAATGCGGAAGGACATGTACGTTCGCTTGACCCGTTAGAGAGTGCGATTGGCTACTGAGACATTAAAACATGTTGTTTTATATTGTTTTTGACGAGCTTATGCTTTGAAACATGTTGCTAACTTGCTCTCTTTTCTTATTTTTGTGAATGCGAAGGACTCGTACATTTGCTTTGGAGCCGGCCAAAGAGTGTGATTGACTACCGGGCATTATTCATCAGTTGTCCCAGGAGGAGAGGGGCTTGTTACATCGGGGCCGACTATGGAGGAATTTACGACGCTACGATAGTGTTAGCTAACCACACACTATGTGATTTATTGAGCTACTTGGATGCCGACTGAATACTTTCTAGTTTCCTAGGGTTAGAGGAGAGTGGACTATCACTCTCGAGGATGTTTATAAGATCTTGGGTGTTCCGTGATTGGTATGACGATGGACATTGGAGAAAATTTCTTGGTATATCTAGATAAAGGGCATCGTATATGGGGGATGATGGGGCATCCAAAGTGGGCAACAAGCAGGGGTATATGGCTATCATTAGTTGTATTCCACACATATCCCCACTCTACTGAGGCCATTATTGGTATTTTGGCTTCGTGTTTGGTGGGGGACAAGGGTGAGGACAAGCTCTTGTATTATTGGGGTCTTATCATTATGGTTATTAAACAACATGGGAATATCTTTGCTTAGGGTGTGGACATTCTTGAGACCATATACCATGACTTATACTGCGTTGCCGTTGTGAGGCTACAGGGGAAATCCCCGAGCCATCCTAATTTGGTGATGTGCTAGTTCATGAGCGGATTATCCCTTACCACAGGGGAGTTAGTATACATATCTAGGGGCCATCGTGGACGTGAAATGGATAGGTATGGCTCCTCTCGAAGGGACTACCAACCTCGTATCTACACTAACCACAAATGATTTCATTGCAAACCATACTAGGACCTGATTAGGATATGGGGTGATGATGGGACTATACTACTTGTTTGTGGTGGTGTGAGGCAACTAGTAGACATGAAGGCTAGGGTGAGGTCCACCCTATTAACAAAGTCCCTCAGTGAGTTAGGATTCCTTACAATGATGCACTTCCCCGTCGTTCCTATTATTTATTGTGGCATCGAAAGGCTCACGGAGGCCCTAAGGGCCTGCATTGTTGACAATTGTCACACCGAGGGTACCTATTAGTATGGAGAAGGTCCTAGTCCCTAGAGCACCGCAGTAATCCTCCTCCAGTTTGAGGTCATACCCGCTCACATCGGGAAGAGGAGGCCCATACAACTATAAAGACCGAGAGTGAGACCGAGCGAGGAGAGGGAAGGAGAGGAGCATGATGATGAGGAGGGATAATGACCTAGAGTGGAGGGTGACATGTGAGAGATTCTCCATGGTCAGAAGAGCAGAGGCAGAGGGTAGAGGAGGTGACTCTTATTTATGAGGAGCCACTTTCTTAAGAGGGAGGCGATGGTGAGTCATCCACGATGGGCCAACATGTTTCCTCAGGAGAGGGTGAGGCTCAGCGAGTTCCTCGCAGCAGCCTCCACCACCACCAACCGCATGCACCATCCAACCCTTCCTGGATGTTAGAGATCCGAGTATATAGATACTCTTATCTTGACCTTGTTAGCTAGAATTGTTAGTAAACTATGCATTATGTTTCTTTTTGGTTTTAAAATGTGTTTAAACTCGTTGTTGTTTTCTTTCACTTGTGTTTTGCAGCCACTGTTGATGGATGGCGAGGTCTTATTCACTAGATCTTGGTCGATACACTACTCATCCCCATGGGGAAGACCCGAGAGGAGTTGCTCACAGACATGGGGGGCAACCAATGCAGTCGATCATCACACAGATATTTTTACACTTTGCTTCTAGTGAGCCATATAGATGTTTTCATAGATACAAAGATTGAGCTTACCGCATTCCAGCTAGCTCGAGAGGATGGAGAGGCGGAGCCACTCTCACAACGAGGTTACGAGTAGCAGCAGATCGCATAGTCACTCTCATCACCTAGTGCACGGAGGCTCACATCCATGCCATAGGATCCACAATAGATTCCTAGCCACGCACCTCATTAGGGGTCTCGTAAGGAGGGATAGGCCATAGGCCTTTATTGCTTCGATGTCATTTTTTGAGACATATATATATGTTTTGACTTTTGACTTTGTGATCTTTGCAACATTTTGACCACACCTAGAGTGTCACAATATTGTATACATACTTGAATTATTATGGATATATATACAAATACTTCTTTTTTTTCATTCATTCTTGTGTAAGAGTTGACTCGTTGATAGTTTATTTCACTTTTGTACTCTTAGATGCTCAAAATTTCCAATGTTTTTATATGCCTTTTTGGATGCATGCAATGGATGATGATATGCTAACAAAAATGATTTCATTTTGTGTTTTGTTTTATATGATGCTAATGCAAACACAATGTAATGTCGAAACTTTGGTTTTTCAAGCAATATTTGGTACTTCTTGTTTTGTTGGCAAAATGTGATGAATGTAATAAAATAAGGAAATGAACCCACTCCACTTCTAACCCCACATAACTAGTAAGATGCAAGGGCTCAACACCAAGAGCTAGAAGGGATGTGAGTTATATGATTTTGATGAATGGAAGTGATGAGAGAAAGACAAGATTTTGACAGAAATCCAATTAGGAACCTACAACCTAACTCTACACACAGTTTACTACATAGCCTAGAATGTAATTTGCTTGCAAGTTTATCTAGACTTAGACTCGTAGATGGCCTCCTGATTGAAAAAATATGGTTTTTAAGGCTTTAACTCTTTTGGAACATACACATCTAATTCACTTTTTTGGGGGATTTAATATTTTAAAGCACTTTTTATTAAATGAATTGCTTACAACTTACTAACTTATTTGAAGAGACCCCTTATTCCTTGCCTTATGCTACCAATAAGAAGCATGGGCTCATCACCGAAGACAAGCATATGTGAGTAAGGGCACTTCCCTCCTTTCCCAATCTCATGTCACTAGTAAGTTACATGGGCTCATCATCGAAGACTGGCAGGGCAAGAAAGTGTGGTTTTATATGTAAATGAAAGATTTTTAGCATTTATTTGATTTGGCTTATATCATTTTGTTAACTTAGAGTTGTGATTTCGGGAGGGAAACTTTCCCCTAGCCTCAACCCCACATAACTAGTAAGATGCGAGGGCTCAACATCAAAGGCTGAGATAGGTGAACAAGCGATCCAGGTAAAAATGTTTAGAATGCTTTTGGTACCAAAGAGGTTTTTCTTGGGAGAGATGTGACACTAAGAAGCTTCTAGAACAAACTATGGGAAAAGACACCTAAGCTGGAAGAAAACTACGAGTAGAACCAAGTATACATGCCTTGGTAGGATTAGTGTCAAAATTATTTCTTAACTTGTTAAACTAATGAAATGATTAGAAATGTTGATGATAATATTGTGAACATTTGAAGAAATGTGATTGAATGTTTTTCCAATGTTTAGAAGGTTTTGAAAGTTGTTTGAAAATAAGTTTCTTGACTACAATTTTACAATATGATCTAAATGAAATGCAGTATGGATTCAATAATGTACATGTAGAAATGTAGATGGATCATGCATAATAACGTTTCAAGTGAAGTGAGTTGATGGATTCACCAAATTCTTCACCCTCTAATGTACACATGTGATATGCCCCATTCTTATAGTCCTCCATGACTCGATATGGTCCCAACCACTTGGGCATGAATTTCCTTCCTTTATTGGTTTTCTTATCTATCTAGTTGTCAAGTTTCAATACTAGATCTCCTACTAATATTTCATGCTCATATAATTTTTGTTGTATTGTCGATTCATCCGGTCAATGTATACACTATGTCGTTGCTCAGCTTTGAGCCAAGATTTGTTGAGGGTTTCTAGCTCAACGAGTCGTGCCTCGCAATATAATTCTTCACCTAAGATGCCTTGTAATGATATTCAGAGGCTAGGTATCTCAACTTCAAGTGGTAAAACCGCTTCAAAACCAAACACTAAGGAATATGGGGTTGCCCTCGTAGGCATTCTTACCAAATTTCTGTAGGCCCACAAGGCCAAGAATAGCTTCAAATGCCAATCACGTTTATTCTCCTTGACCATTTTTAGGAGAATGGACTTTAATGTCTTGTTTCATAGCCTCATCCTGTCCATTGGCCTAAGGATAGTATAAAGAGGTTGTGTGGTGGTTTATATGGAACTTTGTGCATATCTCACACCTCTTCGTTCTTAAAATTCCATTATTTGAGATAATGACTTGTGGGACCCCGTACCTACAGATGATTTGATTGAAGATGAACTTTGTGATCATAGACCCAGGAATGGTGGTAAGAGGCATGGCCTCAACCCACTTTGTGAAATATTATGTGGTCATAATTATGAAATTGTGGCCATCCATCGTTGATGAGGGAGAAAACTTCCCTATCAAATCTAAACCCCATGTGGAAAAGGGCCAGGGTGTTACAATAGGTCATAGATCCTAAGAAAGTATATGAATCTCATGAGATAATTCTTGACATTTGTGGTACTTGTGCATATACTCCACATCGTCGTGCTCTAAGGTGGGCCAAAAATAACCCATCTGGTGTATCTTGCGAGCAGTAGTATGCCCTCTCGAAGTGACCCCAAATACTCCATTTTGGGCTCCGAAGAGAATATTTTCTGACTCTTCTTCTCATCAACACACCTTAACAACATTCCATTAAAGGCTCGTGATAAAGCACTTGTTCTATAATCACATATTTGGTGGCTATGATGCATAGTCATCTTCTCTGTTGTGAGGTTGTTCCCTCGGGTATGTGTGGTCCATAATGAAATTGACAATGTCTGAATACCATGGACACGCACAATGGGAGGCCTGGCCTCTATGTAATACACGCACTCATCGGGAAATCCAAGTCTACTAGATCTCCACCATATAATGGGTTGTTCTACTAACTAATATGTAATGATTTGTCCTTTGACAAACTTTTGATTGACAAAGGTTAACTCAAATTCACCCATTAGGGTCATGAAGCGTCCAAATTTCTTGGACAAGGAACCTTGTGTTAGAAACATTTGAAGATGGTTTGTCTTGATAATCACCCACGTTTCTTGGTTAAGCATATAATGCCTTAACTATTTCATTACAAACACTATAACAAGGCATTCCTTTTCTGCTTGCGTATAACGTGTCTCATAGTCTAGCAAGTGTGACTAATGAAGTAAACTACATGTTCATGTTTATCATCATATTTCTTGTGCTAACATGCAAGCTAGAGAGACGTCTGTAGCTCGAGAATACAAGATGAGAGGATGATCCACCTTAGGCGGCATGAGTGTGGGCGATGATAATAATAGGAAATTTTGACTAATTCAAATGCCTCATGACACTCACCATTCAGACATTACAACAATCCTTCTTTAACAAATTATTGATCGGATGAATAACATGTAGGTTAAATTAGGTATGAACTTATGCAGATTGCTCCAAGATTTCCAAGAAAGGACCCGATGCCTGACTCGTTAGTTGGTGGAGTCATCTCTAAGACTGCTTGAATTTTTTGTTGGATCTACATCAATCCCTCATGAAGAGATGATGTAATCCAACAACTTCTCTCTATCACTCCAAATACGCACTTCTTTGGATTTAACGTGACATGTCGTATTCAATGAGATGAGATAGGATGATGCGAAACACCTTGGGGTGATCGCAACACTTTTTGGCCTTAGCAAAATATCCTCAATATACGATTCCACAATATTATGAATAAGATCATGGAATATATAGGTCATTTCCTATTGATAGGTGGCACTCAGCATTCTTAAGACCGAAATGACATGACATGTGCAGCAATAAGTTGCCCCAAGGAGTAGTGAAAGTGGTTTTTTTCTGATCCTCCTCAGAGATCCTAATCTGATTATAACTTGAGAAACCATCCATGAGTGAAAACAACTCATATCCAACTGTTCCCATAATAACATCAATGGAAGGTAACGAGAAATCATCCTTGAGACACGCCTTGTTTATGTCCCAAAAATCAATGCATATTCGAATTTTCCCATTATTCTTGAGAACGGAGACTATATTTGATACACACATTGAATAATCTATATATTTGATGAATCCCACATGTAGGAGTTTCATAACCTCTTCTTTAACCATCAAATCCACTTTTGGCTTCATAGGTCTTGACTTTTTTTTGGGCTTGGTCATTAGGCCAGTTTGGTTACAAGATTGTACACTGCAATGAGGAGAAATTCATGTCATCTCTTTCTAGTTGAAAGCGAAGGCTTTTGAATGTTCCTTGAGAACCTTCGTATGAATTTCCACTTCTTTCAAAGTTAAAGAAGAACCAAGTTTCAATATCTTAGGATCTTCCTCCATCCCGATATTTATATCGATAGTCCCTTCGATTAAAGAGGCATGTTGTATTCTTCAAACTTGGGTAGGGTTGAGGTAATTTTAGTTCTCCTCCTCCTCTACTTCATAGATCTCAAGGCCTTCCGATGAGGAAGGACCCATCGTATGATCTCCAAAATAGGAGGAAGAGTGAGGTATGAGAGTGAAGCCCTCTTGTGATGTGTGGGATGAAGGTCGGTGTACACATTAAGGTAACCTAGTATAGCCTCATCATTCTCCACATAATCTAAAGTGGTAGGCTCATTCTCGTCTCAACGTATGCTATAATTTGATTGGTAGGCATTTTTTTGAACTAGGGGTTTGGTTTAGATTGAAACAAAGAATTCGTATCTTCAAATCTCTCTTTGTATAAAAGTGAGAAGTGGAAGTAGCCATGGAATCAGCTAAAAGGTTATGTTCACATGGGATAGCTTCAATGGATATGAAGTCAAAATCTTTTCTTAGTTAAGTACAATAGTCTTATAGAGCAGCAGAGTGTTTCACTCTAGTCCCGTGAAACTTCTAAACTTGATTGGCGACTACTAGTCCGGGAATCACCCAAAACTCTAATATTACAAGCACCCATTCTCTTGGCTATAATGAGACTAAGAAGAAGAGCCTCGTACTCAACACCATTATTCGTGCATTTAAAATTGAGCTTAAAGGAAAAAGGAATAACCTTCCCTTCCGGGGAAGTGAGGATCACACCTGCCCCAACACCAAAATGACACTTCACTCCATCATAGTTGAGCATCCAATAATTGTTAGGGAATATTGATGTTTGATCATTTCTAGTATCTTCTTCCTCCACTTCCGAGACCTCAACCATGAAAATATCTTCAGCTAGAAGAGAGCCGAGTCCTAGAGCATGTCCTATGCCCAAGGATTCAAAGGGATAAGAATAGGAAATTTGTTCTCCAACAAATTGACAATCGTAGCCATGGTTTTCTATTGATATTGTCTTAACAACAGCTTTCATCTTTAGTTACAATAAACCCCTCAATTAAAATGGAGGTTTCTAGTTATGTCATGGGAATCAATTTAGACTCTGACGTGTATCTTTAGGTTTGATCACCTGAATGGCAGGCATTTCGAACTCGGTATGGACCTCGGGTTTCTTCTTTAAGTTGGCTAGGTGAATATCAAAAGGTTTTAGGTCACCCTGAGTGACAAAGATTTTCCCCAAATGTAGGAATCTAACTTCTTGGAACAACATGGAAGGGATTTCCTTCATCCGATGGATCCAAGGTGGCCAAGAATCATATTATAGTTAGTTTCCTATCTATGATATAAAAATCAATTAGAATCATCTTGGGTTTAAGAGTAACCGAGCACTATGGTCCTTATGGATGTTGCTTTGAGATTGTTGTAGCCTCTCAATGATATTTCTAGTTGAGGAACAATTGGTTTCCCCATAGCCTAACTTTTGGAGGAATGAAAAGGGGACAATATTAACAACTACCCCATCGTCAATCATTGCATGTTTAACGTAATTATTATATATCCAAACCTGTAAATACATTATCGGGTTACCTCTATGCACAAGCTTGACATCGATGGGCATCTTACTAATGTCAAAGATGAATCCAACATCTCTTTCAAGTTGCTAGGAGGATAGATGTCAAAGTCTATGTGGTTGATTTGTGCCTCCAGCAGAGGGGTAACATTAATCAAGTGACCAAGACCCAACGCTTCTAACAAAGTGACTCGATGAACAGGAGAGTTCTTCAAAAATCCAAGAAGGAGATGTGAGAAAAGGTCTTGGTTAAATTTGTAATCAAATCATATGCCCCTACCGGCCTTAGAAGTATTGGAGTGTCATCCGACATAGATGGATAGACCAGAATATGCTATGTTGAGTAATCATGAGTTCTTGTATTTACGTTAATTTGAGGTTCAATGTCTAATTCGACGAGGGCCATGGTATTAGTTTGTTGTTGTCTTTCTAATTGAGGTGTTACTAGTGGGTTTGAAGAAGTGGAAGTTTCATGGTCATTATTTCCCATTGGGTTACCCTTGTTTGTGCATTGGGGTTTAATTTTTCATTGTGAGGACATGTGGGAAGAGGGTCGTTAAAGATCCTAAGAGGAGTGTTTTTGAGGGGAAACTGGCCCCATGCTAGCATTTTGTGTTGGCGTCATAGGATTTGCCAAAACATCTTGATGAAGATTTGCCTTTGGTCCTTTGGTAGGTGATGTATGAACTTGTTACAATCACAAAAAGTTCTAGCATCATGCCCTTAGACCTATAGAAGCCATAATAAAGGTCAGGATCATAATCATGAGGTCTTTGATTCATGTTTTGTTGTGGTCCAAAGTTCTAGTTTTTGTTTAACTGTTGGTTGTTGTAATTAAAGTTCGGGGACCTTTGACCTTGGTTTTGATATTTATTTTGATACCCGTTTTGGTATTGATTGGGGCCTTGAGCCGAGACTTGTTGTGGAGGTGGAGGATGGTTGAAATCCACCACATTAATGAAAGGAATGAAATTATTACTCCTTTTATTATTTCCATTTGTGTTATTAACATTATTTGCACTTGAAGTGTTAACAACATTTGACTTTTTGGCTTGATCAGTAACGTTGTCCGTTGTAACACCACGATTCTTATTGAGGACCTTAGGTACTTAATTTTTGTTGGAATTGTTGGGGTAATTTTAATTACCCTTGGAGGTAGTGATCAATATCCCATTTAAACCGTAGGTCTTTTGATTGCTATATATTGATGTTTGATCAATGCGAGAGCACCTTCAAATACCTCCTCGTAGCTCCTAAGGGGGAACTTTTGGACTTCTTCCTTTGTTTCTGGTTAAGGGAATGAAGGAATAAATCACAAAGCTCCGTCTAATCCATATTTGGAGAACTCCCCATAGAGTAGAGGACCTGCCACCACCTCTTAATTAAGTGGGCGGTAGATTTTTTATGCTCTTGCTTTATGTGGAGGAATTCCTTGATTCATGTTCTTAACAATTTGTTCATATCAAACACCTTTATGAACTTGGATACGAGTTACTTAAAGGAGTGTATGGAGGCTTCAGGTATCCTGTAATACCAATCAAGAGCGATCCCCTCAAGGTTCTTAGGGAAGATCTTAGCTACAACCACATCCCATGGGAGTAGCTCTCTGAAGGAGTTGTATATGCCTTAATATACACGTTTGGATACCCCTCCCTTTAAAATTTGGCAAGTCAAAAAGCGGTCATGGAAGCATTATGCTTTGTATAGTAAAGTCCAAGGTATCCTTAAGATATTTGGCATATGTGCCCAATGTGTAGGACTCTACTATGGACGACCCTTGATGGGGAGGTGGAGTAGGCATATGAGGCTAATATGACAACACAAACATTTGTAGATGCATAAGGCTTCCCATGCGGTTGAACATATGAGCTAGGAAAAGAGAACATGTCCCCTTGTGGTTATTTGGAATACATGTTGAAGTATGGGGGAACTATGTTCTGGTACAAAGTGGGAGGCACAAAACTAGGGAACATCGCATTGGCTATTGGGACGACATTCGAGAACGCTCTTCGGTTGGTTTCTATTTAGGGTATCGTTATAAGGTGTGAGGGGCATACCTAACATATCCGATTGAGTGAGGAGATCTCTCAAGGGCTAGGAACACTCGTGTAAACCAAAGGTGACAGTGGTGCTTTGAGGGTACATGGAAAATTTTTACACATGCTTTGGGAATCCAGTCCTTCCCTATGAAAGATGTAGCATGAGAGGGATGAGCAAGCTACAGTTCTCTAACCCTATTTACCAATGTTGAAATTACATCACCTGCGCAGATAGTGGTGTGCTCAAATTGGGTGCATTTTATGCCTAGTTAGGAGGCAAAGGTACGCAATGTCTTGCTATAGCTTGATCTTTGGGAAGCCACCCCTCTTTGGATGTGTTTCGTAGGAGGAGGGGTAGCAGAGTCATTCTAGAGAAGAACATCAACATATTGTTGCATCTGGTCCAGGGACTGGTCTATGTTGTTGAAGCATTACTTGCTTCCGGCATAGTGCACTAGGTATTCCTCATCTAATAATGGGAGTGAATCAGACTACATATGGATTTGTGGTCTGAAAAAAATCTGAGGTCTGCAGAGTGTGATTCTCTCGGTGAATAACATGTCATTAGAATGGGAGATTTCAGGTTGTGGCCCATGTATAGGTTGATCAATCTCCTCGATCTTACTGACCGATGAACCATTGTTGGTCCCTTGAGGAGGAGGAGTGTGAGGTGAAGGGAGATTAGTTGAGTAGTTGTTAGCCCACCTAGATAGTGAGGGTGACTATTGCATACCCATTTGGTAGTAATACACCTCAAGACCCAAAATGGGTCGGCCGTATTCCTGTCTTGACATATTTGGGGGCATATGAATACTAGCGAGAATAATGGGAGAGGAGGAAGATGGATGAAAGAAGGTAAGACAATGGAAATGAAAAGAGACTAGCTCTTCATGTCAGGTTCACCAATTTATACGACCAAAATCAACACGTGACCTTTAGTCGCACTCGACCTCCCGAGGTCATGTTGGGACAACCGATGTAGAATGAGTGGATGGCTATATGAAGTGGAAATAGGTGTGTATGTGATAAATAGGTTATCAAGGCAACCTAATGTCCTCCACATGCACCAAAGGTATCTGCTCATCAAGGGCAATGAAAGCCTCTCTAACATGAGTGGGTGTAATGGAACAATCGAGAATGATATGCACACACAAAAATCTATCAATGTTTGTGTGTGAAACTCACTCGATTGGTTGCGAAATGCGTGGAAAGTGACCAACGGGTGCCTCATAATGATGTCCAGACAAGGTCATGGAATAAACAAGAGAGGCATAGTTCCGCTAGATCTATGCACAATGAGTTGTTTTAGTCCGTAATGTGAAATCTCTACAAAGAGGGCTCCCAATGATCATGACATACTTCAACTTCAAATTCCAAAAGACTTTGGAGAGTATTCCAGATCTGGTAAGACCAGTTACTATCAGGTGCATTCCTTTATTTTTTAAAGGCATTAAATTCTGATATTGTTGTTATGATTCAATCCATGGGTGGTACAACATTTCCTATTGTGCATATGTTATAACCATTAGGGCTGATTTTTTTATCAAAGTTGGTAAGTTAGCACCTAGGCCATCTATGCCATTGTACCCTGAGATACCCCAAACAACTCAGCCTTCCATTGCCCCTATTCCCGAGCAAAAATCTCAACCTACCACATCTACATCCTACTCTCTTACATAACAAAAGGAGGATGAAGACATGAAAGCCTTGATAAGGAATTTGTCCAACAAGGTCATCATTGGAGAAACAACAAGCCCAGTCATATAGAAATTATTTGAATCAGGGGCAGTCTTCAAACCAAGGCTTCAATCAGGGTTATCAGCCTTACAAAAATAAACAAAATCAAAGGTATGGACAAAATTAGCAGAATAATAGGTGGCAGGCTCAAAATGCCTCTCTTCCACTTGTACCATGGCCCCTTCTCATCCATCTCCTGTTGTTAGCTCTAGTCAAGTGTTGGTTCATGTGTAGAATAATGTCATTCAAGAAACAAAATGGTGTTTCCCTTGCAATCTACCACACAATCAGTTAATTTGTGAAAGGGCATTGCATGTTTAGGCTTTTATGATTCAAAATTCCTCCAATCAATAGGAGCCATTGGTAGAAGCACCCAATCCTAATGTGGAAGGAGCATAGGAGGCCAATCATGATGGAAATCTTATGTTCTTTGGAGCTAAAGATTTTTATGCCTTAAATCAGATGGTTACCAATAATACCAGGTCTAAGAAAAGAATGTTGGAATCACAACATGCATCCTCCTCTAATCAGGGAAACATTGTTAACAAGGAAAAGGAGGTTGGTGGGAGAAAAATTAAAGCACCTGAAGCTCCTAGCAAGGAGGTAGCTTCCCAACTAAAAGGGGCATGTTCCAACATTGCAACAACAAAGGAAGGAGAACACTGTACCACAATTGTAGAAATCTATGGGTCTCCCCTTCAGCATTGTGGAACAAATGAAGAGGATGAATGTCAATGTCACAATGTGGGATGCTTTGGCTATCCCATCACAAAGGGACCTTTAATGTGAAGCTTTGAAGCAAGTTCCCCTTGCTAGTCGACCTATTAATTCAAAAGGTGCATGTTCCAAAGAAGGATTGCCAATATTTTCCATTCAAAGGAGGAGCAAGTAAGTAAAGTCATCAAAACCCACCATTTTTATATGTCATTGATCGTGGGTAAGCACTTAGTCCATAATTGCATGATAGATTCAGGTGCTAGTACCTCAATTATGCCAAAGAAAATTGTTGATGTCTTAGGTCTAGAGTACAACCCTGTTACTAAAAGGTGTCTTACAACTTGATGGCTCAACAATTAGTGTTTTGGGAGTCATTAAAGACCTGAAATTAACCCTTCATGCCTACCCAAGCCTAACCATAGCTCATGATATATCGGTCATTGAATTTCCTCCAATGTTTGCCATTTATTTGTTAAGGGATTTTACTGCCAAGGTGGGTGGTTATTTATCTTCAGATTGGACTCACATGCTTTTGAGAACTAGGTATGGTACCAGATTTACCATACAAGATGAACCTATATTTTCTTATCATATTGAGTCATATGACCCCACCCCTATCCAAGCAAATTGTCTAATCCTAGAAAATCAAGAACAAGATTCAGTTTCAGAAGAGCAACTTATTCCTCCTCCCATGCCAAACCTATTGCTAGATGAATGGGCTGAAAGAGATAATAAATTTGACCCTATGATGAGGAACTTAAAGCCTATGAAATGTATTCTAGGTACTTATTGTGTTCTTGAAGAAGAAGTTGCCTTTCCCAACATGCTTAAACAGAGAGAAGAAGATGCTTCAAGATTATGGAAAATGTTTTTTGATGGTTCTAGGAGTAGGAATGGAGTTGGAGCAGGTGTTGTGTTGATTTCACCCAAGGAGATTTTTTTTTCGATCCCTATAGGTTATAGTTTGCATAATCTAATAATGTGGAAAAAATACGAAGCATTGGTCCATGGCTTGTTGATTGTTGAAAAGAGGAAAATTAAAATGCTACAAGATTTTGGGGATATGGAATTGGTAATTCACCAGGTCACATGAAAGACGTCTTTGTAAAAAATAAGCTATTGAAATCTTATAAGCATAGAGTTTGGGATTTTTTGAGAGAGCTTTGATTCTTTTAATCTACAGGTGTAGATACCAATAAAGTTAAACAAAGAAGCAAATCAGATGGTGACACTTGGATCACAATTCTCACCTATTGAGGATTTGATCAAGGGAAATATACAACACATTAAAATGGTGGTTAGGCCATCAATTCTAGATAATGAAACCAACTGGCAATTTTTTTATAGTGATGAACAAATTATTCAGTTCATCCAAAATGAAGCTGAGTTTTCTTCAAGTATGCAATCTGATTTACAGAATTTTATGGTGATATATTATTCAATTGAAACCAAACAAGTTGCCAAAGGGTTTGGTCGCTTTGGAGATTTTTTTGGCTCAAACGATGAATTCAAAGGGACTAAAAAGAGCATGGTAGCCAAGCAAGAAGACTGCCAATCAATCACCATTGCATAAGGAAAAGAGCTTCTGTTGGGAAAGGTATGTGATGAAAATGAGAAAAAAGCTTTTGTTTCCTTGTGTAAAAAATTCAGTGATGTATTTTCTTGGGACTATGAGGATCTGAAGGAATTTAATCCAAATATTGTGCAACATTCTATAGACCTTGATCCCAATGTAAAACTGGTAAGGCAGAAGCAAAGGCCGACCAACCCTAAGATAGAGCCTCTTATGAGGAATAAGTTAATCAAACTCATAGAGGCAAAAATATTTTTCCAATCAAATATTCTACTTGGGTGGCCAATTTGGTCAAGTCGGTTAAGGGAAAAAGAAACAGGGGGAATCATACTTTGTGTTGATTTCCATAATTTTAAAAAATCTTCCCTCAAAGACCACTATCCTTTACTCTCTATGGAGTAGATTTTGTAAATTATTGCAGGGGCGAAAGGTTTTCCATGTTGGATGGATATTCAGGTTTCAATCAAATCAAGGTTAGGGAAGAAGATCAATTCAAAACTACATTTACGACAAAATGGGGTACATATGCCTATCAAAATATGTCCTTTGGCTTGTCAAATGCAGGTGTCACATTTAGAGCAATGGATATTACTTTCAAAGGTTACATTAATGAGTTCATCCTTGTTTACTTGGATGATATTACCACCATTTCTCAAAGCAAAGCAAGGATCACATCAACCATTTGGAGAAGGTTTTTGAGAGGTGTAGAGAGTTTGGGGTGTCTCTTAATCCTAAGAAGTGTAATTTTGTTGTTTATAGGGGTAAGATTTTGGGGCATATTGTTTCAAAAGATGGCATTACTATTGATCCAGATAGAATTTCAGCCATCCTCTCTCTCTCCTTTCCTACTCATAAAAAATCTTTGTAATATCCTTTTTGGGAAGATTAACTTTGTTAGGAGATTTATTCCTAATTTTGTAGGACTTGTCAAGCCCATCACCTTAATGCTAAAGAAGGATGCAAATTTTAAATGGACAATGGAAGGGAAGGAAAGTTTTGATAAAATCAAGCAGGAAATTACTCAGGCTCCTACATTGATTAATCATAACTATGGTAAGGGTTTTATTTTATATGCATATGGAGCTGACACTAGTATAGTTGTTGTTTTGACACAACAAAATGATGAAGGAATGGAACAACCAGTGGCCTTCTTTAGTCAAACACTAAAGGAGTATGAATTAAAGTATAGTCACATTGAAAAATAGGTGTTTTCCATCATGAGAGCTCTAAAGAAATTCAAGAGCATGTTGTCCTCCAATCACATCAAGGTTTTGGTCTCACATTCTAGTGTGAGAGATTTCATTATGGGGGCAGATATTAATGAGAAAAGAGTTGGATGGGTGACAAAGATAATGGAATACGATGTGACTATCAAGGCTACAAAACTGGTAAGAGGAAAGGATTATGTGAGCAGCTTTCTTCAGATGCTCAAGGTGATAAAGAGACCTCCTTCATGAACAACCAACCTTCGCATGATGCTTTGAAATTCATTAGAATGAAGAACATGCAACCAATGGTCATAGTTGGATGAGTGATATGATCACTTTTTTATCTACAGGTGCATACCCTCTTGGTTTGAGCAAAGCAAAAAGGAGATGTTTAAGGCTGTAGTCCATTCCCTATGTTTTTGTGGATGGTATTTTATTCAAAAGAAACATTGACGAAGTCTTGCTGGTGCATTGAAGGAGAGAAAGTAGAGAGAATATTGACAGAATTTCATGGTGGCTTATCTGGTGGTCATTTTTCAGCCAAAGCCACAACAATGAAGATTCTGAGAGCATGATATTTTTGGCCCACATTATTTGTTGATTGTCACAAATGGGTCATAATGTAAAAATTATGCCTTTTCAAAGCTGGAAAAGAAAGATTGGGATCGAGCTCTTCCATTGCATCCAATTCAAGCAAATCAACCTTTTTCTCAGTGGGATTAGATTTTATTGGCATGATCAATCCTCTGTCAAGTGTCACCACAAATGGGTCCTAACAACTACAAATTATTTTACAAGGTGGACCGAGGTTGTACCATTGAAGGAAGCAACTAAATCAGTCATTCTTGATTTCCTTGAGGAGATTTTTGCAAGGTTTGGTGTCCCACAAACCATAATTTATGATAATGCAAAGGCTTTTCTAGGATCAAAATTTTTGATTGGGGTCTAAGACTTGGTATTTATTTGAAAAATTCTTCCAATTATTACCCACAAGGTAATGGTTTGGCATGAAATCTACTAACAAGAACCTGATTAGGATTATGAAAAGGACAATGGATGTCAATCAAAGGTAATGACACACAAAGGTGAGGAATGCTCTTTGGGTTGACAGATCACCATGAAAAAGGCAATAGGTACTTCATCGTATAAGATGGTTTATGGCAAAGAAGTAAGGTTGCCTTTGTCATTGGAATTGCCTTCACTTGAATTGGCCCAACAGTTGAATTGGAAGGGGTAGATCAAAGAGAAATTAGAATTGTAGTTGGTGGAGCTTGAAGAACTAAGGAATTCTATGATGATTAAATTAGAGCAACATCAAGAATCCACTAAGAAATGGTTTGATAAAAAGGCCAGATTTCAGAGTTTCAAGGTTGGTGATTTGGTCTTGAAGTGGGATGCTTGATCGGGCCAAACCAGGAAGACACTCCAAGTTTGATGCAATTTGGAGTGGTCCATATACCATTACAACTTGCAAAGAAGTAAATTATTTTGAGCTTACTAATCTTGATGGTTATGCACTACCAATCCTAGTCAATGAGATTTATCTTAAGCATTCTCATTAAGACAGTTTGTTGCATCATTGTACATAATAGTTTAGATTTTAATTCCTCCAAGTGCTTGCACACACTATTTTGTTGGTAGTTTAGGTTTGCTTTTAGATAAGTGCTAGTGCACACTCTTGCATGTTCCATTTGGGACATGTATGATCTTTCATGTTTGTACATAGTTGTGCCTTTGTTGCTCTTGCACTTTTCTTTTTCAGGAAAGGTTTCATGACAACTCCAAATCAGTACCAATCCATATTGTACTTGAAGAATTTAGGGAGTTTTTCAATGAAAAAAATTCATGTGTATACCGACTCCATGCCCAATGGATGCTTAGAGGCAACTGGTCTCTCCATCTAGTAGTAGATGTCCCTGAAGGTCACCAAACTATTATCCTAAATTTGCACCCTTGTAAATTTGGATTACCTATTCAAAATTTGAAGTATGTGTTTGTGACATTTAATTCTCCATCAAAATTTACCTCGACTATTAAAAGAAAAGACAATGGTGTTTTGGCTTTGGTATTTACTCATCTCGCCATGGTGAATGTTGAAGTTGAGTTGTGGTTGAGCTCATTGCGAAAATCGAAGAAGTTGACTAGGTTGGATACCTAGGTTGGTCGGTTGGGTTAGATGGCGACGGGTTGGTCGAGTGGCGGATGTACCCCATGAGAGGATGAATAGGTTGGGTTGGATGGGTAACAAGTTGGATGATGTCCAACCACGCAGTGGAGCAAAGGTCTGGTCGGTTGATGGATGACCGGGTTGGACAACATCGATTGTTGTGACAATAATGGCGTCGAAGAGATGGATGATTTAGGTTGACAACTACCCCTAGATAACTACATGGTTGGATGACATCCAACCTCGAGAGATGCATGGTTGGTTGGGTCACCAAGTTGGATGGTTTGATAGTTGGTCCATTGGTTGGCCATCAAAGTACAATATACGACAGTGATAGATGGTCGTCCAACCTAGTTAGATGGTGTATGGAACTAAGGAGGCGGCTCTAGGTTAGGCATGGGTCATTTGGTTAGATGTGCGATTCACTAATAGATTATACGAAGAAGGTTAGACGGTCATCCACCCTACCTAGTTGGACGGTCCACGATGTGGAAAATTAGCGTTGTATGGTTGGCGATTACTTTAGAGTTATACACCTTGAAGTTAGAGGACCGACCAACCAACCCATTCTATCCTTATAGGGTTGAGTTGATGACCTACTCAATTTATATGGCTCAATGGATAGACATTTGACTAACCCATATATGATACCCAACCAACAGGTTAGATCGGGCCATCAAAAATATCACCTGTGAGCAACACATTGATGGCGGTAGTTGAGGTTGTTCAACTACCTATCGGGAATTAATGTAGGGTAGGTGGACAAATTTTCCTATATAATGTAATCACCCCTCATTTTTTTCAAGGGGATTTTCTAAGAATTGTAGAGGAACTCTATCAAATTTGTTCTAGAAATTTTTATGAGTTGTAAGCCTTGAATTTGAGCTTTTTGCAAAGGATTATTGCCTTATTTCTACTCTGTAATGGATTGTGCATCCTTTTGAGCAATAAAATTCATGTTTTGTGGCCTTTTACGCCCTAGCTTGTTTGATATTGTGTTTCTTGCCTTCCATTGCTTTGCAGGTATATTGTGCATACTTTACTCTTCTTGCAGGACTCAGATCTATTGTGCTCCACGAAAATAGGGATTTGAATGTAGTTTTGGATAGTGGCACTTTTTTCTCCCTCTCCTACTTCGTTTTCTTCCTTTTTTCACTCTCTTGGATCTCTCTAACCCTTCTTTTGGTGTTATTGCCTCCATAGTCTAGGATTTCATTTCATGCACTCTCTCTTTCTCCCTAGTCCCTTGGCATTGGTAGTTAGTTGCATTTCATTTCCTAGGAGTAACTTAACATTAGGAGTAGGTAGAGGAACCGACCTTCTCTAGAGGTATGTCTTGGTTCAAGTCCCATAGCTTAGAGATAGTCCCATGTTGTCTCAAATCCCAAGTTTTCTATGACTCGGGTGCACATTTGAGCTCCAACAATAGTTAATTATCTAGAAGGAGGTCATCAATGAGTTGATCTGCAATGGCTGTTAGGATTGTGAAACTAAATTGCTTCACATATAACATGATTTACACGTTGTTGGTTTACACATGGAAACCTTTACGTCGGGTAATGCACCGGCCAACATTAGGGTAACCCACGATGATCGGGGTAACCAACATTGGTTACTTGTGCGTGAAAGTTTATATTTAACTCACGGGAATTAGATCTAAATTTATTATAAAGTTGATCTAAAGGTTGTAAATGCATAGCTAAGGTGCCTTAAGTTTTTCTAAGCTTATATAAGCTAGAAAACTAGGGTTATAACATAAGGATATAGGAAGAATGTTAATTCTCCTTGGTTGAAGATGAAGAAGAAGAAAAAGAAGAAAAGGTTGCATGAAGACAGAGCTTCAATGGAGAGAAGTTGAACAAAAGGAAATAGCAGTACATCTAAATGGTGAGAAGGTGGTTATGTCTTCTTTTGTATTTCCTTTGTATTGTCTTATCTAAATGTAATGGCTTGCATAGTATGCAAAGCACATAGTCTTTCATCTTGTAGATCCACATGTTGTTGTGAGAGATCTTGTATTGTAGATCCATGAGATCATATTGTATTGTTGATCCATAGGAATCTAGTATTATAGCTCATTGGAGAGCTTGTGGATACGATAGTATCCAAATATTGTAGAGGAGGTTGTCTTCTTATTTGCAGTGGTAGATGCAGTGAGATGGAGGAGAGACTTACTTCTTGGTGCACATATATGGTTACACATTGGTAGACCCATGTGAGAGGTCTTGTTTGCAGATTCACATGAGAGCTTGGTTGCACAGTGGGAGATGCAATAGTTCCTAGTATGTGAGATCTAGTGGTGTTTGGAGGCATGGTTGTAGTGCACTCATGTAGATTCGTTTAGAGATATGGAGGAGAGGAGATACTCTTGGAGAGATGTATTGTACTCTTGTATTGAAGAGTTGGTTTGTACTCTTGTTATATTATATATATGAGATCTCTATCTTTGGTGGATGTAGCCCACATTGGGTGAACCACGGTACATGTTGTGTTATGTGAGTGTACTTTGTTTTGATTTGGATTATTCTAGGTTATACTTCCACTGATGTAGATTTTGGGGAATCATTTAGATCCTGTGTCCATGATTTTGTTTGTTATTAAATCATGGAACTATTCCATGATCCCAAATTCCCAAAGAATCGGTATCGAGCTTGGTTATTTCAGAGCAAGATTTTGCTTCAGTAAATTATTAGTGGTTTATTGACATGTGTATGAGAGCGGGGTTTGCTTTGCCTGATGGGAAATTTGCAGAAGATATTTAAATCTCAAGTGGAAGCTAGAAATGTGAGGTTGCTTTAGAATACATGAATGATGATGTCGGTTAGGTGGTAATCGACATCGGCGGGTAACTGACGTGGTTCGGGATGACCATTGTTGGTTAGAAACTTGGTTTTAAACAAAAAATCATAGATCTAAATATTTTATAAGATGTAGTGAATGTATCTTGTTTATTGAGGTGTCCTGGTTCTTGGAGGCACAGGCATGATTGTCAGATTATAGATCCGGTTTATAGAGGTATGGTTTTGTTACCTTGGTATTGCAGTGCTTGTATTATTTTGGTTGCACATGCATGTTTGGGATTGCAGATCTGAGTATGAGATAGAGGAACAATTATGCATCCTTTGGTGCAGTTAGATGCATGGGATTCGTTAGAGAAGCAAAATATAGTAGCATAGAATGAAGACGGGGTTTCCATCAGAGAAGCATGTTCTTTAGTTAAAGATGTGGTTGAGTATCTTGGTGCTAGTAAGGTGATGTATTTCATCTTGGTGCAGTTTTATTGCATGTATTATTGTTTTTATGTTTTGTGCAAGATTTGGGTGCTTGGATGGTGCAATGTCCTATTTTGGAGGATCAGGTTTCTTGCACAGTGTGTACAAGTAGAAACAATGCAAATCACTTCAATGTTTAGATCAGAAAGAGGACGAGAGTTGGCTCGGTTAGTCCAGTGAGACTTTGAGTCAGGTATCTCTATATGATTCATGTTTTATTTCTTTCATTTGAAGAAACTGATATTATGTTTGGATTGTGTGCACAAATAAAATTTGCACCATGGATATTTGGTGAGCTTGAATTTTATTTCCGGGATATGTTGGAATCTTGAGGACAAGGATATCTAGTCTAAGGATGGGATCCTCAATGAAAAGTCATGTTTAGACACAATTTTAGTAATGAAATATGTTGAGTACACATAGATGAAAAGAAGTTGATTCACCTACTTCAGAAGAAGTACAAACTTTTGTGATGTAGAAGTATTCTTTGATAAGAAGGGAATCAATTTATATTTTCTTTCATCTATTTTATTTCTCATTGACATATATAGCTTTTGAGCTTGGTGATTAGAAGTAGTGTAGGGGAGTTCAGGTTAAGTGGGAGCAAGCCATGGTTATTGGCATTACAAGTTGGACATATATGCACATGCGAGTGAGAGGAGTATGCTACATTTTTTGTGTGGCATGAGGCACAAGTTGTTTTGGAGGACAATCACGGTTTTGCAGGTATTTTGAGTTTATTGCATGATGATGTCACTTCTAGTTTTATTTATAGTGCCTGAATACCCCTATGGGATTATAGTTGATGGTTGTTCAACTGGGTTAAGAAGAGAGAAATTTTATTGAAATTGAAGGGTAAAGAAGGAAAATCTATGTGTTACAGGTTACATTGTGACAACAATGTTTATTTATATCTTATTGATGTTGCCCTTGTTTTCTTTCATCTTAGATAGTTATGTGGAGTATGTTGATGACATGTTTGTTGGTATTTGCACTAATTATTAGTAGCATGGTTAATAAGGTTGTTGTTGTTGACATTGATGAACATAGGATTCATATTCGACTTTGGAGTTTGTTAGTGGCTAGGACTTGGAGCTTAGAGAGCCTGTAATATGGATGGATGTACATGGTAAGTTTATACATGTGGATAGATTCTATTTTGTGAGTCTATGATGATGCAGATATTTGTTTTGCACATGGATGCCTATGAGCACGGTTTAGATGCCTTGAGCATGAGTAGGGGATGTTTGTATTTCCTCTTGTTACTATGTTACTCCTTGATAGATATGTTATCTATGGATGGTTTTTACCTTGGACATGTTAGTTGTTTTTTTAATTATTGGCAAATAGTTTTTGAAAGGACTATACCCTTGAATACAAAAGAAGGCCCGAGAGCCGAATAAGAAGCGAGAAACAAAAAGAATGGATCAAGATGCAAGTGTTACAATGAAGCTCAAAGTAGCTCAAAAGCATAGCTACACAAAGAGACATAACAAAGAAACAACATTGAAAAAGTGGTGGCCGTAGAGAAACAATAAAATCAAGCAAGCTGATTCTAGGTGGACATTACCCAAATTGCGGACGTTACCCTTAAGTGGTAGATTTTTTTTTTGTGTTACCGTTACCCACCCCGATGGAGTCTTATTTGGAGAAGAAGACAAAGGAGGAGTATTTTCCTTAATTAGCATATGTCCCATTTGGAATGATTAAGTTGTTCTCTCCGAGAGATATATTTTTCATTTTCCATGCTCCCTCAACTTGTGTATTTTTTATGTTTCTAACAATCGAGTTTCGATAAATGAGATAAATTTGTTGCGTTTCTTGCTGTTGAAATAGGATTTTCCATATAAAGGAATTTCGAGATCAAACCTGATTCATATTTAGCATTTGAATTTGAATCAAGACTTGTCCTCTTTTGCATCGAAAACCTTGGATGTTATGGAGGGCATCCTTCCACAATGGTGCCGCCCTTTAACCCACAAGTGGATAGAGGTATGACCTAAAATGTGAACACTTTCTATCGAAATGGAAGGCCCTCGTAATTAAAGGTTGGACCAAGTATATGCTTTGCACCCTAAGATCATATGGTTAAGCATGGGAGGTTTTTAGCCGTGTCAAGTTCCACCAAGATTCGAGCATAGGTAGTGTGGGTGTAATCCTTGTTTGAGAGTCTATAAACTATGGATGTGTAATCGTCTTGGACATGTTAGTTGTTTATACGAGGTTGGATTTATAAAATACGATATTTGGATTCTTTGATTTGTGCGGTGTTGAGGAGTAATTAACCACGAGTTACATGTAGAACTCATTTGGGTTGTCTTGACCCAGGATCTTGTTTTGCTTATGCATATTCTAGTTTTTATTCATCTTTGGTCATTTGCATTGGTGGTTGCATGGAGACATAGATAAATGGTTAGAGAACATGGTTGGTGGCTATGGTTGTGATAGAAGCTCAGTATTTTAGTTTGAGTGGGAGCTCTTGTAGGTGCATTAGTCATGGTGGCTTGGTTGCATGAGAGGCTTGGTGTTATGATTCAGTGGGAGCTTGATGTATGGATAACTCGGTTATCACAAATCAGTAGTAGCTTTGTGCAGGTCTATGGTAAGTCACAAGTTTGTTATCTTCTTGGTTTTAGAAGATGGTTTAATCTTCTTGATTTCATTTGAGAGAATTGTTGATATAAATAATAGATGGTCTTCATGGTATGTAGAGGATGGTGATGTACATGTATAGGTACAAGTTCAACAATTTATCTCCAAGTGGGAGATTGTTAGGATTTTGGAGCTGAATTGCTTCACAGATAGCATGATTTACACCTTGTTGGTTTACACAGTAAATGGCACCGTTGGCTAACTAACGCACCGGTCAGAGGGTAACTAGACACCGGTCAACATCGGAACTAGCATGCGGGGTAACCGAACACCGGTTACTGTGTGTGAAAGTTTATATTTAACTCACAGGAATTAGATCTAAATTTATTATAAAGTTGATCTAAAGGTTGTAAATGCATAGCTAAGGTGTCCTAAGTTTGTCTAAGCTTATATAAGCTATAAAACTAGGGTTAGAATATAAGGATAGAGGAAGAATGTTAATTCTCCTTGGTTGAAGATGAAGAAGAAGAAAAAGAAGAAAAAGGTTGCATGAAGACAAAGCTTCAATGGAGAGAAGCTGGACAAAAGGAAATAAAGGGTACATCTGAATGTGAGAAGGTGGTTATGTCTTCTTTTGTATTTCCTTTGTATTGTCTTGTCTAAATGTAATGACTTGCATAGTATGTAAAGCACATAGTCTTTCATCTTGTAGATCCACATGTTGTTGTGAGATCTTGTATTGTAGATCCATGAGATCATATTGTATTGTTGATCCATAGAATCTAGTATTGTAGCTTGTTGGAGAGCTTGTGGATACATATAGTATCCAGATATTGAGAGGTTGTCTTCTTGTTTGTTTTGGGAGATGCGGTGAGATGGAGGAGAGACTTACTTCTTGGTGCACATATATGGTTGCACATTGGTAGACCCATGTGAGAGGTCTTGTTTGCATATTCACAAGAGAGCTTGGTTGCATAGTGGGAGATGCAGTAGTTCCTGGTATGTGAGATCTGGTGGTGTTTGGAGGCACAATTGTAGTGCACTCATGTAGATCCATTTAGAGATTTGGAGGAGAGGAGATACTCTTGGAGAGATGCATTATACTCTTGTATTGAAGAGTTGGTTTGTACTCTTGTTATATTATATATATGAGATCTCTATCTTTGGTGGATGTAGCCCATATTGGGTGAATCATGGCACATGTTGTGTTATGTGTATGTACTTTGTTTTGATTTGGATTATTCTAGTTTATACTTCCACTACTATAGATTTTGGGGAATTTTTTAGATCTTGTGTGCATGATTTTTTTTGTTATTAAATCATAACACTATTATTCAAATCCGAATTCCCAACAATGGCCTAACCTTTAATAGATTTTTGAGATATGATTTCGAGGTCAAAATCAGTCATGAGCATGAGCCACCGAGTGATGCAATCATTATGATAAGGTTTAGTGTGTATGAATTTTAAGTGGATTAAAGATGGTGATGACATACGTCTTGTGATTGAGGAGATAATTTGAAGTTTGGAGGTGGCAAAATACAACGCATAACATAGTTTTTCAGCTTCATTGTAGCATGTTTCATACTCATGGAGTGTGCAGCTAATGTAGTATATGGATTGTTCATGACGTTGACTACCGCGGTGGGTGAGCAGAGATCTTAGAGCATGTTCTAAAGTGGATATGTATAGATAAAATGGCTCCCCTTCATGAGGTGGAATAAGTAGATAAGGTAATAATAGATATTGTTTGATTTCGTCGAAGGATTTTTGGCAATCAGAATCCCAACGAAACTCTATGTATTTGCGGAGAAGATGGTGAAACGGTTGACAACGGTCAAAAAGTTGTGATATGAAATGTCAAATGGACTGACTTACCTTGGAGGCTATGCAATTGTTTAAGATTAAATGGTGGAGGCATTTCAATGATTTCTCTAACCTTTTGTCGGGTCCAGATTCGATACCTTGGATAGATTAAGATTAAGTTTTCTAGTGAGAACACAAAAACACACTTTGCAGGATTAAGACAAAGACAAAACTAGATGAGACGAGTGAATATTGATTCAAGGACATTAATATGGTCTTTCCATGATATGGATTTTCCTAAAAGGTCATCAACGTAGTCTTCGACAATTTTGTGGATGAGATCATGGATAATGTATGTCATGGTGTGTTGATAAGTAGCCCCTGCATTTTAAAGAGAAAATGACATGACACGGTAGTAGAAGGTTCCACAAGGGGCGATAAAATATGTTTTGTGTTGATCATCGGGAGAAATGAGGATTTGGTTATAACCGAAAATCCATCCATAAGGGAAAACATTTCATGGATAGTTGTTAGGTCGTAGTGTTTGATCTATGTTTGGAAGAGGGAAATAATCTTTCATAAATGTGAGATTGAGATCCTTGAAGTCCGTGTAGATGCGTATTTTATGTGAAACCTTGGTTATGAGGATGACATTGGAGACCCATTGTGGATAGTCAATGGGTATAATAAAGCTAACAAATAAGAGGTGTTCATGACTCTTCCTTAATAATGAGAGTTATACGGGGGATGCATTTTGCGAGTTTTGTTTAACTAGCTTAACATCGGGATATGTGACAATGTTATGTATGACAATGTTAGAATCAATTCTCGGTTAAATCATTGTATGACCACGCCAAGGCTTGGTGATACTTTGTTAAGAATGAAGTGAAATCATCTAGTTCTTATGGGCTTAAGGATTGATCGACCTTAAGTATGCAAGGATCCTAAGGGGTGCCTAAGTTAACATCAAGGGTGGATTCATTAAGGAGAGTTGGTGTGTTAGATGGTAGGGATTTATGGAGAAAGTGGTCTTCAACTCCCATATGGGAAAGGATATCCTGGTCATCCTGAAATTGGAGGATATCTACAGTAGGAGAATCTTCATCAACCATTTCTAGCCAAACAAGGGGTAATGATTTAGTCGAGTGCTTGGATTGATAAGTAAGTGGCCCTAAAGATACATCATTGATTAAAAAAGTTAGGTGGGATGGATACGATGTCATCTATGTCCATAGGATATTTAGGGTTTATTGGTGATGATGGTTCTAGTTCGAAAATAGACATGGATGTAGTGGCTTCGCATATTTGAGAGCTGAATTTTTTTATAACCTAAGCCACTTTTTCATAGGTAGCTTTAAGGAGAACGCAAGATGGGTTGATCATGGGTTCCTTGTTCATAGAACCTGAGTTGGAAACCTCTCCACTCACGGTGACCTCTCCACACATAGTGATGAAGATACATACAAGTAAAGTTTGGGTTGTCGAGGGATCTAAAATTTAATGTGAATGGCATGACGTGGCATGGATTGATAACATGGGATGGAGGATTATTGAGTCCCCCATAAATGAGGTTTGTTTTGAGATAAACAGGACCATAAGAGATGACATCTCCTATATTTGGGTCATACACGGGTTGTTTGTCGAGGTGACCATATGTTTTGGGTTAAGGGATGGAGTTGAGCATGATGAGACGATATTCCTCGAGCATAAAATGTTTTATAGCCTCACTGAGAGAGGAATCATCTGGTAGCTTGGAAGAAGGGATAGATGTGTTGGTAGATTCTTTATTAGATGATTCTGGTATGGATTTAGGTACAAGAACGTCGTTTGGGTGGTACATCATATAAAAACTAGTGAAAGGGTTTGGATTAGCGAGGGAAAGTGAAGGTTCGACCCTCATGTTCATATTTGAGACAACGATGGAGGGTGGACGGAATGCAAAGGCATGGTGCATATCCATGGGCATCCTAATAACATGTTATAGTGAAACTCTCCTTCTATGACGTAGAAGAGTTATGATAGGGTTTTAACGTCGACCTTAAGCGGAAGTATGACGGTACCTAACATGGGTGCGATAGTGTCATTGAAGGATTATAATAGGACCAAAGTTTGAGCGATAATGGTGTTGGGTAATTTAAGTTGGTCAAAAGAAAGGGATGATATGATATTGATGGCGGCACCACTATCAATCATGACCCTCTTGTCATAGATGTCATTGATCTAAGCCATGGTGAAGAGTGGTAGGTTGTGGTCCTCTGGTCTGAGAGGTGGAATTTTAGATGGTTCGAATGATATAGAGGTGGATGCTTTTAGAGCACCCACAAAGTTTGTGAAAGGGATTGGATCATTGGCTGGTATGGTTATGGATTGAAGGGCTTCTATCATGGATTTCTTATGGAAAGGTGATGTTTGGACTAGTTCATAAAGTGACATCCTAACATGGGATTGGTGTAGATGTTTTATAACAACCTTTTGAAATGTAGTCAAAGGGGGTGTTGTTGCTTGTATTGAAATTTTGGTTATAGGGGATGGTGTTAGATTGGACACTTCGGGAGCTAAGGGAATAGATACCTTAGGCTTGTCGATGAAGCCGATAATTCATGAGGTGGGGTATAACAATGAAAGTTTTACCTTTTTAGGCTCGGAGATGGTTCTATACACACCCAAAATTACACGTGATACATTGTCGGGAAAATGGTTACAAAATTCCCAAATGATGATTCAAAATCCTTTCAAGAAGGTGTTCGAGCTCCAAAAACCCATTCGTAGTATATATTTGTAGCCTAGATAGCCTTACTTAACCTTTTTATTCATTTTTCCATCCCCTTGTTTCTCATGCTTGCTTTTTTGCCTTCATGCCAAGACCGCCGCCGCCACTGCGTGCAATGCGGTTACAAACCGCCGCCAAAATGCAGGTGGCGGTCCCGCCCACTTTTTCCATAATCTTCATGCGTAAAATTAAATGCGACGATTCACTTAAGTTTGCTTTTTGAGTACATCCGCGAGCTGAATTTGCCAAAAATAGATTTAATTAGTTGGAACTACCTCTTCTTGCCTTGTGCATGAAGTAACCTCCTATCCTCCATTCATATATATTCCATGCTCGTATTCAAGAAAAAGACTCGAGAATTTTGTGTATCTTGTATTGTTTAGCTGTCATAATCTCGCTAGGAATTGTATGGCCAAGCTCGGATCTCTTGTGCTATCTCTCTTCTACTTGCATTGTGTCCAGATAGCTTCCAAGCTACCATTGCTCAAGCGTCTTCCTCGATTTTTGTTCTTTGCATTCCTAATCAATTGGACTCGCATAAACATTTAGAGAAATAAAGGAAAGAACTGAGGGGACAGATACTGATACTACTAGATTTGCTAAGGTTCTTACTCTTCTAGGTTGGAGTTGTGTATTTGTTTTCTTTGTTTATCAAATTGTCAATTACGAATTGTTAATTTCAATTCCATATCAAATAGAGTAGAAATCAATGTCTTTTCATTTGCAAGTAGTTAGTTAATTTCCAAGAGGGTTTGAATCTTTCATAGCAATCCCCGGTGATGGATCCTCTTCTTCCCATCCCTGTGGATCTGAAGGAGAGAATATATGTAGGAGGTTGTCTACACATCATAGATCATTTGGAAAATCACTTGTTTTAGGTTAGTTTAGATTCAATACACTCAAGACAGAAAATAACCACACCGAGTTATTTTTCTCGTTTAGTTTTAGTGTAGAAGTAGATTTGATTATTTAGAATAAAAGTGAATTGCTTGTTTGTGATTGAAATATTTTAGTTTCGTGACTTGTTTAGATTAGTTTCCTTTCAAAGCAGTAGCATAGATTGTTAATTTCATTCAACTTACATGGACACTTTGAACTAGATCAACACTTAGATTCAAGTTAGGCAAACAAACCATAGGGAATTTACACTACCCGTTCATAGCCTCTAAATCTTCCCTTTGTCAACTCGGCTACCAGGAGATCACACTACTAGATCTTAGTCTTTGATCCTCCTATAGTTAGCCACACACATTCAACATCGGCTGCTCCGACATGACCTCGGGGTCGAGTGTAGTTGAAGGTCACGTGTTCATTTTCATTCATACAAATTGGTGAACCCGATGTGAAGGATTAATTCCTTCTTGTTTCCTTTTATTTCATTGCTATTACATCACCTCTCCATTTCTTCCCCTATTTTGGTAGGTATTTTATACTTTCTAAAATATGTCTGGAAGAGAGTTTGGTGGGCCATTTAGCTTTGATAGATAATACACCAATGTGTAATCACAACAATCCCCTTCTCTTTCAAGGTGGGGTGATAACTACACAAGCAATGTACAAACCTCCCCTAATTACACTTCAAATCCCATCAGCTATGTAAGGATGGAGGAGGTTGATCAACCATTAGACATGCAATACGGTCAACCCAATGCAAACCATGTTGTTATCACAAATGGAACATGTTCTTACCATAGAGTCTTGTAAAGACCTCACATTGCCATGTAATCAACAAAAGATGATCTATTTGCAGGAAGAGCTAATAATGTTCATCAGATAGATGAGTCTTTGGATAGAATGAGGGCTTTAGCCTATGATGTTTCAAATACCTATCCTAAGATTCTTACTTTTAAGGAAGACAAGAATTATAACACTGAACAATTCATGACAGGGTATCATGAGCCTACTCAATCAAACCCTATGCCACAGGCACCCCAACAAGGGACTCAATCCTCTCCCAACGATATCATTTCTACTTTAGTGGGGAGGATTAGAGAACTAGAAAGTGCCCAGACTTCACAACCAACACATGCAATAGGGCATAACATGGGGTATCTAGTTGATAACAAAGGATACATCCCTTCTAATGAACAACCAACACAATATCCTATACAACAAGGTTATCGGTTCATTCAAATCCAGGTGATCTTCTCACAGGGTTAGACACACTAGGGATGGGTCCTCATCCTTCTCAAGCTTATCCTACACAAGGGATGGCTAGAAGTGCATTCTCAAATGCTGCCACAATAGGCAATGTGACATTCCCTGGTTTTATGCTCGCTAGTCCATATCCTGGAGCTATCCCACCTTACATGCATATGTATTCAAAAACTCCCCAGATGGACCCATATACCATTCCTTCTCCCTACATGCCATATCAAGGGACCCATCGTTCCCATCAATGCTTATAGTGCAGCTTATCTAACTCCTCCTCCTCCACCTCCTTATCAAGGATCTTCAATGGTGGAATCTTACACAATGGGTACATATGCTTTGAGTACTTAAAGGAGCCTCTTGAATTCACCATACATGGTGTCATGCTTCCACGCCCATTGCCGGATCTTCCAAAATTTAAGGGAGAAGGAGACTTGAATGCTCATATCAAGGCCTACACTACGCCATCAGGGAATTGCTTCCTTGGGATGTTGTAGTGACTAAGATCTTTCCAAAGACTCTCGAAGGAATCACATTGGATTGGTACTATAGGATACCGGAAGCTTCTATACATTCCTTCAAACAACTTGTCTCCAAGTTCATCAAAGCATTTGACATGAACAAGTTGTTGCGTAT
The DNA here is from genome assembly GCA_018340775.1 of Taxus wallichiana var. yunnanensis. Classification (NCBI taxonomy): domain Eukaryota; kingdom Viridiplantae; phylum Streptophyta; class Pinopsida; order Cupressales; family Taxaceae; genus Taxus; species Taxus wallichiana. Next base: position 595,059,672 of record CM031243.1, read on the forward strand.
AGGGATTAGGGAGTTCTTGCATATTAGATAGGAGAAAAATGAATCTGCCACCCATTTCATCCAAAGATGGTGCCAAGTTCTCTATTCCTCGCAAGTGCACCCAACATGGACCGGATGGAACTTTGTGATCTTTTCCTTCACTTGCTCAATAGAGAGACTAAGGAAGAGGTCCAAAAGTTTCCTTTCCGTAGTTATGAGGAAGTATTGGAAGGAGTGCTTCGAATTGATCAAGCCTCTATAGATAGTGGGCGTAAGACCTATGGTCCCAATGGGAAATTGGTATCCCCAAATCAAAATAATGCAAATTATCAAAACAATGGTGCTAACAACCAAGGACCTAGGGTGTGAATTGCAATCATGGTGCTACCACGAATGGTGCTACTGATCAAGCCAAGAACATTGGTTTTCCAAACAACGAAACACTAACAATAACAACAACTTGGGCAATCAAAGAGGCCCTAACACTATGTCTTCAACACGGTTGATGTAAATCATCCACTACAAAAACAAAATCAAACCCAAAGCCCAAACCAATATCAAAACTCTGGCCAAGGGGCAACGAATCATGGTTATAACAATAAATTTCAAAATTACAACTGAAGTTATAATCAACAACAACAAGACGCTTATCAAAGACCAAGAGATTACGAACCTAACCTATATTGTGGTTTCCATAAGGTTCGAGGTCATGATGATAGGACTTGCCACGATTGCAACAAGTTTCTACAAAGACTTCCCGAAAACCAAAGGTAACTCTTTGTAGATATGTTCCTAGAAATCCTAAAACAAACTCGCAATCTGACTATACAGGACCTGTAGCTCCTCAAAACACTAATGTGAGCATATTTTGAGATCCACTCCCTACACATCCTAAAAATTTCAAGGTGAATTCACAAAACACAAACAAAGGAATTCCTATAGGAAGCACGAAGCCTCAACTTCCAATAACTCTTGGGTCACTCCTAACCTTGGTTCAAACGATAACACAAAAATCTTGGGATTAGTTGAGCTAGAGGTTGAGCGTGAAATTAATGCAAAAACTCAGATAAAGGAGTATGTTTCACAACCCCTACCCGATCTTTCCTTCCCATAGGAATACATTCCCACAATCGCGAAACCGGTAGGAGCCTATGATTTAATATTGGATTTGAACAAGACCTTTTCTCACATTTCATTCTTAGATTTGCTGAAGAATTCACCTGCACATCATTCTGCATTACTCAATGCACTAGGTCTTGGTCATTTAATCCATGTTACGCCTTTGTTGTATATATTTCCCCAGGGCAAATATGGATAAACCAAAGGAATCGGGTTTCGGTGGCGGAACAACACGGATCAAAAACATGTCGAGGCCATCCCCAAACCCGACGCAAGTAAAGATACAGCAGGGTCTCCAAAACCTCGACGCAAAATGAAATTGGGTTTTTGGGGCGGAGAAGCATGAGGGAACGACATGTCGGAGGCGGAAAAAGACCCGACAAAGAAAGAATGTGTCGGAGGGTTAGAAAACCCGACACAAACGCAAAGAAAGCACATGTCGGAAGGGTCGCCAAACCCGACACAAACGCAAAGAAAGCACATTTCGGAAGGGTCGCTAAACCCAACACAAATGCAAAGAAAGCACATGTCGGAAGGGTCGCAAAACCCGACACAAAGGAATTCGGGTTTCGGGTTTCGGGAAACACGAGACATGAAACATGCAAATCGCAAGGCATGTCCCGATGCTTGAGAGTTCCGCAAACCCGACACACTACAAAGGCAAATCGGGTTTTGGAGTCGGTAAAGCATGAGGCGAAAACATGTCGCGGCATCCTCCAAACCCGACACAAAGGAAAACTTGGAAAATAGCGGCGGAAGCGGGTTTCGGGAAAACGCAAACATCAAACACATGCCGGGGCTTCTTTCAAACCCGATTCAAAATACAGTCCGCCATAATGAGATGAGTTAGGTGCGGATGTGGAGGTGGTTGGAACAAATTTTGATTTTTCACTCCTCTTTTTCTTCTATAAAATGTAAGGAGAGGCTGTTTTTCAAAGGTTGGACATTTTGTTTTGTGCCTCCTCCCTTCTTCTCCCTGGCAGGTGGATTTGTGGAGCAAAGGACCTTCCCATTTGAAATTGTAATGCAACCTTGCCTCTTGGCATTTTGCAGTGTTGTATCACCCCCTGGAGCAAATTAATGCATATCAGTGGATGTTTTCTCAACCCTCTACGTGTTTATTTGCGTCCTTCCGATCTTCACTGTGAATCTAGCTATCTGTGCATATCTTTTGCATTACATTTTATTGGTTTGTGTTTATTGGCAAAACATATGTTCTTCATTCCTCGGTGCATCACCTCCTTAGCTTAGGTTTATTTTTATGCATTTCTCTCTCCCTGTCTCCTTGGTAGTTAGGTTAGGTTTTTGGGTAAACCTCTGCGTTTTATTGGTGCATCTGAACAGAGGAATAGGAGCCGGCCTTCATCCGGAGAGCTTTTCCGATTTCGCGAGGTCCCACACTTGGGAAAAGCTCCATGTTGTGCAGTCGCACTGAGACCTCAACCCATCGCGTTGCGAGTCCTGAAGTCTTTGTGATTTCACACCAACAGTTTTGGCACGCCCGGTGGGACCAAGAAGTCATTCCATGAAAATTTGAAGGAGTTTTCGTGAATTTTGGCTCAAGAAATTGCAGTGTTTAAATTTTGGATTTTTGCTTCTTCCAGGCTGAACTCCGAAATCATTTTTCAAGGGCTTAAATTGCTCAAAACAGGCCAAATTTTCACCGGTTGGTAGATCTGAGGGTTATCTTCAAAAGGGTATCTTTGGTTTTTTGAGATTTTGATTTTCAAAATTTCATGTTTTTTGGATTTCGGGTTTTCGGGGTCCGAGAACATCAAAGCAGACCCAGCAGTCATTTCGGGTTTTGGGTGATGCGTTGCATGGTCCTATTCCCGGCAGCAGTTATTTCGGGTTTTTTGGGTGTCGGACATGTCCAAAGTTCCGACACATGGCAGTTTCAGGTTTTGTGAGTTGCATTGCATGACCTGAGTTCCGCCTATGCTTTTCGGAGATCCGCAGCTGCATTACATGACATGAGTTCCGAATTGAAGACTACATCCTCCGGGTCCTTCAAATTTTTATTTCGATTTTTATATTGCCAGGTTTGGTGTGTAACTTGGCAACATCCAGCCTTTTAGAGGCATTTTCAAAAACACATCTGGCGACTCCATCTGATCAACAACCCATTTCTCTGAGTTGCAGACCCGTTTCCATTCATTTCCACCCATCTTTCTTTCCATCTCTTTCATTCTTTTCCATTCCATGAAGTTGTGCAACCATGACTTCATTTCCATCATGGGACTCACATTTCCAACAACAGCAATGTTTCCCACCTCCAACACGTTTTACAAATCCTCCAGATCAGCATGCATACTCACATGAACAACAATGCCAAAATCAGTTTGGCTATGAAGCTTTCCAAGAGCAGGAGCATGCATATAATGAAGACCATCAGATGCAAGATGCTGGTCTATTGGAGAAAATCCAAAAAATGGAGGTGGGGATGGTGCAGTCCAGGGCTCAAGCACAAATGAAAGCTTTTGGAATCGGTTGTGGAGCACCCTGTCCATGGGTGGGACCTTTTCCAAGGCATTACAGCCCTCAGGAGAAACTTGACTTCATGATTGCAACGCTGCCTTTGCTTGCAAAGTGGATCGAAGGAATAGAGGTGTATGAGAGAAGTATTCAGCAACCTTGTCAACGGGTAAGCACACCATCTCATGCCTTTCTGTTTCCTCTTTCCCAATCTGTTTCATTCCAGCAGTGTCAAGTTTCAAACCCTCCATCTGCTGTCCCAAATGTTGAATCCATGTCTCCACCTCTCAGTCTTCCATCTCATCTCGATTCTTCTTTCCTTTTCCCTTCCAAACAGTCATCCCCTCCACAAGAGCTAACAGAAATACCCCCTCCTCCAAAGAAACAAGAGGTTTCACTGCCTCCACCACCACAAAAATTTGTAAAATCAGTTGAGTTTCAACCCATTCCTCCTTTTGCATTCCCAATTCCATGTGGGGAAGAAGAAATTGCAAAAATTGGCCATGAAGGACAGCAAGAAGAGGAGCCCAACAGAAAAGAAATGACAGACAACTTGAGGGTTTGGGCTGCCAAATTTGGAATTGAAAAGATCCCTTTGCTGGTAAAGCCTACAGAAGAGGCTAAGGTTGAACAAATGGTGGTTAAGACTGATTTTGTGGCAGCAGAAGAAGAGCAAAAGGAAGAAAGCTCTGAAGAAGATCTTGCAGCCCCAACTTGTCCTCTAGAGCAGCAGATTGAAGAGTTTGACTTAAAAACTTCATGCTGGAGGAAGAGTTATATCAAGAGCAAGATTGCCTTCAAGTAATAGAGGAGGGAGAAGCTGCTCCAAAGGCAAAAGAAGAGGAGCACATTCTAGTTGTGGAGGAGAAAAGTGCAGATCCAAGGGCTTTGAGCACAAAGCAGGCTACAGGAGAACCTTCAGTTCTTCTTTCTACTTCACCTCTCCCAAGTTCTAGTACTGAAGAGGAGTTTGATCTCTCAAACTCAATATTGGAGAGTGAAGGAAACCATGGTGGTCAAGTTGCAGATCAAGAGGACACCATGGGGAAGTTGAACACGAGCAAGCGGACAACAATGAGGCGGTTTACATCCGCCGATTTGGAGGACTGTTTTGATGGAGAAGAGCCGGTTGAGTTTTCACCATTCTCTCTTTCATCATCCACATTCCAAACACCAGAGCCTGCTGTCATGAAGGAGAGCATTCATTTGCAGTAGCCCGCATCTTATAGCAGCTCTTTGGAATCAAAATTGGAAGATTTTAATCTTCCATGTTCTTCATTGGAGGAAGAGAAAGGACAGAAGGATTCCACCATTTCTTCCACGTCATCCATCTCGGAGGGTCTGCAAGAGAACTCCATTTTTGGAGTTGAAAATCAGAGCTATGGGCATATCAAACGGATCAGACCTTGCCCAATCAGGTATTTGGCTTCATTCGAGCCAAAGGAGAAGCCACAACCGGTCATGCTTGCTTCTGAGCATGAGGGTGAGTTACAGAGTACCAAGGATCAGCTGCCATACCTTTTCAATCCAAATGCAGAGCAACTAAAAGAGGTATTGGATTTGTTTTCAGCTGACACCTTGATGATTTGGGTGGAAGACCAGCTTCTCGTTGATTTCCCACTCATCCAAACAGCCGTGATCAGTGCCAAATCGATTGCATGGCTGCCAATTTTGAAGAAAGGAAGCTATTTTGCACAACCAGTTGCAGGGTTTGTTTAGCTTGCCTTTGCTTCCAATTAGAGTAGAGCAGGTAGGTTTGCTTTCAGCAGAAGAAGTGCTTGTGCACACTCTGCATGTTCCATTTGGGACATGTATGATTTTTAGTTTTGTACATAGTTTTTGGTGTTGCTGGTTTTGCTCTGGCACAGTTCATTTCAGTGGCCTTTTGGTGAGAACAACTCTAAGTTCAATGGGTTTCAAGTGGCTCGGGGGAAGTTTCAAATTTCAGATCAGTTTCAGGCTTACTTATGACTCCATGCCCAATGGATGCTTCAGGCAACTGATATCTTCATCTAGCAGGCAGATGACCCCGCTGAGTCGCCAAATTGTTGTATATATTTCCCCTCCCCAGGCAAATATGGATAAACCAAAGGAATCGGAGTTTCGGTGGTGGAACAACACGGATCAAAAACATGTCGAGGCCATCCCCAAACCCGACGAAAGAAAAGATACAACAAGGTCTCCAAAACCCGATGCAAAAGAAAATTGGGTTTTCGGGGCGGAGAAGCATGAGGAACGACATGTCGGAGGGGCGGAAAGACTGACAAAGCAAAGAATGTGTCGGAGGGGTTAGAAAACCCGACAGGAAGGACATGTCGGAAGGGTCGCAAAACCCGACACAAACGCAAAGAAAGCACATGTCGGAGGGATCGCAAAACCCGACACAAAGGGATTCGGGTTTCGGGTTTCGGGAAACATGAGACATGAAACATGCAAATCGCAAGGCATGTCCCGATGCTTGAGAGTTCCGCAAACCCGACACACTACAAAGGCAAATCGGGTTTTGGAGTCGGTAAAGCATGAGGCGAAAACATGTCGCGGCATCCTCCAAACCCGACACAAAGGAAAACTTGGAAAATAGCGGCGGAAGCGGGTTTCGGGAAAACGCAAACATCAAACACATGCCGGGGCTTCTTTCAAACCCGATTCAAAATACAATCCGCTATAATGAGATGAGTTAGGTGCGGATGTGGAGGTGGTTGGAACAAATTTCGATTTTTTCACTCCTCTTTTTCTTCTATAAAATGTAAGGAGAGGCTGTTTTTCAAAGGTTGGACATTTTTGTTTTGTGCCTCCTCCCTTCTTCTCCCTGGCAGGTGGATTTGTGGAGCAAAGGACCTTCCCATTTGAAATTGTAATCTGACCTTGCCCTTGGCATTTTGCGGTCTTTATCACCCCTCGAGCAAATTAATGCATATCTGTGGATGTTTTCTCAACCCTCTACGTGTTTATTTGCGTCCTTCCGATCTTCACTGTGAATCTGGCTATCTGTGCATATCTTTTGCATTACATTTTATTGGTTTGTGTTTGTTGGCAAAACATATGTTCTTCATTCCTCGGTGCATCACCTCCTTAGCTTAGGTTTATTTTTATGCATTTCTCTCTCCCTGTCTCCTTGGTAGTTAGGTTAGGGTTTTTGGGTAAACCTCTGCGTTTTATTGGTGCATCTGAACAGAGGAATAGGAGCCGGCCTTCATCCGGAGAGCTTTTCGATTTCGCGAGGTCCCACACTTGGGAAAAGCTCCATGTTGTGCGGTCATGACCGAGACCCTCAACCCATCGCATTGCGAGTCCCGTGGGTCTTGTGATTTCGCACCAACAATGCCACCTCCTAGCGCTCAATTAAATCATATTGACTTTGACATACATCCTCTAGGATAGAATGATAGGGATATTGGGTTTGTTTTTGATATAGACAAGATGCCATCTGATGCTAAAATTACCCGAAGAGGTGATCTTGCCTTATTTTTACAAGTTTGGGTTTATAACAATTACATTAAGAGATCCATGATTGATGACAGGGCTCTTTGTAAATGTGGTTCCTTTCTCTTTCTTGCAGAAGTTAGGATATGGAGAGACAAATTGTTCCTCTACAAGAAACACGTTACGAGGGTACGACAGTCTTAAAGTGACCTCGATTGGAACCATAGTTCTTCCAGTCACACTTGGTCCAAAACCATCTTGACAAAGTTTTACATTATCAACAGGGAAACAAGTTATAACATGATCCTCGGAGACCCTGGATTCATTGAATGAAGGCTATTCCTTCTACACTATTCCAGGAGATTAGATTCCTCCATTTGGGGAAGGTCTTCATCGCTCAAGGGGATCCTAAGCCCTTCGATATACACTTAGAAAACCTCAAGAAGAAGAAAGGAGTCCATACGAAGTATGAAATTCCTGTGAATCAATTAAACAAACCACCTCCAACAAAGGAGTTAGTCCCAGTCACCCCAAACGTTCCAAAGGTTGAAGTCATTGACCCAAAAACATTTGAGGTGGCAAAAATAGATAAGGGTAAATCAATATCTATGGAAACAATGTCCACTAAAACCACAAATTGGAATTATGAAACTCTTAGAGAGTGACGATCTGATCTTCCTCCCATTTGAACCACAGGGTATGGGTAGCCTTCTCGGTTTAGCATCTCTTCCCTCCGACAACCTAGGTCTAGGTGTGAACATGATAGAATTAACAAACAAAAAAGGTAAATTTGAGATTGAAATGATGCCCATAAAAATCATCTCTAGGGGTTGTTCTATTCTAAACCCTGGTTTCAACCCATGTGCATTTGAAACTAAGTTTTCCATATCCATGGGGTAAGGCCTCATCATTCAACAAGTGTCACAAATAAACACAACACTCCACATAGGAGATGAGGCTGAGCAACATAGTCATGCTCACCCACACACCATGTCACAAGAACATGACAAAGAGGTGCACAAACGCCTCTTTCAGACAAATTATTTAATGACTTGCACATATACACTTATGAGCAAGGGTTATAAGTTTAAACCCAAAATGGTAGGCCCTTGTCAAGAGAACGGAAATTTTGAGGATAATGGTTCTCTATTGTGTACTTTTAGGGGTGAAGAATTCGATATTCATCAACTTTCTTCACCTTAGGCATCATGACATGTAGTTTCACCTGCATTTTCATATGTACATTATTACATTTGCATTGCATTTTCATTCACCAGTTCATTTTGTAAAATTTGTGATCAAGGGACTTATTCTTATAGCAATTCCTAAAAACTTTTGAAAATATTGGCAAAACATTCAAATCATGTCTCTTCAAATCTTCACGGTATCATCAATTGTTTCCAAATCATCTCATCAGTTCAAGAAAGATAAGACAAAGTTTTGACTATGATCATACCAAGGCCTGCATACTTAGCTCTACTTATAGTCTCTTTCTGGGTTAGGTGTCTTTGCCTATAGTCTATTCTAGAAGCTTCATGGTGTCACATCTATCCCATAAAAATCTCTTTGGAAATAAGAACATTCTAAACATTTTGCCCAAATAAGTAATTAAAATGTAAATCCACAAAAAAAAATTATTTTACACATTTCTTTGCCCTACCAACCTTTGGTGTTGAGCTTGCATCTCTTACTAGTGATGTAGGGTTGGGAAAGGAGAGAAATGCCCTTACTCGCCTATGCCTTGCCCATGGTGATGAGCCCATACTTCCTACTAGTAGCATGGGGCAAGGTGTAGGGGGTCTCTTTGATAAACTTGAAAGTTACAAATAATTCAAATGTTGTGAAATCATAAGTCAAAAGCAAAGTGAGTTAGATGTCCAAAAATCTAAAAGAGTTTAAAACCTCAAAACCAGATTTTGTCAACCAAGTGGCCATCTACGGATCTAAGTCTAGATAAACTGGAAAGCAATTCACATTCTAAACTATGAAGCAAACTTGAGTAGAGTGAGGTTGTAGTGTCTAAATTTGGTCTTTCCAAATCCTTGTCTTTCTCTCATCATTACCATTCAAAAAAATTTTTTATAACTTGTGCCCTTTTTGGCTCTTGGTGTTGAGCCCTCGCATCCTACTAGTTGCGTGGAGTTAGGAGTGGGGCAAGTTCATTCACTTATCATATCACTCTTTCACCACATTTTTCCAAAACAATACGAAGTATCAAAAGTTGCTTAGAGAAACCAAAGTTCAACATCACAATGTGTTTGCATTATCATATATCAGCATTAAAAAAAAAAAAGATATCATTCTGTTAGCATTCATATCCACTGCATTCATTTTGAAAATCATAGAAAATCATAAATTCTAAACATCCAAGAGTACACACATGAATCAAATCATCAATGTAAGCCAACTCTATGCAAGGAATAACTGAGCCAAAAAGAGATATATGTACATATCATGGTGTGTCGTAGTTTTGTATATTTCCATCGTGCACACTAGGTGCGGTCAAAATGCTCGCAATGAGCACAAAATACCAAAACATCATATATGCCTCACAAAATGGAGGCTAAACAATGAAGGCACTCTGCCTATCCACCTCTTTGAGGCCCCTTATGACCACTCTAGTTAAAAATTTCTTAGGAGTTCTTCTCAAAAGTATTGAAATAGTAAAGGGCCAAGCCTAATGTAAAATACCATCCCCAAATCCATCCCAATTCAACCATACTCAAAAATGAAAAACGGTCACCGTGGGCTCAGAGCTCCAAATTCACCAAATCAACAATGCACAAATGAATTGGAAAATGAGTTTGCTTGGATATATATATATATATATATATATATATATATATATATATATATATATATATATATATATATGTTGTTATAACTTTGTTTTGAGTGTATGTGTTCACAGGGTTGGAGTGTTGGTGCATGTATATTTCTATATCCCCACACAGATGGTAAGTCCTCTTGTCGTTTTAATTTAGTGTTTATTTTTCAATATTTTATCTATTTGCACTTGCATCTTCTTTTTCTCTTGCAGGTAGCAGGAGTTTGGACGATGATATTTTGACACACGGGTGTGTCAGGTATAGCTTCTAACTCCCCATTTCGAGAACACCATACTCGGACTCTATGTTTTACGCCTCTTCATGGCTAAGACGCTTCTCTGAGGGGGCAATATGTACGCACCCAAAATTACACATGCTACATTGTTGGAAAAATGGTTACAAAAGTCCCCAATGATGATTCAAAATCCTTTCAAGAAGGTGTTCAAGCTCCAAAACCCATTCACAGTATATATTTGTAGCCTAGATAGCCTTACTTAACCTTTTTATGCATTTTTCCATCTCCTGTTTCTCGTTGTGCTTGTTTTGGCCTCCAAGCAGGGACCGTTGCCACTGCACGAGGTGGCGGTCTGAAATCGCCGCCTGCGTAAGGCGGCAGGTCCTGCCCACTTTTTCCAGAATCTTCATGCGTAAAATTACATGCGACGATTCACTTAAGTTTGCTTTTTGAGCGCATCCGTGAGCTGAATTTGCTAAAAATAGCTTCGTTTGCTTAGTTCTCCTTGTTCCTTCTATTTTAAATAGATTTAATTAGTTGGAACTACCTCTTCTTGCCTTATGCATGAAGTAACCTCCTATCCTCCATTCCTATATATTCCATGCTTGTATTCAAGCAAAAGGCCTAAGAATTTTGTGTATCTTGTATTGTTTTGCTGCCATAATCTCACTAGGAATTGCATAGCCAAGCTCAAATCTCTTGTGCTATCTCTCTTCTACTTGCATTGTGTCTAGATTACTTCCAAGCTGTCATTGCTCAAGTGCCATCCTCGTGTTGTTCTTTTCATTCCCAATCCCTTAGACTCACATGAACACTCGAAGAAATAAAGGAAAGAACTGAGGGGACATCTATTGATACTACTAGATTTGCTAAGGTTCTTACTCTTCTAGGTTGGAGTTGTGTATTTGTTTTCTTTGTTTATCAAATTGTCAATTACGAATTTTTAATTTCAATTCCATATCAAATAGAGTAGAAATCAATGTCTTTTCATTTGCAAGTAGTTAGTTAATTTCCAAGAGGGTTTGAATCTTTCATAGCAATCCCCAGTGATGGATCCTCTTCTTCCCATCCCTGTGGATCTGAAGGAGAGAATATCTGTAGGAGGTTGTCTACACATCATAGATCATTTGGAAAATCACTTGTTTTAGGTTAGTTTAGATTCAATACACTCAACACAGGCAAATAACCACACCGGGTTATTTTTCTTGTTTAGTTTTAGTGTAGAAGTAGATTTGATTATTTAGAATAAAAGTGAATTGTTGTTTGTGATTGTAATATTTCAGTTTTGTGACTTGTTTAGATTAGTTTCCTTTCAGCAGTAGCATAGATTGTTAATTTCATTTAGCTTACATGGACACTTTGAACTAGATCAACACTTAGATTCAAGTTAGGCAAACAAACCATAGGGAATTTACGCTACCCGTTCATAGCCTCTAAATCTTCCCTTTGTCAACTCGGCTACCAGGAGATCACACTACCAAATCTTAGTCTCTGATCCTCCTATAGTTAGCCACACACATTCAACATCGGCTGCTCCAGCACGACCTCGGGGTCGAGTGCGGTTGAAGGTCACGTGTTCATTTTCATCCATACGGGTTCTTTGTCGTAATTTTGTGAGCGATTAGTGATGTGTATGGCATCGACTTGATGAGAAGGGGTTTCGGGGGTGGATTTTTCAAGTTTTAATGACGATGATGTCTATGTTAGAGTTACATTTTTTGAGAAGAAAGGAAGAGCGGTATCGAAATCTCTTGGAATTTTAAGTGAAAAGCTCTGCGATCTTACTATGGGATGACCTCGTGTTACTATGGTAATTGCGAGAAAACATTGAAGTCATGCTAGGAAAGTTTCCATCTGTGATGATCAAATGACTTAGGAGGTGGTAGTGTAATAAGTGACCATTGAAGAAGGTCATCTAAGAGGGTGGCATAATGACCCTTAGATGTAGATGTGGATGATCTGAAAACGTGATGTTGTATTTTTATCACTTTATAAGTTTCCAAAGATCGTGATTTTTTTAAACCAATTTTAAGTATTCTTGAATCCACAAATTGATTAAATTCTGATTATTTTGCATCCATAGAAGTGCGGAAAACTTGTGTAGCAAATAAATAATCAGAAAAACTGAAAATACTCAGATAACAAAAGAGATTGTTTACGGGGTTCGGAATTCCTACGTCCCCGGGTTCAGATTGAACCGATCCATTAATAATATTGAAATGCAAGTACAATAACTCTTACAAACAATCAATAATGAATCAAAACCTGCAAATGAGCTGATCAATGTCCCAAGAACTCTGAAAAATAACAGAAACTGTCCCAAGAATGATCCGTGGCTCCTACAGTGTTTTCACAATGTGATCTCCCTGCAACTGTGTTAGAAAAACACCTACAAATGGAGATTTAAAAACATTACATGAAAAAAATCATATTTCTGAGATCAGATCTGAATTCTGAACACTTTTCATGTTTACACCAAGTCACAATTCGGACTAGAAGTGCATTGAAATTCGTGTTTTCCAACCGGTCATCCAAGATCCTGTTAAAATCTGCATTCAAAGCTTCCAAAAACAGGTTAAAAATCATCAAAAAAGATCAAACCTTATATCGTTGGAATTTTCTCAGAATTCTCTACATTTCATCTTTTTACTCCAAGTGCCCAATCTGAGTGTACGGCCTTCAAAAATGGAGTTCTCTGCAATCTGGTCCTTAAGCTCCCTTTACACAGACCTGTACCTCCTTATTCAAATACAATATAGCTCCTTTTATATTGTTTCTCAACAAGTGGCGTGGCGGTCAAAAGCCTTATCTTTTTGCATGGAGGTCACGGTTCAAATCCCCCCCATATCTCCTCTTCCTTCTCCTTAGGCGCCTTTTAAGAGTTTTATCCCACATTGAGCGCTTGGGAGCATATCTCATGGTTTAAAATAGGTGAAGAGGGCGCATTTAAAGTGGCAAGTAAGCCACCTAAGCCTATATAATAGGCGCTTTGACCTTGGGGCGCATTGGGTGGCGCATAGCATTTATTTTAGGCGCCTAAATCCCTAAAAAGGTGGACAGTACCATATATGGCGTGGGTAAATTAATGTATGCTTGGACAGTTTGGGAAATGTAATATATATATATATTTTTGGATATAATTTCGACCCATGTAAATAATTAACACTTGGTCAAATATATATATTCCACTTGTCGTCTCCTGATAGGCAAATCGAGCGAAATCGACGAGTGTTGGCAAGCCACGTGTCACAGTGCGATTGGTCCAAATATTGACCAGTTGACCATAGTTGACTGTCCCATTGACCGAACTTTGACCGAACATATCTAGAGCTCCCGATGTCCGTTTTTCGCGTTCTCACAGTCGTTGGAAAGCTCTCGAGATGATCTACTGCACTGACACCATTTAGGGATGTTTAGGGAACTTTAAAAAATGATCCCCTGCTCGGTGGACGGGCGCAGGATGCATCCATATTTCTTTAAGGAGGAAGTAAGGCGAGTTGTCTAGCTACAAATTGTATATTTGTTGGTCGTGGAGGCTTTCTAGGAGTTACGACGAGTAGAGGACAAGGGCCCATATGGGTGGCCATTGGTGAGGGTAGTTGGGTGAGTGATGGGTAAAGGGTGAGGACTTAGTATAGATGCTTGTTGTGGAACAGGTTGGTGTGGGATAGTTGGATTGTGTGATAGGTGTCAAATATGAACTTAATGTAGGTGGTCGGTGTGAGGGTTTTGATCCCGAATTATAAGGGAATGAGGTCCACACAAAGGGATTTGATCTAGAAAAACATAGTGAGGGATTTTGAAGACTTGAACAATACCTTGTTTATGAGGTCCTTTCGTGGTTTTGGATGGACTAGGCATGGTTGATGAGGATGCGACGGGGTTAGATTTCCTTGAGGTAGGAGGTGTTTTGGTTTGTTTGTTGGATGTGAATTTGGGTGTAATTTCGGGAGGCATAGAGGATATAGGTATGGATTTGGTAATGGCATTTGACGAGGATGTAGGAAAATCGGCGAGTGTTGGCAAGCCACGTGTCACAACGATTGGTCCAAATATTGACCATTGACCATAGTTGTTGTCCCATTGACCAACTTTGACCGAACATATCTAGAGCTCCCGATGTCCGTTTTCGCGTTCTCATAGTCGTTGGAAAGCTCTCGAGATGATCTACTGCACCGACACCATTTAGGGATGTTTAGGGAACTTTAAAAATGATCCTGATCGGTGGACGGGGCAAGGATGCATCCATATTTCTTTAAGGAGGAAGTAAGGCGGTTGTCTAGCTACAAATTGTATATTTGTTGGTCGTGGAGGCTTTCTAGGAGTTACGACGAGTAGAGGACAAGGGCCTGTATGGGTGGCCATTGGTGAGGGTAGTTGGGTGAGTGATGGGTAAAGGGTGAGGACTTAGTATAGATGCTTGTTGTGGAGCAGGTTGGTGTGGGATAGTTGGATTGTGTGATAGGTGTCAAATATGAACTTAATGTAGGTGGTCGGTGTGAGGGTTTTGATCCCGAATTATAAGGGAATGAGGTCCACACAAAGGGTTTTGATCTAGCAAAACATAGTGGGGATTTTGAAGACCAGAACAATACCTTGATTATGAGGTCCCTTCGTGGTTTTGGATGGACTAGGCATGGTTGATGAGGATGCGACGGGGTTAGATTTCCTTGAGGTAGGAGGTGTTTTGGTTTGTTTGTCGGATGTGACTTTGGGTGTAGTTTCAGGAGGCATAGAGGATATAGGTATGGATTTGGTAATGGCATTTGACGAGGATGTAGGAATAACTTTGGTAGTATTCTCAACAAGCGAGATTCGATAATTATAGTTTTAGGCTCATCGGATCACCGGTGTTGACTCTGCAAGTTTTGATTCGATAGGTTTTGAGGTAGATTCGGGTATAGGTTTTATCTTTTTATTGTATTGATGGTGTGGAAAACATTTGTTTGTGGTTGATTTGAAGATGAGGAATGGTTCGAAAAGGTTGCCTAAATATGTTGAGATTTTAATTTGGGGTGCATTTGGATTATCTAAATGGAGTTCACACTTGTCAATCAAATCTTGAAGCATGTTTTGGAATTTGTGACACCTTTCAATGTCATGTCCATTAACCCTATGGTATTTATAATAGTCATTATCTTAGTACCAAATGGGTTTAGATCTTGATGTGTTGATGGGCCAAATCGATGGGAGAGATATGATATTGGTGGTGAGCGGTTTGTCAAAAAGTGCACTATAAGTATCTCATATAGGTGTATAGCTACGTTGTTGATGGGAATGCTCGGTAGAGGTATTTTATTTGGGAGTGGATTTAACTACGATGATGTTAGCAAATTTCTTAGAATTATCGGGGTTGGATGATGAATTAGATGGAAACTCAACTTTTGGTTTCTTAGGACGAAGCTTAACTCGACCATCTTCTAGAGCTCACAATTCAAACTTACGGGCCATGGTGAAAGCCTCATCAAAAGTTTGAAATGATTGAATTTGTAGTGTGGATGAGATATGTTTAGCGCACACATGGCAAAAGACTTCAATTGATTTTGTTTGTGGTAATGAAAAGGATAGTTGATTAACTACACTTCTCCAATGGGAAACAAAATCAACAATAGATTCATCTTCGAATTGTTTGATGGCATATAGGTCATTGATAGTGATTTTGCGAGCTATGTTTATGGAAAAGTGTTCTAAGAAGAGCTGAAAAAGTTATGTAAAGGAGAATAAAGAATGTTTCGAATGTTATTGTACTAATCCAAGGTAGGACTGACAAGGGACATGGGAAGGTCCTCAGTATGAGTTCTCGATCATGAGCTATTAGATAGCATGCGTGACGAAATAAATGGATGTGTTGTTGGGGATCCTCCTTGCTGTAGAATTTAATGAGCTTTGGAAGTTCCCAGTGAGGTGGATAGGATTTATATGGCATTTGAAGGATGATTGGTCTCATTGAAATTTTGATCATAGGAGAGGACACTTTTGGATGAAGATGAAGCCGCCTCGAGATTGGATATGTGGTTCAAAAGTTCTTGATGAGGATCGGGTTGAGTTTGTTCTTATGATGATGAGCTAGGGTTGAATGATAACCGGCCGGGTTGTGAGTATGCAAATACTAATGAGGAATGCCTTGTTGGTAGGGAATGTTTTGTTGGAGAACATTATGTTGAGGAACATTCTGATAAGGGACATTCTGTTGTGAGATGTTATATTGTGGAATGTTTTGTTAAGGTATATAGTATTGTGAGGATTTTTGTTGTGGTATATGTTGTCGATGAGGGATGTTTTGTTGTGGGGTATTTTGATAAGATGGAAAACTTTGTTGGGAAGCTAAAGGCTACGAGGGTTGTATGTATTGATAACTGCAATGGTATGGACGTATAAGTAAGTGTTTATGAATATGTAAGTATCATTGGAAGGATATGGAAAATTCAATAGAGAATGGTTCCTGTTGAGGAATGTTTTGTTGTGGGATATTGTGCCATGTAATGTTTTAAAAAGGTGTAGACTATGGCATGGATATTAACGATTGTGATGGTTGTGGTATGTGATGTGAAATAGGGTAAGTTTTAGCAATGACACTGGTATTGACTAGTGGTGTAGTTGTAGGGATAGCCATGGTTATGTTTTAAATTGGATTAGTAACTAATTGTAAAGATACAACGGTATAGAAGGCCACAAAACTCGATAGAGGTGTTTGTAACTATGAAGAGACCATAGGGGTAGGTGAGGAAATTGCATTATTGCTTAAGGGAGGTGTAGAACTTGTAGAAGGACTTGGTGATGATGTAGGTTCTTTGAAGGATGTGTTTTGTGATGAAATCATATGAAGGTCGTAATTAGGGATTGAAGAGACATCGAGATATCTCAAGTTGACTAGTAGATAATTAACCATTCGATGCTTTAGATTGGTCATAGGAATAGGGGCGTCGACATTTGATGTTTCAGTTGATTTGTTGAAGTGCAAGGGTACTTTTGTTGGATGACTGGTTCTCGATTCGATCGATTAGATGTACGATTGTAAATGACATATTATAGGTGTATGGAATGGGTTGGGGTATAAATGGTTGCATTTGAACATTTCTAGTTGCTAGATAAGTGTTGAGAGTAATAGGGTTTGAATATATCATTTCTTCAAAGACACGGTCTACCCTATTATAGAAAGGAGGTTTAGGCACTCCTGATTGAGAACTAGAAGAAAAGGGGTGTTTTGTTTCTTCTAGTCCAGGTGTGTGAAGAATTTGATTATGATATTGATGTGGGGAATGAAAATTTTGTTGTCCCATTTCTTCACTATAGTTATCCCCGATTCATTCCAAATTTTTTGGGTGTTGGAAAGGGGAGTGGATGTAATTGTTTGATAAAATGGAGACTTGTTGTTGTGGTGATGGGGTAAATGCTACAAAAGTGATGTAGTATAAAATGGAACATGTTGTTGAAATGTAGGTGGTGGAGTGGACATGTTTTCAGAATTTTGATTATGAACTTGTTGTCTAGTAAGTACCATGGAAAACAAACACACAAAATTTTTGAGAAATGAAAAATGACTAAGTGGGTTGATTTACAAATAACAGACAAAAGCAAGCAAAGAAAATATTGCTTTATCTTGATTAATTATGAAAGGGTGAAATGTGTAAGATGGTTAATAAAGGTCCTAGGAAATGGTAGTCTATGGTTGGTTTCAAGAATGTTTAAGGGTGGAGTCCTCGATATACCTGAAGGTACATGAGGTCCAACTCTGTATCTGCTGCCAGGACAAGCATGTATATTGGGGCCTACCCCCTCACTTCACGGTCCTGTTGCGATAAGGGAGTCGGGTGCTTGAGCCAATATATACCGATAGATAGGAGATTATACTCAGCCAGAACAAGTCGGTTTCCCTATTGGGTGATGAAATCCCAATCAGTTTCACCTAAATGGGAGTTGTTTGAATGCGTTTTTATTTTAAAGTGATTTGGTTGTGTGTGAGGGAAAGATAAAGTGAATGCAATGAATTTCTTTATTAATTGGACTATATGAAACAAGAAGAATGTGAATGTTTATTTTAAGATCCCAAAATGAAATGTGGACAATCAAACAAGAATGCGAACTTGAAAGAAAACAGAAAGTTTCAGACTTACCGTGAGAGCACTCCTTTTTTTTAATTTTAGAAATTTTCAAAGCAAGCAATATTGATGATTTAGTAAGTGAGCTCTCTCAAAAATAGTGACTGCAAATAGGTTAAAAGAAGAATAAAACAGAAAGTAAGAAGCATAAAACATATTGTGAGGTTATAAGAAAAACACACAGGAAATAAAGTGAGTGATTAGCCCAAACATAGGTTATTACACAGTGAAAGCAACTAGTATTTTATTGATGAAATGAAACAAAAGAATCAAGGGCCACCATCCCACCGGGCATGCCATAATGTTGATGACAATTTCACCTTACAGATTTGGTATGGTATTTTAAAGAGGTAAAATTGGATCAATCTTTAATATGACGGGGTTTCCAAGGTACCCATGGATGATGTTGATGGATGTTGATTGTGCGCTCCGTGAAGAATGGATTAGGCTCCTTTCTGCGACTAAATCATGAACACCGACACTACACAAGATAAGATTAGTAAAATGGATGGGCGGGTTACAGCGGGCCGTTCCCATAAGCTGAAGGACTTCCTTACATGGATGTCAACCCGCTTTTAAAACATTTAAGCCTTATTTGTGAAAAAGGAGTACAATATAAGATAGGTGAAAATGTGATCAAATGTCTATCACTTATTTATTTTATTACATATATCAGCTGATAATGATGGAGAAATGCATCTAAAATTCGAAATCAAAATCTAGGTCTGTATCCAGATTCTCAAAAAATTTAGAGCCCACTAAACATGTTAAATCCTCTTCCTCAGTAAAGTATGAGTCTTGTTCTTTGATGTAATCATCGATGAAGAAGTCGAAATATCTTCCTCTGTATCGCATGCGGATGTACAAGATTGGAATCAAAGTCCATAAGGTTGATTACACTCTCGATGTCAGCTCGGTCGGTGTTTATGTCTTCGGATGTTAAATCCGGCTTCGTGGTGGTACTCAAACCATGATAGATCGGCTTGGATACATTGTACCTCGTAGTATGTTTCTCATAACTCTTTAGTGGATTCTCGGATCTTCTAGGTAGACTCAAATATAGTCTCTAGTCGATCAATGGGGGCTACGTGAATGACACATAATGTGAACAAGGAAACAATTTGTAAAAGTTGTGAAATGGGGTAAGAAACACTCAAGAATCCCCAAAGCTTGAAACAAATAGTTCAATGGACCATGATATAAGAGAAACAATGATTTATTACTTTTGCATGCATTAATCTTGAAAGAAACAAGTAAATCTAACATATCTAGTTATCCTCTACTCTTGAAAGCTTTACAAATGAACCTAGATAGATTCTAAGCAATTAGTTTTGTGATTGTGAGAATGGAAGCTCTCCATTAATGGCTAAAGAGCCACATGGTTTCTTCCATTTACTTAAACTTGAATAGAAATAAGAAAGCAAAGCAATATCAGCTCAATATGACAAATAAAGAAAAGCTCTAATCCTAGTAATAATACTATAGTTTAGCCTAGAAAGGGGAAGCGTTCTTAAGAAAGTGAAAGGGGTAGTGAGGTATTTATAGCTTTTGATTTCCAAAAAGGGGAGACTTTGGGTGCATGTGGGACAAATGAATAAGCCAAAAAGCACTTTAGTGAGTCAAAGTAAGATTTGACTAGGCTTAGGAGAGGTTAATCATGGTTTAGGCTAATTAATCACAATTAGTGAGAAATTAGGGTTTTGAGAGGGTGTGAGAGGTCTAATCAATCCAATGAAATGGATTGATTGCCTAGAAGCTAGTATAAGTGGTCTAGAATAGGATTAGAAGAGGGTTTAGTCAAAATGAGGCTATAATAACGTGTTTAATTGGTTATAAGAGGAATACAACGAAAAGGATATCGTCAATGTAAGGGGAGTTAGATGGATCTAATCACATGATGTGTCGTCAATTTGCAAGGAGTAGAATAGTTAGTGCAATATTAAGAATAATATTGCTTCGATCAAACTACATGTGTCTACATTTTCCCCTCTTTGGGGTGGCGTAAGCTACGTCACTTCAAAGAAAGTAGACAAACACAAACTAACTAAATTTTTTTTGAAGGGGTGGAAGAAAAATTAGTAGGGTGGAGGATGCCCCCTCGAGTGTCGATAGGGGATGCAAGAGGTCAATCGACAATCGAAAAGATGATAGAAAGAGAACAAAAGAAATAAATAGTGTGAAAAGAAGAAAAGAAGGAGAAAGAAAATATCAAGGGGGAGATATTGAGCTATTAACAACTTTGTTGTGTACAAGATAATATCAATTACATCATATTGCTAAGAATCTTCATCATCGGTCCTTATTAAAATATAAGCATACGATAAAAGTATAGAATGACATGAAAATCCATAATACAAACAATTATCCATTGTTGAAACCAACTCAATGCAACATACAAAATGTAATGCAATACGAGAAGTAAACAAGTTGATCTAACAGGAAATAAGTAAAACACACACACTCAAACCAACAACGTTAAGAGAGTTGCAAAATATTTTTTATCAAGCTTTAGTCCCAAATGTTTGTGATAAATGACAAGGGTAAAAATGATGCCCCTAAGAAAATTGTACATGCAAGGGAAAGAATGAAGGGCACTTGGGCCCAATGAAAAAGTAGTGTGCACAACAAAATAGTACCAGAAACTCATTGTGCCCCAAAGTACAAATGAAGTAAGCAAACGTAGCTCTTGTAAATGATTGTAGAGTCAGATGATCCATAAGTCGTTATTTCAAAACATGTGAAAATGATAACAAGATACGAGATGAGTGTCATGCGAGAGACACATATTTTAGCTGCAAAATGAGCTTGTTACCAATTTTAGTCCATTTTTGAAGTTTGACAATGTTTTTGGATTTTTTGAATGATTTTATAATTTTTAAATTTTTGATCAATCAGAATAAGAATTTAAGAAATGGAAGATCACCTAATAGAATGCAAAAATGCCCCAGGTGAAGAAAAGGGCGTCGAATAGCAGTAAAATGCCTCGAAGAGAAGAAGAATGAGCCAAAAATAATTATTTAATAAAAATAATTATTGTGATGGGTAAAATAGAATAAATAACAAAAAATAGCACTTTGGAATATTTGAAAACTACCCTAGGGTGAAGAAATGACTACTAGGTAGCATAGTGCTCTAAGCAGTAGCAAAAAAATTAGTAAAATAATTATTTTAAAAATAAAAATAATTATTTGGTGAGTAGAGGAAGTGTTAGAATGATCACAATAACCAAAACATGCCCCAGGGGCATCACGGTAGCTTAATATACCCACTTGGGAGGGGGTAAACCATCACGAATAGTTCATTTTCTGCAGATCTTTTGTCGATTATCACCACGAGTGACTTTGTGAGATAAGAGAGAGATGCTGAGGCTTCAGAGGAGGAGGAGACAATGAGCGAGATCCGCATCCGGGTACCTACGGGAGGATATGATGGAACCTTTGCGAGTTTCCTATCCTTTCTTTTAATTTCATCATTTTATATGTCTTTATGATGATGACTCATGTTTATAGATGTGTTGAATATATCATGATGTTGTATGATTTTGATTTCACATGTATATATCAGATAGATGTTGATGATGTACCATACGTTTTTAGATTGATGATATATCCTTAGATGATATCATATGTTTTGTATGATGAGATACTTGATAGATTAAAATGTAGGGATGATATTGATGATATTGGTGTCGGGGGATAGATTTGTGATCATGCACAATCCTCTTGCCCCATGATGATACAATATGTGATGATTAGCTTAGTATACATGCTTGATGTAAAACTTAGCATTTTTATATATGATGTATTAGATGATGTTATATGTGATTAATGATAGATGATATATGTGATAACAAATAGATGTGCAGTAAACAAACACACAAGCAAAAAAGTTAACAAAACTAAACAAATATACACATACAAAACAACACAACAATATGCAAATAGAAATGAACTCATGCAAACCTTAATAATAGATTAAATTGGTATCCAATCTAAGTAAGTAAAATGAATCCTAATAGATGCATACAACAGATGATGAAAACATATCAATATTTTACAAGTATGAAAGTTTAAAAATGAACTCAATGCGACACATAATTAAATCAAACAAGATTCAATCTAAGGTAAGCAAATGAACCATACTTTAAATCATACAACATGAAAAGATACTACAACCAAAACTATACAAACCGACAACTAAAAGCAATTTAATCACTACTTTGTTTTTGTGGGACAACATTGATGTATTTTCTAATGTTTTTGGTGTTATCTCAAAAGATAAGTTTTCAAGGCTATTGTTCACATTGTTTTCGGGGTTTCCTTAAGACAATGTTATGAAGTTGATGTAGCTTCATTCCTAAAGGGGTTTTTTGAATGTTTAGATTTTTGTGTATCCTTTTTTGAATGTTTTAATATTTTCTAAGGTCTTATTTTGAAAGCAATGTATAGTGACGAAGAAGCGTGGATGCCCCTAGCGTGATGTGGGAATATACAAAAGCAAAATGCCACGTGTGTATGTTCAAGAAGGTGAAATGTGAAGGTGCCCCAACATTAGATGGGAATATACAAAGGTGATTCCTTCATGCAGATATAAGAACAAATGAGCCAGATCACGAGCTTGGCAAGATAGATTTGGTAGGGTTCCTAGACCTAACAAGGGAAATCAATCCTAGATAGAGGTGAGATTACTATCCAAATGTAAGAGTAGATTGTGAACAAGGAATCCTCCTTGAGCACCGGAAACCATTTTCACCCAAGGACCTACCCAATGTGTCACAATTGTGTGGTTTTCACATGTGGATAACCTATTTTCTTTTTACTCTTGATTTTTTTATTTTTTTTGTTTTTTCTTTTCTCCTTTTTCTACTTTTTAGGTATTTTCTAACATCCGCCCCATGCTTAAGCGTATAACCACTTGAGGTGCATGGCATTCATGGGTTATTGAAGCTCTTCACCATTGGAATGTGCAAGTTTATATGCTCCTGATCCATATTTAGCAATGACCACATAAGGTCCTAACCAATTAGCCTCAAATTTTCCTTTCTTTTCTTTGTCCTTAACAATGTTTCTTTGATTTTATTTTAGAACAAGATCACCTACATCAAACTCACAATGAATGATCCATTTTTTATATCCTCTTGACACTTGGTTATGATAAAATTTTAGGTGATTGAATGCTCTCATACGCTTCTCATCCAACAACTCTAACTCTATCATTTGAGCAACTCTATAGTCTTCATCTTTATCAAGATAGTCCCAGAGAGATATTCTCAGGGAAGGAAGCTCCACTTCCAAGGGTATGATGGCTTCAGTGCCATAAACTAAGGAATATGGGGTCACACCAGTAGGAGTGTGGATGGAGGTTCGATAGGCCCAAAGGGTGGGATGTATTTGTAAGTGCCAATTATGGCCAGTCTTACTAACCATTTTCTCCATGATTCATACAAGAGTTTTATTGGTGGCTTTAGCTTGTCCATTACCTTGAGGGTAATAGGGGTGGAACAATTGAGTTGGATATGAAAGTGTTGACATAACGCTTTGAATATTTTGTTTTTGAAATACTTACCATTATCTGTGACAATGGTGGAGGGAATACCGTAAGAAAAATGAGGTGATTCATGATAAATTTGGAGATTTGTGCACCAGTTATATAAGTGAGAGGCACAACCTCTACCCATTTAGTAAAATACTCGGTGGTGGTGATAATGTGGGTATGACCATCTGATGAAGTAGGATGGAGCTTCCCTATGAGATCTAGTCCCCATTTAGAAAATGGCCAAGGTGTTGCAATGGGCTATAAGGCTTTGTGCTGATGCATGTATCAAGTTACCATATTTAACAGAGTTCACACTTCTTGATGAAGTTACAACAATATGCTTCCATGGTGGGCCAATAATATCCCACTCTCAAGAGTTTCTTAGCTAGAACCATGTCACTAGTGTGCACTTTGCAAATGCCACCACACACTTCTTTAATAGTGTGGAGTAACTCGGTAACATCCAAACAACATAGCAAATTCCCGTCGTATCCATGATGATAGAGGGTGCCTCCTAGGAGGGTGTAATGGGCTATACGGTGGATAAGGGATTTCTTCTCAGTATGGGTAATGTTTGGGGGAAACATGCCATTTTGTAAGTAGTTAAATATGGGATCATACCAAGGCGAGAAAGGACCAACAATTTCACATGCCAAACAAGACTCTACATGTCATAGGGGCACTCGTAAATTCTCTACAAAGAACGACATTTTACTTACCTAAGGTGGAATGCATAACATGGATTTGATAGTAGTCATAGCATCCACGGACCTATTATGTGATCTTGGTCATTGTTCAAAAATAATCTGCACAAAATATTCCTTCAAGGTCTCAACCAATTTATTATATGGAATGAGCTTCTCATCTTTGACCTTATACTCATCATTAACTTGTTTAATGATTAGTTGGGAGTCAATGACTCGATGATATTCGTAGATTTAAGGCCATGATAATGCCTCATATTCTATGTTATTAGTACATGGGAATCCCAAATAGAATGCTTGTGGAATAACCTCTCATGTGGGAGTGATGAGCACCACTCCATCTCCTGACCCATGAAATGTGAATGATCCATCGAAGTGGACTTTCCACACAATGACTCTTCGATATACATCATGGATGCATCTAGAAGATCATCAGCGTGGACAGCATTCTTGAGGCACAATGGTTCCATTCTAGTAGGGGATTTTTGATCGGCCAATACATGTCCTTTCAATGATTTTTGATTAACGAAATCAATGTCAAATTCACTAAGGAGAATGATCCAATTAGCCATTCATCCTGTAAGGGTGGGTTTGGATAAAAGGTACTTGAGAGGGTCAACTTTGGATATCAATTTGGTTTTTTTATTAAGGAGGTAATGGTGAAATTTTTGAAAGGTAAAGATGACTGCCAAGTAGGCCTTTTAAATATGTGGATAATTCAACTCATAGGCGATCAAGGTGCGATTGAGATAATAAACCACCCTTTCTCTGTGGTCAAGGTCATATTGGGCAAGCAATGCACCAATAAAAAACTAGGTGGCTGAAATATACAACAGGAGGGTTCACTTGGGGTAGGCAACATGAGAACAGGTGGGTTGATGAGGTATTGTTTAAGCAATGCAAATGCCTTTTGACAATCTGGTCCCCAATTGAAAGTAACATCTTTGTGCGATGGGAGATTCAACATATATGTTCATCTTCAAGATGTGTGAATGAATGGCACTTATCCATGAAGTTGTGAAATAAAATAGTGGATTGCTTGAATTTTTCCTTGTAAACTTTGTAGTTTTTTGAGATTTGTAGGTGGAGCATCTCTGTGATAGCTATGCAACCTTTGCGAGGTCCACCTCTATTCCTCTCTATGAAACAATGAAACCTAAGAGCTTTCCTGATAGGACACCAAAGACACACTTTCTGGGATTCAAACAGACCTTATAATCTCGAGACATTGGAAAATACGTCTCAGCACTTTAGGGTGCTCTCCTCTGGTTTTGGATTTTTCTAAGATATCATCAATGTAATCCTCCATGATGTCATTCATCATGTCATGGAATATGACCATCATTGCGCATTGATATAGCCCCACATTCTTGATTCGAAAGGCATGACTTTGTAGAAAAATGTCCCCATGGGGTGATGAAAGTTGTCTTGTGTTGATCTTCCTCTGCAATCCTAATTTGGTTATAACCTGAAAATCCATCCATTAAGGATAACATCTCATAACTAACAGTGGAGTCGACAATCATGTCAATATTAGGTAGAGGGAAGTCATCTTTAGGACATGCTTTGTTGATATCTCGAAATTTGGTGCAGATTCTAGATACCCACCGCTTCTTTTGAACTGGGACTATATTGGATATCCAATCCGAATAGTCAATGGGTTTAATGAAGTATGTTGCTAACAATTTTTCCAATTCATCTTTAACAAGTAGTGCAACCTTTGGATGCATCTTCCTCAATTTCTACTTGATGGGTTTAGCGCTGGGTGCACAACAAGGTTGTGCATGACCAATTCTGGGTCTAAACTGACATATCTATGTATGACCATGCAAATATATTTGCATATTCTCGTAACAATGCTACGAAAACCTTTTGTTCTTGGGCTGAGAGTGAAGCTCCCAACTTTATCATTTAAGGCTCTCTTCTGAACCAATGTTAACACTAATCATCTCTTCAACAAGCATCTTAAAAGCATCTTCCATCCATGTAGGATCAAGGGGAAGAGTAAGATCAACTTCCTTAGGTGGCTCATCATCATATTTATAAGGATACTCCACTTTGTCTATGATTTCTTCATTTTGTTTGTCTACTAGTGCCTCAAATAGACTTTTCACTGAGAGATTTATGTTTGTTCTTTCCGTAAGGCTTTTCTAAAGTATTCTTACCTTTACTTATGACCTTTTTGTTCAGATGTCCACACATCTCTACTTCTTCTCCAAAGTATGCACAAGCATCTAGTTTGATGGAAAAACCTTTCTTATGATCCCCATTCAGAATAAAATCCTTGAGCCCCATGAATTTTGCAAATGCCTCATCATTCTCAAATAAATCGATTGGCACATGAAATTGTTGATCCTAATCTATAAGTTCGGGATATATGAGGGTAACTTGGTAATTGGATGGGGTATTGGATTCGAGATAAGGTAAAAACAATGAATTAGGAAATAGGTTAGTGGAGGCAAGATCCTCGTATAGGCTACATTGGGAATCTGCATCACTAGTTTGAGTGAGACGAGCCATCCTCACATTCTGAAGAGGTGGCATCTATCTCGGAAGGTGGATCATCATGGGTCTTGATTCCGAGGCCGTGTTTGTTAGATTTGAAACGAGGAATAGGAATAGGCTCTAGCCTTCCTTGTGCATTTATACCGCATCCAAACCCATTATAGCCCATGACATACATCATGCGGTGGCCTTTAATATACTTATGGAGCTTGATGACATGATGCCATGGTACCTTTAGGTACCCTCATGGGGATCCTTTAACATATTTTCCTTGGATAGGAGACCTCTAGGAATAAACTTCTCCAGTGGTTCAGGGCATCTATCTCTAGTAATCTTGAATTGGAAATATGGTTTACCATGTGTCTTGGGTGAAATTGAAAGATCTAATATTAATAAGGCCTGCTTGAAGAGTGAATTGATCATTTGGACCATACTTTATAGATGTTGATTCCCATGATGTGAAGGGATTAACCAATGATGGGAAATTTTGTTTAGAATGCGTGAGTGTATCTGGATATACATGTTCCTTCAGCCTCTATTTGTAAGGGAACAACAATATCTGTTGAAGGACATTCATATGTTGCATGTGAGAAGCTATGCAATGCTCTACAATGTGTGAATGGTTCGGATCACCTGGATGGTGATTATCTGGTCTCCATGGCACAAATTTATACATTGATGGAAAGTGGAGGGAATGGCCTACATGGCATGGATCCATGGGCATCCCAAAAGCATGTTGTAAGGAAGATCCAAGTCAAGGACATGGAATGTTGTATCATGATACGTTGGCCCTACTTCCATTGGAACCACTATAGTACCCATTGATTCTCACTCTTCATTATCATAGGTTGTGATTGTGATTATTTTTATCACCCAAATATACTTCTAAATGGCCTAGTTGTTTTACTAGTTTCAATGTGCAGATATTTAGACCAAACCCAATCCACAAGCACTCTCTTGATCTTACAACAAGTAATGACCTCTCTATGTATAAGGGTAAGTTGTGCTCTGGGTTATTACGCGGGATTGCAGTGCGATCAAAAGTAATATGATCATTAGAATCAAGGTGTGTGACCATTTCTTGCAAGTGTGCGGGATCTACTTTTGTGGAGACTCCTGAACTCTGAAGTGTTTTATACAATATGTTCTTATGAGTAGTAGAGATCTTAAGGAGATCTAGGATTGAGATTCTAGCTGGTGTCTTCTCTAATTGTTCTATTAAATTATACTTCCTTCTTGCGGAATGGGTAGGGGATCTAGTATTACCAAACGAGCTTGTCATGTACCCACAACATAAATCTTCTCTAAGAATCTAATGGTATTAACCTCGTTCATTAGATGAATGTATATCTATATAAGGAAGTCAAATGCTTTATTGTTTGCTAGATAAGTGTAAGCACCATTTTGATAATCATTAGAGGCTTGTCTATGATCTGACTTCTTGTGTTTCTTATCTTCATGATTAGGAAAAGGTTCTTTGAATATACCCATCTTTTTGTTAGGTCCTTTCCCTAAGTTAGATGGTGAATCTACTGTGATCTTACCCTCTTCGATGAGGTCTTGTATATAATGCCACAATCTTAGGCATCTATCAATTTTGTGTCCTTTGACACGGTGGAAATCACAGTATTCATGCTCTTTGAACCAACCTAGTTTAGGTGCATCTTTTGGATATGGTACCATCACGGTTGGGTATTTTACCATGTTCATTGCATCTAAGTTGTTTAAGTATAATAGATAGCGATTCAGTTAGAGGTGTAAACATGTGCTTTGTAGGTGCCTTTGGGCGAGGTCCTTGTGAAATCTTTAAAAGCGGACCAATCTGTACAACTTGGACTCTCTTGGATTTTGTGATGCCATCACCAATGACATTTTTGTTCTTATTAAAGAACTTTGGTTTATCAACGGATTTTTCTCGTGTTTGTCCTTTATAATGGGTTTGAGTGTCCCCTTCACAATAAGAGCCTTTTCGATCTGGTTGCCTTTCTCTATAACTTCTTCAAGTTAGATCCACAATGCATTTGTAAGTGAAAGGCTATTTCTAGGTTCAAATTGGGGACGAATATGCTTACTAACTATTTTTTGAAAGGACACAAGGGAAATGACTTGCCAATCCTCGCCATCACTATAAGAAGCCTGCGAATGTCTCATTAGATTTTTGTTTTGTGTTGCAAAGGTCATTCATGGTGATATCACTCTCCATGTTGAAAGATAAATGTTGCACAAACTTTTCAGCAAGTGTGGGCCATGTCGTGATCGATCCCTTAGGTATACTAAAGAACCATTCCAATGCCTCTGCTCCTAGGCTACTGAGGAAATAAACATATCAAGTAGTTATTGTTATAAGTGAATTCTTGACAAGCCATGTAGAAGTCTTTGACATGATTACGTGTATCACTTTTACTTTTATACTTGTCGAATTTGGGGATATTGAAATGTTTTGGAAATGGTTTGCACAACATATATTTATCAAAGGGGTAAGGACATAGTTCTTCGTATAATTATTTTCTATTGTCCTACATTTCTCTCTTGTAGAGTAGTAAGTGTATTCTTCATTGATTGTAACTCCTATTGAATGAGTTGTTCCTTTGTGGGTGATAGTGGTCTGTTCACTTTAGCAACCTTGAAAATTATGTCATCATATGGATCCATGTGAAACTCACCTGATTTTGTCTTAAGTCTATCCTTATGCACATTCTTACTCAAAGAGCCTAAGTTTTCTAGTTTTTTGATTGAGTTTTAGTATTTGTCGTTGAATGATCTCTTCTTTGACTAAGGGATCATCTTCATCGTCAAACCTAGGAGGCGGTGAGTCCTTACGCTCACGTTCAATTTTTACTTTACGTGAAGCCTTAAAGTAAGGTCTTCATGAATCATCTGTTGGTTTTGGTGGGTCATCTTTGACATTGTTGTTATGTTTTCCTGAAGTGGAAGCATACCCTATGTCAAAAGGGTTATCCATGTCTATGAGGGATGGTATGGTTGTTCTTCCATTTCACGGTTAATGGTTTTAATCACCGCTTCAGCACTCTTGCGGAAGCCTGGCTCCTAATTCAAGAAATCTTGCGAGTACTTGGTCTTTGTTATAATAAAGGAGCTCGTTGAAGTGAACTAAGTCTAACTTGTGTTGGTCCTCTGATGTATCAGAATATTCTCCACTATGATCAACTAGCGGTTTAGTGTCTTTTACTTGTGAAAAGAGAGGTGTTAAGTTATTACCAGTGAAGGGGTATGATGTGAAAGGATTTTCATCTAAATCATGCTTGTCTAGTTTAGATGCCATTTTCATGATTATAGGCATCACTAGTCAAAGTTGTGCTAGGTTTTTTCTAAGTGTATTTCAAGTTTATACGAAACCTAGGTGTATGTGATATGAATTGTTTAAAGTCCCACTATCTCAAAAGATGTCCTAAGTACACAAAATATGGAAAGGCTATTGTACGTTAGGAAAAAATATGCAAATTCTTTAGTAAATCTGTCAAACACTCAATTGTTTTTTAAAACACTCTATACCTTAAGCTATGGTTTCAATGATAAGCGCACAAATCAGATAGTGAAAACACCCTATCAATACCTAGGTCGAGTTGAAACATCAACAAGATCTAAGTACCAAAGTTGTATTGACGTGATCTCTCCATGAGGTATACTATGACTAGTTCAAATGCCGACAAAAATCTAAGTCTTTTGATAATGGAAGTTACAAATGTGAGTAACGTAACAACACTACCCCGACACGTTAACCAAGCCTAGAATAAGCAAGGTGTTAGTATCAAGATGATGCTATCGTGATATGAACAATGCAATATCAACACTTTCAAAGGACCTTAGATGCACTATTGGGATTGAAACTAAATACAAGTATAACAAGAAGTTGCTAGTCATGCAAGCAACATAACTATGTAATAAGGAAAATTATATCAAGTTCTCAAAATATGAAAACAAGATGTAAGTATCATAATTATATGGCTGAAATGTAGACAAAGTAACAACTCAAAGGGGAAACAATGATGAACAAAATCCTATCTATGAAGACGATCCTAAAATCAAGATCACATGGTCATCAAAGATATAAGGACACATCCACACACTTTAGACATTTAACAACTTAGCCACAAACATGGATGAGCATAAACAGATAAAAAAGTGGTGAACACTATCTATGAAAACACTCCCAAAATATGCCTTCCCTTGTCCCAAATGGGAAACAAGAATGCAAAGGTATAGATCAAAAGATGAAAATAAACTTAGTGGCACTTGGCAGAGTTTCACCTCATCCGAAGGTGAGAAAGAAACCAAGATAAGTGATACGTTGTTTAAATTTCATGATGAGAGACACTTAGATCTAACTTAAATGGATCCGTTACCCTGTTCAAAAAATAAGGTTTTAAATCCAAGCAAGTTATTACTTCAAGATGATAATGGTGGGCTCCTTTACAAAATGGCTTTCCTAATTAGATCACTTAACTATGTGTCAACAATTTGTCTAATGCAAGCTCGATTTGCTAAGGTTTCCCAAGGATTATCTCGGCTTTACTTTACCCCTTCGATACAATGAGAAACTAGTGCGTTCAGTTGTATCGTCACTGGGGTCGCAATACAAACAACTTTGACTCTAAACTCACAATGTATGACTAGTCAAGTGGGTAAACAGTGGAGCGCTTCCTATTTAATCTACGAGGTTACTCAATGGTGGATTACTTTAGAGTTCCTATAACCACCCCCATTGTTGTAGCTTAAGGTGTTATGCTAAAGGGGTTATGTTCTAGTTGAGTGGATATGGACGCACCCTTTTCTAAAACCTGCAATACATGTGTGATGTATGTGGTGTGTTTTTCATCTTGTTTAACTTAATGTGGTTTTAAATAACACACCATTTGGCAACCTAAGTAAAAACATGTATTAGCGGGCTTTGTGTTTGAAACTCCTTTCTTCGACACACGAATTTGGTCCTACATGCGAGAAGTTAGTAATTTTCCAAAAGATCACAATATCATGAAAGAGAGTTTACATGTTTTTTTTATTCCCAAGGTCATCAAAAGGTGTGAGGGAAGAGCATACACAACGTGAAACTCAACTACAAATAAGTAATGGAAAATACTTAAAGTAATCTTGTGAAAAGGAATTCATTTTAACCAACTTTTGAAGATTAATCCATTATATAGCGTAAATCAAGTGTTTTGAAAGTAATAAGAAGGTTTTGGAGGTGTTTTTGGTTCCCAAGATTGCTTATAAGGCGCGGGAAGAGCATACACACTTTGAAAACCTCTATCAACTAAGAAATGAAACACTTAACTAAGTTAGTCAAAACTAAACCCAAAAGGCCCTACAAACAATTGTTAAGAACCTCCAAACAAGTTAGCAAAAACCATAAACTTTAATCTTACAGCTCGTGAAAACTTTCAAATTTTAACACTAACGCCTGCATGCCTAGTCCAACGCATACATGCCCTAATCGAATCAAGCCGAGTACACACGCAGACATAATGTGACTGTGGGGTTTAACACCTATGCGCCTAGCAAGACGCATACATTAGGGTTTCGATAAATACGTGTCACAGAGTGTGGATACGTGGCCAAGGTAAAAATGCAAAGTTAACAAAGTCTTTGAAAGACGCCTACACGTCTAGAGAGATGAGTACGTTCATGGTTCGACGCATATGCGTGGAACAAGATGGATACACATCCCTTTGCAAAAATTTTGACAAATCAAAGTACGGCCTAACGATACATGACCAACTCAACGCATATGTGCCTCTCTAGGACACCTACACATACCCCCTATAAAAACCTCAAAATTCACAAAAACAAAAAAGTTAAAGGATCAAACAGGTTAGTTTTTATCAATGAAAGCCTATTTCTAGCTTGGACCCATTAAATGCTTTAGCAAAAGGAAGAAAAATCCCTTTTAAAATGTAAAATCTGTTAAAAGACAAGCTTTTAAAACCTATAAAACATAAAATGGTTAGAAATGGACATGTAAAGCCTAGAAAAGACTTGAAAAAGGACTATGGAGTAAGTCCCACTGGGCGTGCCAAATGTGAACAAGGAAACAATTTGTAAAAGCTATGAAATGGGGTAAGAAACACTCAAGAATCCCCAAAGCTTCAAAAAAACAGTTCAATGGACCATGAGATAAGAGATAAACAAGGATTTATTACTTTTGCATGCATTAATCTTGAAATAAATAAGTAAATCTAACATATCTAGTTATCCTCTACTCTTGAAAGCTTTACAAATGAACCTAAATACATTCTAAGCAATCAATTTATGATTGTGAGAATGGAAGCTCTCCATTAATGGCTAAAGAGCCACATGGTTTCTTCCATTTACTCAAACTTGAATGGAAATAACAAAGCAAAGCAATATTAGCTCAATATGACAAATGAAGAAAATCTCTAATCCTAGCAATAATACTATAGTTTAGCCTAGAAAGGGAAGTGTTATTAAGAAAGTGAGAGGGGTAGTGGGGTATTTATAGGTTTTGATTTCCAAAAAGTGGAGACTTTGGGTGCATGTGGGACAAATGAATAAGCCAAAAATCACTTTAGTGAGTCAAAGTAAGATTTGACTAGGCTTAGGAGAGGTTAATCATGGTTTAGGATAATTAATCATAATTAGTGAGGAATTAAGATTTTGAGAGGGTTGTGAGAGGTCTAATCGATCCAATGAAATGGATTGATTACCTTGGAAGCTAGTATAAGTGTTCAAGAATAGGATTAGAAGAGGGTTTAGTCAAAACGAGGCTATAATAGTCTCGCTTATTCGATTCATGAGAGGAATACAACCAAAAGGATGTCGTCTGATGGGAATTAGATGGATCTAATTGACGGTGTGTTGTCAATTTGCAAGGATTAGAATAGTTAGAGCAATATTAAGAATAATACCGCTTCAATCAAACTACAGTGTGTCTACACACGGCTCTAAGTCATGCGGTAGGTCATATTGTTCCCGGTCAAAGGATGTTGGACAACCGACAATAGTTAACATTGGTGATGGGATGGCTAATTCCTCCTATGGCCATCTACAAGATCCATACTTGATAAGAGGTTAGTAACACAAAAGAACAAAGTAATTGATAACAAATTCTAATGAAAATTGATTACTAAGTAGACAAAAAAAACACAAAAATCATAGGCGATTAGGCTAAACACAGGAGATTCTGAGAAATATTAACAGGATGCCAAAATAAATGATTTGATCTTCTAAAACGAAACTATAATCTTCTTGAGAGAAAAAAGTAAGAATATAGGTAATTAAACAAATAATATTAAGGTGAAATAACAAAATTAGGGGATAAGACAAACCTTTGAAAGTCAATGGTTAAAAATACACTTAATTGTGATTGTGATGAACGATGCACGAGCTCTTGAATAACTCTTGAAAAGCTTGACGAATGTGAGTGAGATCTGAATGGATCTAGGAAAATTTTAGTGGTGAATTTTCATAAACTCATGAATAGTAGGGATTTTTAAAATTGGAAATGGCAAATTTTCAACAGTCGGTTGCCGCCTACTTCGCCTAAAATTTCCACCGACAAGTCATTTATATGGGTCAGTTCACCTACTATTTATATGTAAAAATTAACTTATGCATGTATTCACCGAGGTATAATACACATCCTTGGGGGTTGCGAGGGTACCCATTTAATACAGACATCCAACAAAGAGTGGTTGTCTCATCCAACTTAGGTTGACAGACAGGCCATTGTCTGTCGTCTAACCTAGGTTGGATGACAAACGATGGATGGTTATCCAACCTAGGTTGACGGTCGTCCATTGTCTTTCATCCAACCTAACCGCTAACCTAGGTTGGAAGACATATAATGGATGGTGATCCAACCCATGTTGGATGGCTAGGTTGGACGACAGATAATGGATGACCTTCCAACCCAAGTTGGACGGCCGGGTTGGATGACATACAATGGATGACCATCCAACCCAAGTTGGACGGCTATCCATCGTTTTTCGTACAACCTAGGTTAGACGGTGTCCAACCCAAGTTGTATGGTAGACGATGAACGACCATCCAACCCAGTCGGTTTTACCATGAAATGGTTTTTAAAAAAATTCATCAATGTGAAATTCAATTTTGGAGATTTTCCACCCATTATAAACTAATTTTTCGGAGGGGGGTCTTAAAATGAACCCTGGAATGGATGCAGGGACAACAACAATGAAACTTGGTAACGCTTGAGAAAGCTTGATGATGCTCCTAACTCACTTGGATGGTCATGAATGGTCCCGAAGAGAGGCAGAAAACTGGTATTTATAGATCACCGGTATTTGAGGGAATCATCAACATTTTTGGTCGATTAGAGCTTGGGTGAGATACAAGGGGATAAAACTTTCGATTTGAA
The DNA here is from genome assembly GCA_018340775.1 of Taxus wallichiana var. yunnanensis. Taxonomy (NCBI): domain Eukaryota; kingdom Viridiplantae; phylum Streptophyta; class Pinopsida; order Cupressales; family Taxaceae; genus Taxus; species Taxus wallichiana. Next base: position 595,094,930 of record CM031243.1, read on the forward strand.
CTTAGGTGTGGGGGATTTAGGGGGATTATGGTTTGATAACTTAGAGAGGTCGAGTGTGAGGGTTTAGAGGTGGATAGAAGTAGTTAGGATAGATGAGGGATAATTTAGAAGGTTTCCTAATTGAACTTAGTCATAACTAGTGAGAAGTAAGGACTTGTTATAGGGATAAGTTAGAGGTGGTTAGGATAATATATTTAGAAGGTTTAGTTAAACTAGTCGTAACTAGTGAGTTAGGATGAGTGAGGTGTAGGGGTGAATATTAATTAATTAATTAGTCGTGAAAGGGGGGATATGATGTGGGATAAATGATTTAATTAATTCGGGGTGTAATGTCTTAGGTTTAGGGATAATGCAATGACAAGTTTAAACGAGTTAATTGAAGGGATGACTTAGGTTGTGAGCGAGGCACGTGTGTTTATTCAATTATTTGTGTAAAAGTGGGGCATGTAGAGTTTTGGTGTCTACACAAGTATCTAAATTTGTGAGTTCTTTGGGCCCGTTTGGTTAGGGGACCCTGGGATCACAACCGTAAACTCTCTCTTGTTGTGGTCCTAGGAATGGTCATGTGTGCATTTGTGCAATTTAACTATGAAAGAAAATAACATGCTAATCTAAATAAATAAAATCTAACTATGTTTTTGTATTTTCCAATATAGAAGAAATAAAGCAATAAACAACAATCTAATCTAATTTAAACTAATATTTTTGTATTTTCTAAGCTTTCGGAATTAACAAAGGAAAACGAAGAAATGAAGAAATAAATTGCCTCTAATTCTAATTAACAAATCCTATACAAATAAATAGTCGGATGTAACTATTTATCTATGCAACAATATATTTAATCTATCCTAATTAATTCAAAGCTTTTTCCAATCTGTAATTGTGGAATTTTAAATCCTCTGCCTACCTCAGAGACACGGGAAGAATTGAAGCTTCTAAGAAGCTTTTCTTCCTCTGTAACTTCCCGGGTAGAATATGAGAAGATTTAATGGAGACCACAATTTGGACCAAGTTGCAATTGTCTACAATGATACGAAAGCCTTCCTCCAGATATTCTTCCCTCACAAACCCACAGGGATAAGCAGGGAAGGATCTATCACCAGTAGAAGCTTCTATAGAAGAAATGAAAGCTTTTGAAAATGATCTATCTATTTGCAACGATTGAAATGGAAATGACTTTTGCTACTCTAGTAGATAAATGTGCATACATATTCAAAAGTAAATAAATGAAGAAAAGAAGAAACTCAATAAAACCCCAACTTGAAAATTGTAGTGTTGAGGTAATGCCAGTTGTGGTATCACTTTGTGTCCCCTCAGTTATCTTTTCCAATCTTCTGTGTCCACATGAGTCTAGGGAACTGGGAATGTAGAGGAAGAAAGAAGAAGGTGTTGGAGAAATGTTGGCTTGCAAGTGGTCTGGTAGAAATGCAGGTAGAGGAAGAACAATGCAAGAGAACAATGTTTGGTTATGTGGTCTCTAGCAGGATTTCAACAACATAATAGTGCAAACATGATAAAAATCTCTGGCCATTTACTTCAGAAGAAGCGATGATTTTATAGAAGGTCATGTGGGCCGTGCTATATGACACTTGGTAGCGAGGGGTGCCACATCACAATGTGGAGGGGAATTTAAACATGCAATTAACAATTAGAAGTGGAAGAGGAGGTTGATACAAATCAATCAAGCTTAAAATAAACCAAATTGATCAAGAAACATGCCCTAGAAGTGACTTGAGTGAGTTATCATGCATTCAAATCACACCTGAGAAGTCTCGGCCAATTCACACGGAACCGCCACTCTACATAGGGTGGTGGTTATGCAACCGCCACCCAAGTAGGGTGTCGGTTGCGCAACCTCCACCCAACTAGGGTGGTAGTTGTGCAACCGCCGCCAAGGTAGGGTGACGGTTTTGTAACTAAAGGAAAAACAATACGAGAAAGTAGGAAATGACTAAGGAAATCTAAGCTACAAATATATACTTGCAAAGAGATAAAAGGGATCAAACACCTTTGGAAAATACATGAATCATCATTGGGGACTTTTGAACCGTTTTCAACAATGTAGCACATGTAAATTTGGGTTCGTACACTCTCATCATCACGAGTATCTCAATATATGACTTCTTGCTAGCCAATCTTGAGTTAAGACATAAAGTACAACTTCTCCTTACTACTACTTGCATTCCTACTAATATGCATCCAAACTCTGTATATAACTCCGTTATTAACACATTTTCTCAACATATATCTTTCCCATCGAATCCTCATGCCGATCTTTCTATTTTTGACAACGATCCACCTTTGTATATCATGATTCACATTTACAATATGGGTATCAAGCATACTTTAATTGATAACGGATATGAGTTAAATCTATGTCCCATGTCATTCCTTGAAAATATTGGTCTTTCGGATGTTAACGTTAGTCCATCATGTCTCTCTCTTCATGCATATGATGGCTTTATTCATCCATGTGTAGGTCACATTGTTTTACCTATCACTGTAGGGCCAAAAACTCTCAACATAGTCTTGTTTGTCATTGACTTTCCGGTTTCATATAATTGTTTACTTGGTAGGCCATGGCTCTATGTCATGCAAGCTATTGCCTCTACAGTGCATCATTGTGTCAAATTTCTACATGAGGATCTCGAGTATACTTGTTCTTCGTGACTATCATCCATACAAATATTACAACCATGATCCAAATACTACACTTCCTATTCCAAGAACTAACACTACTGATGACCTGCAACCCATAGATGAGCTACCACATTTACCACCACTTGAAGGTGTCATTTGCATGATAGATTTGGTCCCAACTACATCTCTACCTCCCCCTACTACTACTACTACTATGGTTCTTTATCAGGGGCTTGTTCCTACATCAAACATCATACCACCTTTCGTACCTTCTCATACATAATCGACATCTACACCACCTCCCTTTACATGTACACTTTTCATGAATGATTCTTATTGGGAGCACATTCCATTTGATCCTACTTGCGATGTCACTATATGTTCACATGATGGTTTGACTCGGCTAGGCTTTGCTTTCGAGGATCTTTATCCTCCAACTCATGACCCTCATCTCTATTATGGATTCATCACTATCATTGTTTTTTATGGTCTACATGTCTTTCATCTCACCATCTACCTTGCATGAGCCCCTCGCTCTTCTCCACTTACATTAGGACAATCTTGGCTTGCTTACATCGGGGGAATGTTAGACCCTGATCACATTGATATATCATTTCCTATGCCATTTGGTCATGTTTTCATTTGCAATGATTCATTCCTTGGTTATTCACCTAATATGACTTGGTGGTATGCACACGGTGTCCATTACCTCCTTTCATTGACGAGGAATATGCTATGGGCATGTATAAATTACACTTAAATAGTGCTTTACGTGACCAACCTAACATTATAGCTTATCAAGTCTCAGATGCCTCACCATATGATTTTGACCATGACAATGATGACCTTTTAGATGAATTCACTTGATTACCTTTACTATTACACGCTTGGGGCATCACACCTATTATCCCCCTAACCTTAACACATGTCTTACACTCACACCACACCACACTTAGATCTTTACGCACAACTCATATACCAAGATCGCCATTACCCTATGACACACTCTTGTGCTACAATTCACACTTGACTATTGAGGGCATAACATACACATGAACCTCACACATTGCACACTTCACACACCACACATCCTCACACAGATTGTCCATATCATACTGCATATCTTGGTTTCATTTACTCTTTCTTACGTTTATTTGTTACATGTTCATCTTATTACACATGCTAGATAGATATCTTGTATGTCATTATCTTTATCATACATACATGTGCGTTCATTTGCTTTCTAGTTGTGATCGCAGATTCAATCGAACCATTACACATTACATGGATGTTTGGTGCAAGACTCTATTACCAGTCCCACCGAGGCTCCTGAAGGCATCTAATTTCATACACTACAGGTGTTATTGTTTCATTATATTTCATAACACACTAATTTATCATATTATACATGCTTTGATGTACTTTTTATCTTTCTAACATGCTAACGAGTGCTTCATGTGTAACATTTTTATATAGGGATATTTACTTCCATGGTTATCTATTACATTGTTTGTCATTTTATGATCTTGTTTATTGGCTTTGCCCTTTGTCTTGTGTACACACTTGTCTCGCTTATGTCCATGACAACCTTTACTTTGTCTTGTGACATCATGAGCGATGTCCCATGTTTGCAACCCACTTTTTGTGGTCTACATTGTCTTCTTGCGTGTTTACACATTGTCTACATAGCTTACATTTCATCTTTTACATGAGTGTTTGTCTTTGCTTGTACTAACACTTGTTTTTCCTAGCCACTTGTTTACGTGTGCCTTGGTTTCTACCAAGCACATTCCCTTCCCCTACAGAATTAATTTCAAGATAAACATACGGTCCTCTTTTGGACCACATACTCCTTCAATGACGTCGCATGCACCCCAAATGAGGGGGCATCATATGGGTGAATCACTCACCCCATATAAAGTTACACATAGCACGGTACCAATATAACACAATTTTCGCTTATGACAGGCTTAGAATCAGACTTGGGTCCTTAGCACAATGACCTTACCTCGAGTGCCCGATAATAGGGGCAATACAACGGTCTTTCCCAGAGTGTCGATAACTAGGGGAAAATCACATAGTTCTTCGACATGTCACAGAGGATTTTGATAGGGCGGAGAGTCCTTTAGCACTAGACATTTACACAAAGGCTTTTATAAGGCAGAGAGTTCTTTAGCATTGGGCATTTACATAATGGATTTTACAGTGTAGAGATTCCTTATTACATACACACCATCTGTAGTGGTGTTTTACACAACGGGAAGCAGTTAAAGATTGGCGGACGACACCGGCATTTCTCCCTACACTTCTTCCATTACACTGGCATGAGATCGCCTGAAAAAATCACATGTTGACATCATCTTTAGGATCCTTCTACACCATTTTTCTCATCACGGATCAGGTGCACATGTTCCTTTTTCACACTTTTTCATTTTACATACTTTCTTTTCACACTCTTTACATATTTTGATCATATATATATGTGTATTTGACTACTTGTCAGCTTCTCTTTTGTATCTCTGTCTCGTATGGGAAGTTGTAGTCAACATCAACTCAACAACAACAAAAAAAATGACATCACACACATCGACATCGACAATAGATACATCATAATAGCTACACATGCATCCTCTGCCCCAGGTTCATTTTCATCACTTTTTGCACTTTCTCGTCGTTAACATCCACACTTCACATTTTTATCACTCCACACTTTGTCTAGTCCCTTGACATGTTTTCGACATGGATATCAAGTAAATATCTCTATGTACTTTGTGTTACCGATCTTTCTACTCACCAACATAAAGTGGGGAAAATGTAGACATAAAATCACGCACTTTGGGTAATTATTTAGTCCTAATTACACACAACTATTCATATGGTTCCTAAGTAAGAATGGTAATAATTAACCCATGTCTTTGAGCACCTTTCTTTCCTTTCTATCACTTTTCTTAGTCTTACAAATCTTCTTTCTCACCTATCTTTTTCAGTCTTCAACATTTGTCATCCTCGGACACTAAGATCCGCACCAAGACATCAGCCGTCAGCACCCTCATCCAATCTAGGTGCCCATGTCCCCGCTATACTTTACTCACAATTTTTTAGTCCCTTCTAGTTGTTTGATCATCTTATATTTTTGGTAGTTGGCCTTTTCAAGGTTAATTACAAAATTCAAGCAAGGGAATCATATAAATATAAAGTTATATGATCATAATAAGGGACCAAACACTAAGCATATACTATCTCCACCTAAGGTTGCATCCATCAAGGAATCTAAGAGCTCTATTGCATCCATATAACTCCATCACAAGGGACACAAGGGTTGGTTCATCTACATACACTTCATAAGAGGGAAGTTCATTTTATTCCATGCACACATTTACTACATTTCTTTACATCTAGCTACTCACTCGCTATCCAAGTGCGATCGCACAAGAGAAACCTAGGACACGATCCCACACTCACACACAAAGAACTACATTGGGTTCGAGATGTAGTGGAATGCTCAGTTGTAATTCCACCATTGTGGTTGTTGATGATAGTCCGACCCCTCATTCTCGCATCTTTCTTTTTAAATATTTGATGTCTATTTGAGGGTTTTACAGTTCATTATTCATTATAGGTTTATTGCAACCTTGATGATCATTGTGCAAATCCATAACGACAAAAGGTGAGCATAAACAAACACCTTGTGACCCTGAGAATTCAGGTTTCGAGAATTTCCGTAGACCTAGGAACCCAAAATAAGTACTCAGGCAACCGTGGGCGCCCTTGTCCACCCAGTTCCTCCAGGTTCCACAATTTTCTCGAGCCTCACTACGATTCTCAATGCTTCAACTTTCTTCGCCCATCCGTACACCTTCAACAACACTGTGAATCAGCTAAGGCATCTTACCCTTCTTTGCACATTAGGTTTTATTATTTATTGCTTGGTTTACTTTGGTATAGTTCTATATTTCATTGTTGCATTTATTTATTGCTACTATAACATCAAATTAGGCTTGAATTATTACATTTTAGCTTAATCAATATGACACCATACAAATATATAGGCAGAGAGTTTCTTATAAAGTATGAAACTAATGTACTACTAATTATTATTCACATGAGTTGTTTCAACAAATAAACAACTCACACATAACCACAACCTATCATTATGAGATTGTATCTCGTAAGAAACAAATTGATAAAATAACTATTACAATATTGTGTTATCATCTAGATAATATAATTTAATCCACACATCATAATGTTCATACTAAAATTTCCCCATTAGTGCGAACATGGGGAAAATTGTGCACCATTTGAACTGAAACAAAATCATATGCCAAGGCATACTTTTAAGTTTGCATACTATTGTTTGGATCTCGTTTTATGAATATTGTTGCACATGATCACCTACATATGAGAATTTATCCCGCTTTCAATTTCAATGAACTTATCACCACCAATTATCTTCCAAAGAAGTAAGGCATTCAAAGGGTCTATATAGTTAGTTTCCCTCCTATATAATTGTTTTTACGATTCACGAACCTTCCACGCCATATCACAATGCATTCAAGAGAAAATATTGGAATTAGAAACATGATTTATCTTTTATTCTTATTCGTGCACACACACCCACCCACACACCCACACTCGCGCGTGCACATGTATGCACACACAAACTAAAAATAAAAATGTACCGCTAGTGGCCTCGTCATTAGCGGATGATGAGACGTCGTTGAATGAATTCCTTCATCTGTTGCCTCCATCTTCTAGTTGAATTGAAGTTATTTAATATAGAAATTCTTCATCACAGTGCAAGATAGTTTATCATCATTTGAATATTCTACTCAATCAATTTCTTCATATAAGTAGGCCTTTTGATCTAGTTTATCGTCTAAAAGATAATGTGCCATTTTCTTACAATTAAAAATTACATGACCTTATTCTTTACAATAAGAACCTTTGATTTTTCATTTTGGAGAAACGTGCTTTGAATTGTAGTTGCCCTTTTTTGAAGATGTATTTGCATTGTTTTGAACATATAATATCTCTTCTAGTTCAAACCTTTCATTTGAGTTTCCTTCATCAAGTGAAGTGGAGATAACTCCTTCCAAGTTGATTTTCACTTTGCTTAAAGTAAAAACCATACTAGAAAAACTCTTGGGAATGCTATTTAGGAGTATTGCTTTAACATCATCATCTTTTAATTTCTCATTAATACCAAATTTAACCGATTTAATAGAAAAGAAAAATTACTTGTATGATATGTCATTCTTGTGCCTTCATCCATCTTCAAGCCACAATCATTGCTTCAATGTTGTCTTTACACTTTCTACTTCATAGTAAAACAATTTATTTAGTGAATCCAAAATATATATATTTGACTTCGTGAAGTCCACATAATGCATGTAGGCTTTTGACATGCAAAGACCAATAGTTCCCAATGTTTTTTGATCTTTTATAACCCATTTTGTAAGTTCATTTGAATATGTCAGTTTGACCGCATTAGGCTTAACAATATCCCAAAGGTTCTTTTCAATCGAGGCTAGTTGCATTTATATCTTTCAGGTGTGAAAATATTGCCCTTCCAACTTCTCAATGACACCTAATTTCTCCATTTGCTCAATAAAAAAACGCCGGTTTCTACCGATAATGCATATGTACAATCACGATTTGACTAAGACTACCTAGATCTAGGTGATACGGTTTATGTTCAGTATTTTTGACATTACATGACCAAACAAAATTACACAACCAATTTTTAATATAGACAAAGTCTATAATTAGAAATATTTTTTTCAAAAATAATGATATAGTATATTAAAACTTTCATTTTACATAACAAGTGATTATTGACCATAGTCAAATTTATTATAAAGGACTCTATTTATCCGAATAGACTTAACTTAGACAAAATGAGATATATTGATACAAATTTATACTTAACACTAACACTAATCTAAATTGACAGATATTACTATACATGACTCACCCGACAAGTTCATATGTGACAGAAAATGAAAGTTGATAGAGAGGACAATGTTCGAGTTTCGTAAAACTCGGCATAATAAGTGATTAGTAGTATGCAAGTTTGAACACCTCTATTCAACCATTTTCCAACCATTTATACAAGGAATCAAAAATAGTGAGATCTTTTTCATCTTACGTGTGATGCATTTTATTGACAGACTCAGGTATATGTGCCTGGATCAAAGATGTGATGCATCGATCAATTCATAGACGATGTTGAAGAACCGCACACTTATCCTTATCACACGCTCTTGTTTTAAATTGATCTTCTTCCCTAACCTTAATTTGATTAAAACCTAAATACCCATCTAACATGGAAAACCTTTCACCCCTACAACAGTTTGTAAAATTTACTCCATAAAAGGTAAAGGATAGAGGTCTTTGAGGGAAGTCTTGTTCAAATCACGAAAATCGACACAAAGTTTGATTTCCCCATTTTTCTTTCTAACCGAAACCAAATTGGCCACCTAAGTAGAATAATTGATTGGAAAAATTATTTTGGCCACGATGATTTTAGATAACTCCTTCCTCATGAGGGGATCTATTTTGGGATTGACTCGACTAATCCATAAGGATTCAAAAACACACCACTTCATCAGATCATAAGCAATATGAAGGAATAATGAAGAAAACTGAGGAAAAGGAGGTTTTTATGCATTTCAACAGAACCACCACTCTGCGTAGAGTGGCAGTTATAGAACTGTCGCTGCCTTGTAGGGTGGCAATCCTATAACCACCACCTAGCTAGGGTGGTGGTCCTGTGACCGCCGGTCTACACCGAGCGGCGGTCCTATCACTTTTGGCGAAAAAATAAAATGGAGTCTAAATGGTTCGAATTTGAACCAATTATCTTTGTCTCTTCCTTTCCTGCATCCCTTCACATCCTCTAGTGCACGGAGGACATGGGAAGGCTATAAATGCATGAAGGAGCAAGGGATTTGGGCATTCGAAGATCCAGAGAGATCAAGAAAGAAAGTATTGATTGTATGAGAGCAAGGTGTAAGAAAACAGAGAAAATAAGTAACTAGAGGGGAGTTTTACATTGTTATTCTTCTCTATACTTATTGTAATCTATAAATTGTTTAAAATTGGCCAATACAAGTGGGAAGAGCAATTTCCCTTCCCGACTAGTTTTCCCTCAAATTGGGGGTTTCCAGGATAAAATTATTGTGTTGTGTGTGGAATTCTTTTAGCATTTCTCTTCAATTCTATTCTAAGCACTAAGGAAAGCATTCACTAAGCTTAAAACTTTCATTTTCCAAAGTAGAAAGTATAACAACATATTTGTTTGATTTCGTAGATTTCCAAAGCTAGAATTTTACAGATCATTTTGGTATCAAAGCTGATTATAGATCCGGAACTATGGTATTCGATTTGTTTTATTGATTTTTATGATGGTGACAAGGTCCCAAGGTGAAGAAGTTTTACCTTGCAAACCAGATATTTCTACGAAGAAGTGGAAATAGAGAATTTGAGCTCAAATGGAGGAAGAGAACTTGGTCCGTAGAGTCGAGATGCTAGAGACCATGATGGATAGGTTACATAGAAAACAACAAGATATTTCAGATCTATAAAAGATGACTTCAATTAAGAAAGATTCCATGGACTCAGTGGTTTGAGCACTGGCCAAAAAAATTGGTATCGGAGGGAGCCATGATGAGGAAGATTTGGAAGGGCGTGAAGAAGAGACTACAATTGTAAGCGAGAAGGTAAAATCTACTCATACTCCTTTTAAAGTAAAAACAAAAGTTAAAATAAAGAACTTTGAAGGACAAGTAGATGTAGAATTACTTGATAAGTGGCTAAAATAGTTGGAAGTTTATTTTAGTGTGCATAATGTCACTGAGGCACAAAGGATTACCTTTACACATCTCAAAATGGAAGGTCATGCTCTGGTTTGGTGGGAAACCCATCTAGCCACTTGTGAAAGGAAGAAACGTCCTATTGTTAGTTCTTGGAAAGGTTTTAAGGATTTTCTCAAAGCTAACTTCTATCCTATCAGCCATAAGACTGACCAGATGATTAAGTGGCAGTACTTTAGACAGGGTAGTAGTCAAAGCGTGCAGGACTATACTACGGAGTTTTAGAGACAAGCCATGTTACTTAATATGGACTTGGAGGATGAGGACATTCTAACCAAATATTTGGGAGGACTTCACACTCACCTTCGGAGGAAGGTAATCTCCACGAAGCCCAAGGATCTCAACGAAGCTTGTATACAAGCATACTATATTGATGATGAGAAGAAGCAAGGAGAAGTAAATCCAAAGGAATACCAATCAACAAATCATCAACAATGAAAGGAGAAGGGATCAACAAGTAGCAAATGTAAATGGAAAGGTAAACAGTTGCCACTTTTTTGCATACTTGTAAAGATCCTATAAATTTCTATAAGAATTGTGATATCAATAGTCATACTGATGCCACATGTTGGAAATTACATCCAGAATTACACCCAAAGTACCAAACCAGGGATTCCAAGAAATCCATGGCCACTGTGAAACCAGAAGAGGAGATGGAAATTTAGGATGATTCAAATGTAGATGAGAGGCTGGGATGCACAACCACTAACATGTACAACAAGAAAAGAAGATGAAAAGATGAGTGAACTATTCCAGATCAGAATCCAAATCAAGAAGAATAAGGTAAATGATTTGGTTGATTCTGGTTCTCAGTCCAATTTGATTTCTGATGTGGTTGTAGAGAAGCTTGGTCTAGAAACTTACGAGCATCCACATCCATACCCATTGGGATGGGTGAAGAAGGGTGTAGAAATCCAAGTAACAAGGAAGTGTAAGTTCATATTTGGGATAAATTCCCAATACATAGATGTATTAGAGGCTGATATAATTCCACTTGATGCATTTGACGTTGTTTTCGAAGTCCTTACTTGTATACCAGGGATGTTGTATTCACAAGGAGGAAGAACCGGTATAGATGGGTCAAGGATGGGGTCAGTTTCAACATCCAGGGCATACCAAAGACAAACCAAAGAATGCTATGGTAAGTGCCGACCAAGCAAAGAGACTCATTTAGGAAAATCATCAGTTTTGTTTACTTTCACTAAAAGAAAATCAAAATGGAGTAGAGAGCATAGATGTTTCTAAAAAAGGATGGAGAATTTGGATAGCACTTGTCAATCTTTGCAGAAGAAGCAACCACATGAACTGTTAAGCCAAGGGACAATATACACTTCACATTGCACATCACGATATCTACTTACTAGTTCACTAGACTTGATAGTAGGGCAGCAAGAAGAGGAGGAGATACATGATTTCGAGGTGACTAGAGAAAAAAACCAGAGATCCACAGGAGTCTTGGCAAGTCGGACAAGGAGAGAAGACACCAAGGTAGGTGATAGTACTCAAAGTAGCCGAGAGAGGAGTTGATTCCTCTACCACTCCCCCACTAAGCTTTTGTGGGACCAAAATCCTCCTAAGCAGGGGAGGTATGATCCATAGGGATATAGAAAAACACACCACTTCATCAGATCATCATCACTATGAAGGAAGAATGAAGAAAAATGAGGAAAAGGAGGTTTTGTATTCATGTCAATAGAACCGCCGCTCTACGCAAAAAACGGTAGTTAAAAAACCATCACCCTATAGGGCGATGATCCTGTAACCACCACCCAACCAAGGCGATGGTCCTCTGACCGCCGGTTTACACTGGGAGGCGGTCCTATCGCTTTTGGTAGAAAAATAAAATGGATCTCGAACTGTTCAAATTTGAACCAATTGTCTTTGTCTCTTCCTTTCATGTGTCCCTTCACATCCTCCAGTGCATTGGAGAACATGTGAAGGCTATAAATACATGAAGAATCAAGGGATTTGGGCATTCGAAGATCCAGAGAGATAAATAATCAAAGTATTGATTGTATGAAAACAAGTGATCAAGGAATTTTAGTGTTAGAGTGATTTGTAGGAGCAAGGTGCAAGAAAAATAAGCAAACAAGTAACTAGAGGGGAAGTTTACATTGTTATTCTTCTCTATACTTATTGTAATCTGTAAATTGTTTAAAATTGAGAAATGCAAGTTGGAAGAAAGAGCAATGTCCCTTCCCGACTGGTTTTCCCTCAAATTGGGTCTTCCAAAATAAAATTCTTGTGTTGTGTGTGGAATTATTTTAGCATTTCTCTTCAATTCTATTCTAAGCACTAAGGAAATCATTCTCTAAGCTTAAATTTTTCATTTTCCAAAGTAGAAAGTAGAACAACATATTTGTGTGATTTTGTCTCACCTTTGATTTTGTTGATTTTTGTAAGACTGATAACCTTGATTAGAACCCTGGTTGGAAGGCTGCCCCTGATTTGAATAATTCCTGTAAGAGTGGGCTTGTTGTTTCTCCAAAGATATCACCTTATTAGTTAGATTTATAAAGAAGGCCTTCATTTCTTTGTCCTCCTTTTACTATGCGGGGAGTAAGATGTGGAAGTAGTGGGTTGGGAGGGTTTCTCAGGAATAGGAGCAATGGAGGGTTGAGCAGCTTGGGGTAATTCAGGGGTATAGGGAATATGTGGCCCAGAGCTAAATTTCCAACTTCAATCAAACAATTTTCAGCCCTGATGGCTATAGCATATGCATTAGGCAATGTTGTAGCCCCCATAGATTGAATAATGACAACAATATTAGAATTAAGAGATTTTGAAAAGTAAAGAAATACACCTTCAAATGTAGGCCTAACTAGGATTGGAATTATGTCTTGGGTCTTCAAATCTGAAATTAAAGTCTGCTATGAGCTCATTGGGAGCCCTCTTTATAGTTGTTAATTGCTCAAGCAAAGAAATATTATCTACCTTCTCTCCAAATCGATTACATAATGTAGCTCCCAAGTGGTTCCAATTTTGAATTGTTCCTACTGCCAAACTTCTGAACCATTGCAAAGCTCTCCCTTTGAATGAAGAAGCTAACAACCTAATAGCCACATATTTTTCAACAATTTGATGTATAACATAAATGTTAGCAATATCCTGAATGTGTTCACCGAGTAGTCCGATTCTCCCGGTGAAGAAAGGGGTGCTCTTGAGGGTAGTTGGTGGAATGGGATTATTGGCATTAAGAGCAAGAGAACTACTACCAGTAAAATTTACAAATCTTGGATTTGGTTGTTGTCTACCATTCTGGTAGGTCCGAGAACTCGGTGGACAACAAGAAAGGCCTACCAAGAGGTGGAGTGGAAAGAGTCATGTTTGGTGGTGAAGGTGACCTTTGAATTGATCTTCCTCTTCTTCCCCTTCCAGGTGATAACTGTAGGTACTCAAAAGTTCCTTCCTCTCTTGCTCAAGACCTTATCTCAATTATTCTCATGAGCCTAGGCACTTGCACTATTGAAACCATTTGATCCGAATGACGAAGTTACCGAATTTGTAGAACAAGCCTCCAAGGCTAGAAATTAATAAGTCACACACCAAGACTTAGCAAAAATGAAGCTAAAAACATAAAAATATGACTTCAATTCCTCCCACCATGTGTGCCAAAACTGTGGGAGCTAAAATGTGCACCCGTCCTGAGTCATAGAAAATCGAGATTTGAGACAACATGGGATTGTCTCTAAAGCGTGGGACTTGAACCGAGTCGACCTCCGAGAGAAGGCCGACTTCCTCTACCTATTCCTAATACTAAAACTACTCCTAGGAATTGAAATGCAACTACCCTAACACTAACCTAAAATTCCAAGGGACCGGGAAGAGAAAGATGCATAAAATGAAAGTCCTAAATTAAGGGAGGTGATAGCACCCATAACAAAACAGAGATATTCCTAGTGAGTGAAACTAAGAAGAGAATAGTGCAGGAAAGGGAAAACAAACATGCCACAATCCAAAACTAGATTCAAACCTTTAATTTCGTGGAGCACTATAACTTTGAATCCTGTAAAAGGAAAAAGTACATGCGTAATGTACCAGTGAATGCAATGAAAGGAAAGAAATACAAGAAAACACAAGCTAGGGTTAGAAAATCCACAAAACATGAATTTTATTGCTTAAAAATATGCACAATCCATTACAAAGTAGATACAAGGCAAGAAATCTCTTGCGAGAAGTTAAAATCTAAGGCCTCGCACTCACAATAGCTATGGAAATTTTTTTACAGAGTTCCTTTACATTCCAGAGTATCTCTCCTCAAAATGAGGCAAATTTTGCGATATATAGAGCAAAGAACCTTGGAATTGCTTCACCAACTGACATAATTCATTAAACAGGTATGGGAAGCCATACGAATCTGCTTCCCAAGGGCACTTCTTTGTGAGAAGAATACATGTGTGTCATACTCCATTAAAAATAGTTGTTGAGCTATCTTTTCACCACCTACCCCACCTAATCCCAATCTTGACGCCGATATTTCGTAGTCGATCGGTAACACATTTTGTTGTTGATGGTCGATAACATTATCTTCATTGTGTCGGTTGGTAATAACTCGGCCCGAAAGTGTTGTCGGTCGGTGATGCATTCCATATTGTTGTTAAGTTGATTCCTATTATAAATGCCGATAACGATTGTACACGTTGTTGGCGGTAACGACCGAACACATTGTCATGAGTTATTGGGCCATTGTGGTGCTTTCGCCAACATCGTCACTCTATTACCGGTCGATAACACCATCTTGTTACCTGCCGTAACAATGTACATGTTTTTGATTGGTAACACCATCTTATTCTTGCACGCGATAGTATTGACCTCATGCTTGCTATAACCAAATGGCTCGGACCTTCGCCGTGGTGAGTGGTCGAGTTAACCCATGAGTCATCCTGTAAATTGTAATGTCGCGCCTCAAACAGATGCCAACTCCCAGATCTACTAAGTTATCCAATTTGTAAGGGGTGCAAAAATTGGATAACAACTATCAACCAAGCTAATGAGAAGCTAAAGATCTTCTCTAATCCTATGCCCAATCACAATGCCATTAGAAGTTCTAAGAAGCTATAAAATTCTATAGCCAACATAGTCAACACAAACTATCCTCTTAAAAATATGGTTGCAATTAACAATGTAAAACATTTCATAGCTTGTGTAGAACTTGAATATCATGTAGCATTCCAACCTCAAACTCACAAGGTCATTGTAGACAATAAATCATGCACTTTAGGTATCTATTTAGTCATGATCACATACTACTATTCCTATGATTCCTAAGTAAAAAAATTATGAATTGACCCATGTCTTTGGCCACATTTTCTTATTTTATGCTCCCTCTGATGATCTTACACTCCTTCTAGCTCAGTCTATCTTTTCATACTTCGACATTTCTCACTCTAAACACCAATGCCCTGGCTAGGATGGCGGTGTCCGACGCCCTCATCCCTACGGGTGCCCCGACCTCTTTGTACTTTGTTCACATATTTTGGGTCCTTTCTATCCATTTGGGCATCTTATCTTTTTGGTAGTCAACATTTTCGGGGTTAATTACGAAATTCAAGTAAGAGAATCATATAAATATAAATTTATGTGACCATAATAAAGGACCAAGCACTAAGCATTAGCTATCACCACCTAAGGTTGCATCTAAGAGCATTCTAGAGCATTTAAGCATCCATCTAGCTCCACACAAGGGACAAGGGATTTCCATTTCTACATACACGCATAGGAGGGGAAGTTCATTCTTTCATGCACACATCTATTTACATATTTTACATCTAATGACTTGCTCACTATCAAGTATGACACGCACAAGATCCACCTAGGGCATGATTTCGACACACACACACAAAAATACATTAGGTCTAAGATGTAAGACAACTCTCGGTCGTAAGTTCACTTGTTTTGACAGTCGAGGATAGTCTGATCCCTCATTTGCATTATTTTCTTTTTGGGATGTTATGCACTTTTGGGGTTTTATAGGTCATTTCTTCCTTGCAGGTTACAGTGACAACATTTACAAACTTGATGTGACATACTAGCGATAGGTAGCAAAGGACAATGAATACCTCGTGACCCTCCAAAGTTGGTTTTATGAGGGTCTAAGTAGTCACAGGAACTCGTAATAGGTCTACAACGCCAACAAAAATTACCCCTAACCCATTTTATTATTAAGGTCTTACGATCACACAATTTTTTTATCTCTTGTGTGATACTTCTCCCTCTCTATTCATCAGTTCATCACTTTGGCATGACCCAGGATTATTTGTGAAACCAACTAAGTATTTTATCCCTTCATTTACAACTAGGGTTTCATACTTTTAGCTTAATTTTCTTGGGTCAATTTATGTACTTCATTGCATATATTTAGCGTTGTTACATATTTATATTAGGCATTCATTCATTTGTCAATATTTTACTTAATCATTTTGGTGAACTCGTCGCTTGAATCCACCTTCTTTCTAGGGATTTTATCATCTTATCACTATGGCTCAATCTTATGGCAAATTTACTAAATCCCACCTTAAAGAGCTTAATGATCATATCGTTGAGCATCCTCAGGATCTAGACTTTTTTATTCGTTTCTCGTGAGGAGGCCACCAATCTTATAGAGCTCATTATTTCTACCTCCATCCCAACTTCCATTACTACTCAACTACCTGCTTCCACTATTTTACCTACTTCTATTCTCTTCTTTGTTCCTACTCCCACCAATCACTTCACCCCACCCCTTATTTCTCATATGTGCCAAGTCTCTTCCGTTTGGTACTAAAGATTTAGCAAGTTCAAATTCATCAATCCAAATTAAACAGGCTACTTCACGTGTATCTCCATATTTGGATTCCACATGACTACTTCATACTCCTTTTGTACTGCATTTCCACTTATGTACTTCCACCTAATTTTTCACTCCCAAGTTACCCATTTTCAATGGGCATGGTGACACTCAAGAGCAACTCTGAGCATTTCATGTGGCATTTCTAGATTTTGAGGATGATCACACTTTATTAGCAACGCTCTTTCCTCACAGTCTTAACAATTATGCAATGTATTAGTTCTATGACACAATGTCTGTCCACTTGGTAACATATTTTACGCATCTAGCTAATGATTGTCTCGCTCATTTCTCCATCAATATCAACACTAAGATATCATATTCTTAACTTTCTCAACTTAAACAAGGATCTAACGAACATCTAGCAAATTATGTCTTATGATACAAGAATAACTTAGCTAAGATGTCTAATGTATTCATGAACTCGAGTTTCAAGATTAATTTGTCCAAAGTCTACTATATCCTCTTCAGAAGAGCATTATCTTTGAGACCTTTCCATCATTTGATCATTTATGTCACACTCTTAAGCTACGTGAAACAAAACTCTTATCTATAAGCAAGCTTAAGTATCAAGAACAGGCTTCATCTTCTACGTGCTTTCAAAGTAAATCAACTTTTAAGCCAACTGTAAAACCTATGAAGCTAAAGCAATTGTCAACGTTGTCTCTAATACTAAAGAGCTTCAATAAACTTCCTAAGTGTACATATACAAAATTGACTATCATTATGCATCTTCTCTTGCCACAACTTATCGAGAGCAACCTTAGTATGCTTCCTCCTCTACTCAACTTGGACCCATCTTGTCTAAAAGGTTGTAATTACATCAAAAATTTCAAATGTGACTATCATCAATGTGTTGGACATTCTACAGATTGATGCTTTAAACTTCACAATCTTATTCAATATCTTATTGATAATAATGCGATCGAGCTTTCAGAGCCTACGACTTCGCACTAGTTGACTAGTCAATGACAATTACAAGCTCAAGATCTTCAACAATCCTCTTCAAACATGATAAACAAGTGGATGAGTCTTTAGCTAATCATACATATCACGCAATACCTCCTCTTGCATCGGGCGCTCTCGATTATCTAGTTGCTCATATTGAGACGTCTCCTCCGATCATTACTTTCTCGATCACGACTATCATGATACGTTCTCTTCTAATTACTTACACATCATTTCTTCTATTGGATCTACTTCTATCAATACCACTATCATTGATCCATCATTTCATGTTAGCACATGTTCTATTGCACTTCATGTCGTTATTGGATTGCCACTCTCACAAATCTTATATCCAATTCCTAAATCATATAGTTTTTCAAGCTTTTGGTCACTATCGGTCCTCTTACCATGCTTTTACCTTTTCTTATGGCATCATCAGTCAAAGGGTGTGACATGTTCTTAGGTATCCTCTGCTCTCGCGTAACTCGACTATCATCTCCATGAACCATTTGTGTCTAAAGTTCATTCATAATAGGAAATTTATCACTATCAATGGTGTTCCGCCATCCACACCATGATCCACAACCTCGTCTCTTGAGGTTTCCATTCAATCGCTAGAGCATCTAGGTCTATGGGACCTCTTGAATCTAAAGCACAATTTTCCCCTAGCTCTCCTATTCACATGCAACCTACATAGTCTCATCAGTCTGCTAGTCTATCACATTAGTCTAGGTCCCTCATTCAGACCGCTCCTTCATATAGGTATACTTCACCTCCTCGAGTTCTTTCACATAGGTGCTCATTTCCTCTACGCTAACTTGCACATAAGTCTCCATCACTTTTGTAATCTCATTCACATTGGTGTCCATCACCTCCGCATTCTAATTCACATAAGAATCCATCACCTCTGCGTTTCTACTTCATATAGATGTCCATCACCTCTACATAATTTTCATCAGTCACATGCACATAAACTTTATTTACCTACATAACATCTATCTCATACACCACCAATCTTATAGCATGGTCACACACATTTATATTCACAAGCATCAGGTGGAGGAATTTTGTCTTTCACTATCATTGGATAGCGTATTCATTATCATGCTTTTAGGGGAATCGTACTTATTCTCCCCCTCATAGTATTCACAGCAGCGTCTCACACTTTGTGACTAGTCTCTCACCCACATCGTACACATCTTGATACATTAATATAGTCATTACCCGATGACGCACTCTCGTGCTTCAGTTCACACTTGATCTATTGAGGGTATACTATATACATGAACCTCACACACTACACACTTTACTCTTTGCACGCACGCTTGACATATTTTTCTCACAACTTTTATTACACACTATGTATTTTATTCACTCTACACATTCATGATACATCTTTCTCGTATCTACTTCTACACGTTGCACTCATTACCCTAAGAAGCACTCTAGTTCCACAATTCATACTCGATAGTTGAGGGACTACATCTAAAATGAACCTCACCACACTCACTCACTCACTCACTAACGCACTCTCTACGCTTTATGCTTTGATGATCATATCTTTCTAGCACACAATTCAAACCATTTGCCGATGACGTGCTCTTGTTTTATGGCTCGTTCTTGAGTGTTAAGGGGGCATGTATAAATAAACCTCATCTCATGCATACACATCCACTTGGGGGGCACATAGATCTTATCACACTCAAATTACATTTCATCTCATCCACAACACGTTGGCATATCTTGGTCACATTTACTCTTGATTTCTTATGCTTACATGCACACTTTATTACACATGCTACAAAAATACTTTGTATGTTATTATATTTTCCATATACACATACGTGTTCACTTGCCTGGGGATAGTTAATCTAAGCTATGAACAATTGTAAATAAAGTAGATAAATGTTATAAATAAATGTAAAGATGACACAAAAAACTATGAAAAATGAAATGTTAACCCTAATATGCAAGAGAGAAGAGGAAATAACTCAAATGAATAACAGATGCTCACGGGACTATGTCACAGGGGTGATAGGAAAATCCAAAAGCAAGAAACGATATGTAGGGGTCTCGAAAAGGATGGATCTGGAAGATATAGCTGGACTGGAGCACCTGGAGAGGGATTGGGGCACCTGTAGGCACTTTGGTCTACAAAATGGGCACCTTGGTTTGCGTAAAACACTCTAAACCGATCTTTATAGGGTTGGGAGGTGGTTTGAAACCCTCATTGTGTGTCAGCATTAGATTCGTTGTCCTATAACGGATGTCAAAAATGATCTAAGATGAATGTAAAGACCTATAAAAGACCAAAAGAAAGTATCAAAACCTAAAAAAAATATGCAAATGAATGGGTCGACTGACCTCAACTGCCACAACAGTGGGCTTACTAACTGAGCATTACACTACATTTCAAACCCAAATGTAGTTCTGGTGAGTGTGTGCATAATGTGCCCTAGGTGCTCTTGTGCTAGTCACACTTTGTGAAGTAGCGAGCAATAACTAAATGTAGAAAATGTAATAGTATGTGTGCATGGAATAGAATAGAATCCCTCCCCCTATGAAGTGTGATGCAGATGTCCTAGCCTTGTGCCTTGATGATGGAGCTATGTGGATGCAAGTGATCTCCAATGCAATAGATGGATGCAACTCTAGATGAGTGATAGTAGTAAGTGATGTTAGGTCCCTCATTATGGTCTCATAACTTTATATTTATAGGGTTCTCTTGATCTAATTTCATAATTAACCCCAAAAAGGCCACCACAAGAAAGATAAAGATCTCAAATGGCTAGAAAGAGCCCAAAAGTGGCGGGAAAGTGCAAAAGGATCGAGGCACCCTGGTGGGACCAGGCACCCATGGGCACCCAAGACTAATAATGGGCACCCCAATTGAGGCTAAAATAATGCGGATGATAGAAGATAATTGGGCATATGGGTGCAAGAGGTCAGTAATGACGAAATAAAATAAAACAAGATGGCCAAAAGATGGGGGTTAATTAGTACTTTCTTCACTCAAGAACCTTCTAAATAGTAGTATGAGACCAGATTAAATAATGTCTAAAGTGCATGATTTTGTGACTACATTTTCCCCCACTTTATGTTGGTGAGCGGAAAGCTCGATAACATAAAGTAGATAGAGATGCGTACCTGATGTCCATGAAGAGTGTAGTAGAAACATGTGAAGGACTAGACAAAGTGTGGAATGACAAAAAGATGGAGGAGCATGGAAACTAAAGATGAAAAATGCAAAAAGAAAAAGTGATGAGAGTGAACCTAGGGTGGAAACGTGTGTAGATAATGTGTGTGTGTGATGTACCTATATGGTTAGTAAAGTGTGTGTTGTCATGTGAAGTGTTTTTGTTGACATTGTTTTTTGTTTTTTTGCCCCCATTTGACTTGCTTGTTTCTCATACGGTCGGACCTACAAGGAGAAAATGATCAAGTAGTCAAATATGTATGTATGTATGTGTAAAAATGTAATGTAAAAGATGCATGTATATGTAAATGTAAAAACATGTAAATGTAAATGAAAAATGTAAATGGAACATGTGCACCTGATCCATGTCGAGAAAGAGAGTGTAGAAGGATATCTTATATTGCAAGAGTTTTTGGGCGATCTCACACCACCCTGGCCAAAGAAGTGTAGGGAGGAAATGCTTATGTGTCCTCCAAGCTCTAAATGCTTCCTTGAAAATGTGTGTGAAGAGATCTCTTGTATCATCCTAGTTTTTTTGGGTGATCCAATGCCATTGGCTGAAGTAGTGTAGAGAGCACACCCACTGTAACCTCCAAGCCTATAACTACTTCCCAGAAATGCTAAGGACACCATGTCCTATAAAATCCATTGTGTATGGGGTTCATAGACTAGATGGTCTCACTTGTTGTATCAACCCACACTGCAAGTTGTATATAATTGAACCGAACCGGTGTAGAATCTTTGTGTTAGTATGTAAAAAAACCCCAAATGATGCCCCCTCTTTGGGGGCATGCGATGTCATTAGGAGAAATGCGCCCCAAAAGAGGACCAACCATGTACGTACAAACTGTAACCATGAAAAAATGCTTCTGTAAAAACCAAGGCACACACAAACAAGAAGGCTAGCTAAAGACAAGTGTAAAAAACATGCATGTATATGAAAAACAATGTGTAATCTACGTAAACAATGTAAAATCTACAAAATAAAAGTAATGTAAAAACACAAGAAGAAGAAAAAGTAAGCCACAAAAAAGTGGGTTACAAACATGGGACATCACTCACATGTCACAAGACACACAAGGCCATCATGGCCACAAACAAAAACAAGTGTGCACACCAAACAAAGGGCAAAGGCCCGATACAAAAGAAAACAATAACAAATGTAACAAACAAGTATGGAAACAAATATCCCTGCATAAAAATGTTGCACATGAAGCACCCATTAGCATGTTAGAAAGATAACTAGTATGTCAAAAGCATGTATAACCAAGTAATGTAAAGTGCTAAGTACAAAATGAAACAATAACACTGTGAGAGATGAATGTGGATGCCCCCAGTGACCAGTGTAGGAAGGGTAGAAGGTGAGCATCCATGTTGCATGTGTAAGAGACCTATATCTATGATCACAACTAGAAAAAGGTGTGAACACGCATGTGTGTATGATATAGATAAATGACATACAAGTAAGCTAACTAGCATGTGTAATAAAGTGACCATGAACAAGCAAAAGTAAGCAAGAGTAAAAGAAACCATAATATGCAATATGTTGTGGATGGATGGATGGAATGGAATGCAAGATGGAGTGATAGGAGCCATGTGCCCCCAGTGAATGGAAATGTATGCAATGAGGTTCATTTTGTTTTCCCCCTCAAGTCAAGAATGAACCATAAACGAGAGTGCATCATCGGGAAATGGTCAAGTGTGTGTTGTGTCTAACACCTGTGATGAATGTGTATGTGTAGTGATGAGATGCGACCTAGAAATGATGTGTGTGTGAACCCTATAGCCAAAGCATATATCATGACTAGATGAATGTATAAGTGATGATTTAGCCTAAGCGTATATCACTATAAGATGAATGGATGAGTGATGATTTATCCCTAAGCGTATATCACTACAAGATGAAAAGAGGGAGTGGTGATGTAACCTAAGGTGTATACCACTACAAAATGATAGAATAGGTGACAATTTAGCCTAAAGCGTATGTCACTAGCCTAGAAATGTTGCATGATGAAAGGTCAAATAGTAAATGTGTGATGAGTGTAAGGTCCATTTGATTTGTAAACCCTCGGCAATCGAGTATGGACCGAGGAACTAAAGTGCGTCATCGGGTAGTGAGTGCAACATGTAGAAGACAATGTAATATATGTAATGATGAAAATGACCATGTGATGAGTAGAATGTGTAAATGTGATGTGTATGTAAAAATGTGTAAGATGTAAAAATGTGTAAAAATGTGTAATGTATATGTGAAAATGTAATGTAATGTAATGTAATGTAGATGTATAATGTAGTATGTAATGTGTAGGATGTAAGATGATGTAATGCTAGACTGATATGTATGAATGAAGACTAGTATGATATATGATGTGTAAATGCACAAATGTCAAAATGTTGTAGATTAAATGTAGAATGTATGGTGTATGATGTATGTATGATGTGTGAAATGTAATGTGTAATGCCTATAAGTGTAGTGTGTGGGGTTCATGTGTAGTAATCCCTCAACAATCAAGTGTGAACCAAAGCACAAGAGTGTGTCATCATGGGAATGATGCTAAATGTAGGATGAATATGCCTAATGCGAGGATATGAATATATATGTGTAAAATGTAAAAATGATGATGATGTGACTAAATAAGATGAATGGGGGGGGGGGATGTAAGTGTTATGCCCCCAAGTATAGGATAAAAAATGACTATGGGCCATCATCAAAGAAGATCATCATTGTCATGATCAAAACCTACTAGGGTGTGTCAAAACTTGATAAGCTATAAATGAGGAGGTCATATAGGGACCCATTACAGTGGAGTGTGTACACATTCATTGCATATTCTTCATTAGTAAAGGTGATTGGTGGACAACCATGAGCATGCCAACGAGAGATATTTGAGGCATAAGCAAGAGAAGAATCATTATGGATAGAAATATTGCCAAAAGGCATAGGAAATGTGAGCAAAGAGTGATGAGAATCATATTGTACCACCAATATAATCAAGCTAGGATGTCCAAGTGTGAGTGGAGAGTCATGAGGGGTGCGTGCAACAAAGATCATCAAATGAAAGACACACAAGCCATAAGATGTCATAATGTGAAAATAGCCATGATAGAGATGTGGTGAATGAAGAGGTGGTAAAATGTCATTGAGTGTTATGCCAACCTAGCCAAACTGTCACATGTACAAATAGTTTCTAAACACGTAGAATCGATGGGGATGTGTTTCCAAAAGGTCCTATTGATGAATAATGTGCATGTAAAAGGAGGCAAGTGGAGTTGCAACCACGTGGAGGAGAAGATGAAATAGCATCGACACTATGGAAAAATCCCCATATAATACCATAACATTAGTAGATGGAGGGGTCTTAAACCTATATTCACCTGGGCCATCACCACAAAGGTTTCTTTAAAATAAGAATCATCTACACCAAGAGGGGTAAAATCAAGTTGTCTTAATGCTTCATCCATAAGTTTTGATAACGTCAACTTCATCATCAAAATCCTCATAATCATCAGTGTGAACATCATCATGTGGTATAACATTATCAAGGATGTTGGTAGGTGGCACCGTAGGTGGAGTGGTAGAGGGTGTCCATAACTGGTTGAGAAGGAACACTAGTAGGAATTGATATTGTAGGTGAAATAATAGTTATTGTGTGAGTGGATATAGTTGGAGCATTGCAAGTGGTAGAAGGAGATTGTGAAGCGCTAGATTGACCAATGTCATATGTGCCAAGACTACTATATGGAATGTGTTGTGAAGGTGGTATGGGCATAGAAGTAATGGGATCTATGTGACAATATTTGAATGGCTTAGATCAATGGTGATGGTATGTTCATAACCATCATGTAAGAACTTGACACATTGGTGAAAAGTAGATGGAATAACTGCATGTGCATTTGTGAATCCAAGGCCTTCCTAACAAGAGATTAAACTTGAAAGGAGGCATCGATAACATAGAATTCAATGAGAACAGTCTTAGGCCCAACACGAATATGTAATGAGATAGTACCTAGACATGAGCGAGTGGTAGAGTCATAACACGAATGAGGGTAGAATTCTTAGAAATTAAATCATCATTAATACCCAATTGCTTTAAAAGTGAGTGAGCACATAAATTGATGGTTGATCCATTATCAATGAGGACTCTTTTAATGCAAGTAGTGCTAATAATAATAGTGATAAAAGCAAAGGAGCACACATTGCTTTTAGCAAAAGGTGACATATCCTCATCAGTGAAAGATATATACATGAGGTAGGTTACGAAGAGATTGTATAAGATGTGCAAAGGCCATCACAGAGTTATCACTTTCAATGTGAATGGCACAAAGGGTAAGCTTTGAGCATGTTATACAAAATGGTGCATTACATAACAATAAGTCATAAAGAGAGATCTTAGCAGGCATATTTTTAAGTTTCTCAATGATTTCATAGCCCTTAGAAGTAGTAGGGAGGAGCTTCCAGAGTAATGGGTGGAGGAATAGATGTGGGTGGAGCCGTAGGTGGATTAGGACAAGTACGACGAGTAATATCTACATTATGGATGGATCAGCCCTAGGTGTGACAAAGTGAGGAGGATGTTGGGTGTGACACACGCACATGAAATCAACAGTAATAGTAACTATGCTTGAGACCTTAGTTGGTGCAAAGGTAGGATAAGAAGATTGAGCCATAACTTGATAAGGAGATGACATGATCAAAAGAAGTGTTAAAATGGTCGGGTTCACCAAAATGATTAACTAAAATTAACTAACTATGTAGTATGAGGATAGTTAATCTAAGCTATGAAAAATGTAAATAAAGTAAATAAATGCTATAAATAAATGTAAATGACACAAACAACTATGAAAAAGGAAATGCTAACCCTAATGTGCAAGAGAGAAGAGGAAAGAACTCAAATGGAATAAGAATATGCTCATGGGACTACTGTGTCATAGTGGTGATGACTAGAAAATCAAAGCAAGAATGATTGTGTAAAAGTCCCAAAAGGATGGATCTGGAGGATCTAGCTAGACTGGAGCACCTGGAGAGGGGAATGGGCACCTATGGGCTCTCCGGTTTGAAAAATGGGTGCCCTGTCTATGTAAAATCTCTGAAACTGAATCTTCATAGGGTTGGGAGGTGGTCCAAAACCCTCGTTGTGTGTCACATCAGATTCATTGTCCTATAACGCTAGATGTCACCAATAATCCAAGATGATGAAAGACCTACAGTAAAAGACCAAAAGAAGTATCAAAACCCTAAAAATAAAGATGCAAAATGAATGGGTCAACTGACCTCAGCTACCACAACAATGGGCTTACTAATTGAGCATTGCACTACATTTTGACCCAAATGTAGTTCTGGTGAGTGTGTGCATAATGTGCCTAGGTGCTCTTGTGCCAGTCACACTTTGTGAAGTAGCGAGCAATAACTAAATGTAGAAAATGTAATAGAATGTGTGCATGGAATAGAATAGAATAGAATCCCTCCCCTATGAAGTGTGATGTAGATGTCCTAGCCTTGTGCCTTGTGATGGAGCTATGTGGATGCAAGTGATCTCCAATGCAATAGATGGATGCAACTCTAGATGAGTGATAGTAGTGAAGTGATGTTAGGTCCCTCATTATGGTCTCATAACTTTATATTTATAGGGTTCTCTTGATCTAATTTTGTAATTAACCTCGAAAAGGCCAACCACAAGAAAGATAAAGACCTCAAACGGCTAGAAAGAGCCCAAAAAGGGGTTAATTAGTAATTTATTCACTCAATAACCTTATAAATAGCATATGAGAGACCGAAATAAATAATTTCTAAAGTGCATGATTTCATGACTACAATTTGTCATTGCTTGTTCCTTGTATGCCATTGTTTGCAGGCTTTTCCCTTTGTCTCATGTGCACATTGTATGTTTTTGGCCACATTGGCCTTGATTGTCTTACAACATCATGAATGATGTCCTATGTTTGCAACCCATTTTTTTAGGTCTATATTGTCTTCTTACATATTGTCTTCTTGCATCTTAGCTTACACATTGTCTTCTTGTGTGCTTAACTTACATCTTATCTTCTTACTTGCATGTTTATCATGATTACACTAACACTTGTTCCTATCCATTTTGCTTGTATGTGCCTTGGTTTCTACCAAGCACACTCCCTCCCTCTCGTAGGGCATCGCCTTGGTTCAACAGCTCGGTCCTCCTTTGGGATGCATACTCCTCAGCAACGTCACATACACCCCAAATGAGGCGGCATCATTGGGTGAATCAATCACCCCATACAATGGTTTATAGTCATGGTTTAATACCGATACATCACAAACACCAACGCCAACACTAAACAATAAGCACTTGGGTGCCCCTTGCCCTTCCCCGAATGCATATGACCGTGGGGAAATTACATAACATTTTTCAATTCAACGCAATTTTCGGTAGTTTACATAGTGGCTTTTACAGTACATACAATCCTTTAGCAGAATACACGGTTTGACATACTTTTATCTTTCTAACATGCTAACGGTGCTTCACGTGGAACATTTTATATACGTGTCTATTTTCTTCTATGGTTTTCGATACATTGCTTATTATCAAGTTTGTCATTGTTTGTTCTTTGTCTTGTATTGTTTGGGCTTTGCTCTTTGTCTCATGTGCACAACGTATGCCTTTGGCCACATCGCCTCGATTGTCTTGTGACATTATGAGTGATGTCCCATGTTTTACTGCAACCTGATTTTCACGGTCCTATACTATCTTCTTGCATCTTAGCTAACACATTGTCTTCTTGCGTGCTTAGCTTATATCTTGTCTTCTTATATGCGTGTTTATCATGTTTGCGCTAACACTTGTTCCTAGCCATTTTACTTGTGTGTGCCTTGGTTTCTACTAAGCGCTCCCTCCCCGTAGGGCATCAATTTTAGTTCAGCAGCTGGTCTTCCTTTTGGCCATGTATTCCTCAACAATGTTAAATGAACCCCAAACAAGGGGGCATCATTGGGTGAATCACTCACCCCATACAATAGTTTATAGTCATAGTTCAACACAATTCAAGATCTTGGTACAACACAAATACCAACGCCCAATACCAAACAATAGCACTTGGGCACCTCGACCCTTCCCTGACATCTATGACCAGGAGCAATTACACAACATTTTTCAGTTCAACACAATTTTTGGTAGTTTTCACAGTTGCTTTTACAGGACAGATAGTCCTTCAGCACTTAGAATGCATGCATCACACCTTTTTCTAATTTCACGTTGGATCAAACCGTATCTGATTTTTACACACCATCTGTGATGGTGATATACACTTTGGGAAGTAGTTAAAGGTTTGAGAATGACAACCAATTTTTCTCCCTACACTTCTTCCATACTCAACATTCTTGGCGTGAGATCACCAAAAAAACTTGCATTCAACGCAACTAGTGTGAGATCACCCAAAAAACTCATTCTTCTACATCATCTTCAGGATCCTTTTATCTCTTTTACTCATCACTTATCAAGTACATATGTTCCTTTTCACATTATTACAATACTTTTACACACTTTGTACATGTTTTTGATCATATACACACGATTTTGTCTACTTTTAGTTCTTCTCTTTTCGCAAGTTCATCCTTGTGGGAAGCGGTGTCGCATCATTCACACATCAATCACAATCATCAATCACAACAATCGACATCAACAACAAGTAAAATCATGACATCTACACATACGATCTCACCCTAGGGTCATCATTATCATCATCATTTTTCACTTCCTCTTCTCTAGCTTCCACGCTTCACATTTTTATCACTCCACGCTTTTTCTTATCTCTCGGCATGCTTTCACCATCAATCTACATGGTTATCAGGTACACATCTCTTATCTACTTTATGTTATCGAGCATTTTCTCAACAACATAAAGTGGGGGAAAATGTAGACACTAAATCACACACTTTGGGTATCTATTTAGTCCTGATCACATACTACTATTCATATGATTTCTAAGTAAGAAAAGTACTAATTGACTCATACCTTTGGCCACCTTTTCTTGTTTTTTTCCTCTCGATGATCTTACACTCCTAGCCTAGTATGTCTTTTCATAGTTCATCATTTCTCACTCTGACACCAAAGACACTAACCAGGGAGCCAGCGCAGTGCCCCTATCCCCTTTGGGTGCCCCTAACCTCTTTGTACTTTGTTCACATATTTTGGGTCCTTTCTAGCCATTTGGGCACCTTATCTTTTTGCAATCAACATTTTCGAGGTTAATTAAAAAATTCAAGCAAGGGAATCATATAAATATACAATCATGAGACCATAATAAATGACCAAACACTAAGCATTAGCTATCACCACCTAAGGTTGCATCCAAGAGCATTCTAGAGCATTCAAGAATCCATCTAGCTCCACACAAGGGACAAGGACTGCCATTACTACATACATGCATAGGGGGAAGTTCATTCTTTCATGCACACATCTATTTACATCTTTTACATCTAGCTACTTGCTCGCTATCAAGTGCGACATGCACAAGAGCCACCTAGGGCATGATTTCGACACACACACATAGAACTACATTGGGTCTGAGATGTAGTGCAACGCTCGGTCATAAGTTCACTTTTTGATAGCCGAGGATAGTTTGACCCCTCATTTGCATTATTTTATTTTTGGGATTTGATGCACTTTTGGGGTTTTGCAGGTCATTTCTTCATTGCAGTTACAGGTGACATTTGTAAAATTGAAGTGACGTACTAGCTGAACAGAAGCGAAGAACATTTAATACCTCACAACCCTCTAAAGTTGGTTTTCTGATGGTCCGAGCACACAAACTCCTAGAACAGGTGAGCAGCGCCCGGGGTGCCCCTGACCCATTCCAAGAACCCCAGTCTAGGCAGATCTTGTGGTCACATAATTTTCCGAACCTTTGTGTGACACTTATCCCACTCTCTTCATCAATTCGTCACTTCGACACAACCTAGGATTATTTGTGAAACCAACTAATTATTTTATCACTTCATTTGCAAATAGTTTTTCATACTTTTTAGCTTAATTTTCTTGGGTCAAATTTTGTACTTCATCGTATATATTTAGCATTGTTACATATTCGATTAGGCATTTTATTCATTTGTCAATATTTTTCTTAATCAATAATATATCCCATTTTACCTCAAAACCAAGTTGCTTCAAGGTAAAAATTACCTTCTCTAGATGCCATCGACCCTTGTGAAAATTATTCGATAGGGTCGATGGTGTCCAAATCTGCTTTATCTGCCACATACACCATCGGCCCTTGTGTAAATCAAACTTGTAGGGTCGATGGCGTAATAATCAAGATTTTTTTTTCAAAAGTAACCTTGATCACCCATTGTAGTCTTTATTTTCCACACAAATGTTAAGCACGCTGTCACCTCATTCAAGGTAGAATTGAATGCTCACCCAAAGCGCGTGCAGGCAAAACCAGTGTCCCTCCTTTGTGTTTACTTGTCAAGATGTTATCATGCATATTCATGATGATAACTAACCAAGTACTCATTCAATCATACTACACCATTGCATACATTCACTTGGAAACACGCGTACTTCAAGGAATTATAACAAATAAGACAATTACCAATATCAATTACACCATGAAATATCCATACTCAGACATATCAATGATCATAATCCATCCACCATATTCCATTATATCAAAAGTATTACATTACATAAGTTGAATACATAACAAGTCTTATACTAAAGCGCTGGACCGTGCGCGTGAGTATCAACCCTAACTGAATAACATACTATGCTCCAAGATTAGACTACAGACTCCACGGTACCAAAACAATGGTTTACATCAGATATATATAGGAGTGGGGACTTACCCTTCACTTCCCATGAACTTCCTAATAATAGGTGTGTCCAAAAATAAACTACATGCATGTTTTACCAAACTAATAATAGAATATCCTATAAATAAGACTTGATTTTATCCTATTAATAGCCTCCATGCATGTGTCCGATCTACATGTTCATTCTCTAAAAATAACCCTTGTTTGGCCACCAAGTTATCATGCTTTTGTCCTTTGCTTGGTCGGCACTCCACCCCGCTTTTTTAATTTTTAGCCCGTTATTTGCAAAATCAGCTATGTCTTGGGTTATGTCTACCCGGCGCGAACCTTCGCACGCCACTTCAACTTTTATTTAAATGCACACACGTGCCTCACTTACATACCTCATTCCTTCGTGCGCTCTCAATACTTAGTCATTTTGTCTCGTATAACACCCGTATTTCTTCCTAATCTATTTATGAGGACTCCCAACACTCTCATCCTATTGTATAGTCCATTACTAACGAATGAGATCCTCTTGAAACACTTTTCCAACTTCCTAGCCAAGTTCCTTTCTTAGAACTAGTGCATACATCACCTCACCATTGTAAGTGTCTCATGACAACATTATTTAATATGAACATTCCCTTTCCTCCCTCTTTAGGCGCATCCCCACAATAAATGGCTCGAGAGGAAACATATGTCGATAATGTGAGGAGATCTTCATTCATAGTGATCTTATCATGGATACTCACTCTTGCATTCATTTTCCTATAAATTTTATGATCCCAGATGAGCTTTTGCTTCGCGTGTAGACAATCTATCTCTCTTTATTTCAGTTCGATCATCCGCACTATGATCAAGTGTTCTCTCATTGATGAAGGAGAAGGCACGTGTGTGGCCTCATTGACTTCATTAAGGCTCTTGGTTATTCTATCGATAACCTAAAATCCACACGAACCACTTGTCAAGGATACGACCACCAACAAATGCCTCCTATGGGGTGTATTTGGTTACCATCATCGTTCCCCTAGACTACCTCGTGTCAACGTTATGGTCTTTAATTTCCCCTATCTTATAATATTCTCTTAGGGTGGCCTTAGAATAATCATATGTGTGTTATTGCTTATTTCATATGGATGTGTGTGAAGTTCACTCACTAAGGAGATATTTATAAGATTCAAGGGGACACTAATCCTTGGAACTATGATACGCTTCAACAAAAGGGGACATACAAGCTCCCAACACTTGATGAATTATCTCCTATTCCCTTTCGAGAATACCAACATTTTAACTATCTTATAGATTCTCTTTGCAGAAATGTCGGTCATCCCAAATTGGTTAGGCGCACACCTCCCAATCTCTTGGAGTCAAATGACGACGAGCCCGATGAGGTCACACTTAGAATCAACACTTCTGATCTTCCTAAACTTATCATATCCCAACTACCTCCTTCCTTGTTGCCTAGCAGAAGAAGGAGCCTTCGCTCTCTAGCAGGTCATCTCGCGTACACCGCAAATTTCCCCACTAGAGCATATGGTCCGACTTGAGACCATAGTTGATTCTTGTGTGGTGGATGCTTCCACATCAGATTATGATGATGGTTACGCTTTAGATAACCCTCACCTAGCTAGTTATGCCCATATTCGTGATTGGGAAGTCTTATGTTACCAAGAGACCCTTTGCACCAAATTCACTCATGACATGAACGTCATCCTAATACAAGAGGAATCTTTGAATACAATCGATTCTTCTTCCTAACCAAAGGTGCATGAACCTCAAACCGCTCCATCGCCTACACCTCCACATACTACTATTGACCTAATCCGACTCATTTTACCTTACAAAAGTGGATGAGTGGGTCATTGGTTTTGACTACAAAGCTGATGATCCTATTTGTTGTTAGGAAATCTATGGTTAGTGCTCCAAATATATGGGTGTGTAAATAATACTCACATTGTTAATTATTATTATGTAAATGGTAAGTTAGTAAATATTTGTTATAAGTTGTTATATTAAACAACTATAACAAATATTGTTGTGTGAGTTTAACCACTCGTGTATATAGAGTTTGGGAGAGATATTCGTGGAAGTGTAGTTATACCTACATCCTAAAATATAGGAATTATATTCTTTTATAGATATATATATATATATATATATATATATATATGTAAGTATTACAATATGAAAGATTAATGAGAATAAGTTTGAATTAAGTTTTATTTGTAATAATTTTACGCGAGATATTTGCAAGACTCTCCTCTCGCTCCTCCACATTTGGTATCAGAGCATCCTTATCTTCTCTCTTTGATGGATTTATGAGAGTAGCCATGGGAGCAGTGTTGTACTTACTCCTGAGTATGCAACAAAACTATCTCTGGTCTACGTTTGTGATTTAATATAATAGTGTAGATCTTAGTTTTTGTTTATATGTATCTACGTGAGAGTAGATATCTCCTTAGAATTTTTTTAGTCAATTCTCCTGTAGTCAAGAGAAGGTTTTAGCCACGTTTAAATTCTTGAAGCTTTCAAAGGAAAGAAAACATTATTTTTTAGCCAGCTTGGGCTTCAAACTCACTAAGAAAAAATTTCTAATCATGCAATGAAATTAAACAAAATCGATTCATTACAAATCTCTGCAACAAGATTTCCTGCGCATTTAACGGTTTGCAAATCGGAGCTTTGGTTCTCAAGTTATCAATAAATCATTGCTAGTCACTTCAACTCAAAATCAAACGTGAGTTGCTTGCCTTCCCATAGCCATTTTTGATTGGCTAATTTTTTATTTTTTTTGCAAAACTATAGTTTTAAAAAATTATTTTTCTATAGTTTTTGCTTAAATAATTACAAATTGAGGGCAATTAATACACATTTGGCCAACTTAATACATTTTTAACAGCAGTTCTTCAAGCCATTAACGTTTTTGGAATCTTCATTTCCTTTTGGTTCTAATGAGTGGTCACACAATAATTTCTCTCTCCATCTTGAGCAAATTTTTAATCGTTGAGCCAATTTTATTTAATTTGGACCTTTTTACTGGAAAGGGAAACCTTAATAACTTATGTAAGGTAATTCGTAATCGAGTGTCATTTTTTGCAAAAGTGATTGTTTTTCATCCCCGTTGCATTAGTTCCAATTTTGTTGAAAATTACCAAGTTTGAAAAATATCCTCTTTTTAGCCATAATGTGGGCGTCTCCTTGTTTTGGGATTGTGTATACTTTTGGAGATTTTTGCATCCCGTTTAAGCCTTATTGAGTCATCAATGCTAAAAATAAAAAATTGTAAAGGACGCATTATCGTTGGACCACAACGCCTAATTTGTGGGGGTGTTTCTTGAGCCTCGTGATTAAATCATGTTGAGTTACCAACGTCAAACCGAAGGATGGAGGTAAACGGAGGTTGGAGTCAATCAACGACTTCTTTTCGATCCAATGACAGGGCCACATAAAGGTTTGGTGACATTTGTGTTTGTATTTTTAATCGGTTTTTGCGGTGTGCTTTCCGTCATGTTTTTAGAGTTCTAGTTTCTGTGTACTTTAGTTTGCGGTGTTCATGTTTGAATAAGTGGAAATTTCACTTTAGGGGGAATATGATCCCAATGTTCCATTTCCATTATGGCAACATTTTCTATGTGTGTATGAGCAACAATATTTAGCAACATTTCTTATGTTATTACCTCGAATGAGATATTGATGAGGGCCGATAATAATACTTGGCACATCATGATGTGATTATAGGTAAACCACTTGTAAAACCTTCATTTTTGTTTATGTTAAAACACTTGCAAAACCACCATTCTTGGTTGTTAGTAAACTATTTGCAAAACCATCACCTTTTAAATCGGTGGTAATCCATTTGTAAAACCACCATTCTTAGTTTTGGTTAACCATTTGTAAAACCATCCGTCGGGTTTGTGATTATCTGTGAAAATCACCGGATCACGAGCAGTGCAAGTATAAGGCGGAGTTTTCTCCATGTTCGCACTAAGGGGGAATGTTATGAAATTTATGGTTAGTGTTCCACATATATGTGTGTGTAAATAATAATTACATTGGTAATTATTATGTAAATAGTAATTTAGTAAACATTTATTATAAGTTGTTATATTAAACAACTATAACAAATATTGTTGTCTGAGTTTAACCACTCACATATATAGACTTTGGGAGTGTAAGAACCCCTTGGTAGAATACTAGAAAAACACCCGATTTTTATTTTTATTATTATTTATATACATTCCTTCGTGTGAATTTCCATATAATTCCACTAAAGACAAGAATTAAATCCCTAATTCTTAACTTAAATTATCCACGATGTAGAAACCAAAGGGAAAACTAATGTTTGTTTATTGAATGGAAAGTACAATAATCCAACGACATCATCTATTTACAATTTTTAATTAATTAACCAATATTATTGTAATCAAATAAGATAAATAAATAAGAGAATGAAGTCGTTCCACCTTGTCCTATTCACTAAGCATAGAGAGCATGCTAACATATGAATGTAATGACATAGGAGCTAATTCATTACCCATTTCCTTTTGCGACAGGGATACTAATGGTATAAAATATTTTGTGTTTTCAACTTTGTACATATTAGTTTTCAAGTACACTACATGATCATTATGCTCAACGTGATTTTCTTAAATTATAAATAAGAATACAATATTTTTCTAAGAGACACTGATATGGAAGAACATAAGGATAATTCTCAATGTGAGCACCATCGAGATAACATCGGAGATCATGTTGAGGTCGTAGTTATGAAGCAGGAGAGGGAGAGAATCATCATAGTCCTTTTCCTCCAATTATAAAGGCGCTTTGGTTCCTTCGCACAACTCTCATATCCCGAGAGTGGCCCTACCCTTCACGAAGAAGGTAGATATAAAAACTAATACCAAAAGAGAGAGTGTTCCATGTATACAAATCCCTATATCATATGACCTAACCAGTCATGATGTAATACAAGATGGTGAATTGGAAAAGAATAATTACATTCTTATTAATACTAAGTATTAATTGCTTATGGCCATAAGACTTAGATTACAAAGGGTTACCCCGATGTATCCTAACTCATATATGAGGACATGCTTGGTAACCCCAAACATTGGGTCAATATTTGGTAACCCCATAAAATGACCCATATCCACTTTATTCTTGAGTCATGGTGAAGACTAAACTAATTCCCTTATCCTTTTAGTCCCACTTTCCAATGTTCACTATACATTACTCATAGCTATTGATTCATCTCATCCCTCCTAACCCCATACTGGCGACAATTGATCTCCCCAAGGTAAATAAAGACTTAATATGTGAATAACTCTGATAGGTATGTGGGTGATAACACATCGTATCCAAAGTATTATTTACCCCGCTTTATTGAGGATTGTTAAATTCAAGAAAATAAGATTCTAATGATAATTCTATGGTTTGTATGATAATGATAGACATAGTAAGTTTGACTACTCGTTGTAAGGTGTGGAAGCATAAGTAATAAAAGAAGATGTATCCATACATTTCAACTCGTAATATAACATAGAGATGTTAGATTTCCATTTATTAAATTCATGTCATAGTTTGACACTATCCACATGGGATTTTTAACACCAATTAGATTATTTGGTAAAGGTGAATTCGTGCTAAAACACCCACCGGGATAGTTAATGATTTACTTGTACATGAACATTGATTTAGTATATTCTTTCTCAAATTGCGATTATAATCTTGTTTATAATTTAGACATATATCTAATCATGTCATTGTTTTGTATCAAATTACTTATAATATATATCCTCATCAAATCGCCAAATTGAGATGTGTGACAAGAACTCGGATCTTCGCCCCTCTAGATTATTAAGAAACTACCAATAATCATCTACATTTCCTTCACTTATCCCATATATCAATACACTCATAATTATATTTACTTATCTCAGGTAGCATGTTAATTTTAAATATAATATAATTCATTGTTCTCGAGTGGGATTAAGCCTTAGGCAAACTAGGCGATTCATAGGGTGCCGAGTAGTTAGGGCGCTGAATCTAAAATTTTTGTTTTTGTCGATTAATTTTAGAACTTAACTTTAAAATATTGATCAACCCATTTATAAATATTATTCTATAGTAACATAAATTTCATGCATACACATAAAAAAATTGTTATATTTTTGTAAGTAAAAAAATATCGCATATTTATAAGCACGTATGATTTATTTGGTATTGCTTCTCATTCTCTGATGTAGCTCTAGTTATGTAGGTGTGTAATTTGTTCTACAAAAAGGTTAATGTATTTTTTATAATGTTGCTAGTGTATCTAGTAGAGGTGAGTATAATTAAAGGAAAAAAAGTATTTGATTTTCTATTCTTAATTTTTTTAGGAAATTTTTATTATTTTGTTATGGAGGAATCCGTAGGCCTGGTCCATATATACGAATCTTCACAAAACCATGGGAGCTACATAAATGTTTTTGTTTCTTTGCAAAAAATGGTGCTTTATTTCAGGATAGAGTTCTTGTCACCTACTTGATATGGCTAAATCAGACTTGTAAGAAGCCTTGTATAAAATATTGTATTTTTGCATTCTGAGCATCTCCTACGACTAATGTTTTCCATCCACAAAATATTTTTCATCCTTTCGTGATAATTTAATAATATATTTTTATTATTATTTTATTATGACCATGATGTAAATTTAAAAATACAAAAATATAGACATATTTTATTTATTTACTTTATGGAAAAATATTAAATAAATTTTTGAGGAGGGCGCCCACTAAAACTATTGCTTGGGCGTCCCCAGACCTTTAATTCGGCCCCCTGATTGTTCTCTATTTTATAATCATTTTATGTCCATATACCTTAAATGATTATTATACTTATATTTCCATTCTCTTTATTGAATTTATTTGAAATTTCTAAATTCCCACGATTAGTAATTATTGTTATTTTATTTTTTAATTAATTTATTTTTATTTACTTAGCCCATACTAGAACTTTGACTTACATTGAATTTTTCTTTTTCCTTTTTAAATTTTATTCCACCTTTATATGCACATTCATTAATTAAAGAATTCTTAAATTCTTAAATTATTGTTATTATTTTTAAATGAAATTCTCCATCTACACGGTTATGTTATTAACCTAGAGGCCGGAGTAATTTAGAAACAACAAGGTTACTGCCATAAAATAATATTGTCATTTATTAAATAACAATGATGAAAATGAAATATAAATTTCTTACGCTAATGAAGAGCATAGAAGTAATGGAATATAGGTAATTTCATTTCATAAAAATCTCCCTAGAATTATAACTACTTAAATAAATATATAGTTAGAGTAAAAATGTAGAAATAACCTACACGGTTATGTTATTAACCTTATAACTACTTCGTAAATATATAGTTAGAGTAAAAATGTAGAAATAACCTACACAGTTATGTTATTAACCCGAAGGGTGGAATATAAATATTTTACACTAATGCACAACATAGAAGTAATAAAATATAGGTAATTTCATTTCATAAAAATTTCCTTGGAATTTTAACTACTTCCATAAATATATAGTTACACATTATTTAGTATTCAAAAAATAAAAATATTATAATAGGTACATGTAAAAAAGTGTTCACAAAGTAAATTAAGAAAAATGCCTACTTGTTCAAGCTGCACTTATTTATTTATTTGTATGCATAAAGAGCTCTCACATGATATCAAATTGTCACTCCAACCACTATGTCTCCTTCTAGTTCTTTATGCACTTCCCAAATTTTCTTTTAGCTCCTTGCTAACTCTTTCACTTGCAGATTTCTTCCAAAATAATATGCTGCTCTAAACTCATTTCTCCCATTTTCGTTGCTCCTAAATTTCTAAAATGAAAATTATTTAAAAATAATAATAATCACCCCACTTCCTATTTCATTCCTCCTCTTATAGATCCAAGAATGCAGTATCTTATTTATTACCTTATGGCACCCATCCTTCCATAATAAATGTGGTAGGATGCATTCATCTTTGTTAGTGAATTAATTGAGTGGCACTCCCCTCAATATTATCCTTTGTAATAATTCACTATCCATTGCCATTTTATTTTATCTTTAATTTATTTTGTTTTGTTTCTTCTACTTTACCCTTTAGAGAATACTAATATTTAATGTAAAGGCCACTTATGTTCTTCTTTAAAATAATTTTTAGGTGACATTAAATTTTCAATATTGCTCTTCAAAATATGGAAAACACCATTTAAAATTAACAATTCATTTTAATAACTATGTGAACATGTATTAATTTTTTTAATGTATATTAAGAGTAATATAAATATAGATTTATATTAGTAATGTCGGTTGTATTTTAAATGTGCAAGTCAGAGGAGATGGTTAGTTCAACAATTTGTAAGTGTTTTACGATTAAAATATAAGATGAGCTATATATACTTTTAAACTATATATGAGAGTGGACCTATAACCAAACTTGAGTTAAAATGGAGACTTGAATTCTAAATAAGTTATCTAACACTGGATAGTATTTTCACATCCTACAAAATACTAAAGTTTTTTGTCGTACTAAAAAGTATATGTAAAATGACAAAAACATATTACCCATTTACTAGTGGTATAACTATGTCATTGTTAAGGTTTAGGGGTACACATTTCCCTCTCTATCTTTTGGTACCATAACTTTGTATCTACTCTCCTCTCTTTGATGATGCTCTCCCTCCAGTCCAAGGGAAATATATCCTGCAACCAACTCATAACAATAACACACAAGTAGTTAACCAAGATCATGATATAAATTTGACATGATATAATAGAGGAAGTGTTAATCATATTATTGTCAATGATAATATTTATCCCAAATTGCATTTAAATAAACAAAATTAAACACTCTAGCATAATAATTCACAACTCCACATAATTAATCACATATGTCAATTATTACATCAAATTGATACTATAATAAGGGATCGATAGGAAGAGATATTTGTGGAGGTGTAGCTATACCTACATCCTAAAATATAGAAATTACATTCCTATATATGTAAGTATTGCAATATTAAATATTAATGAGAATAAGTTTGAATTAAGTTTTATTTGTAATAATTTTCTTGTTGGATCTTTGTAACTCTCCTTTGTTCCTCCACATTATTGTGCCTTAATGACCGAGCGGCATGTTGCTCCATTCTACCATCTTCACCCATTACTCGGTGTCATCCTTAGACATTCTCACTAGCTCTCTACACTTACGAGACCCCCATCCCTATCTCTTGTCAATCCTCTACGACCGAGTCATATTATAGATGGCACAAGGCTCCATGGCATGATGTTTCTGATTGTAGAGCCTATCGATGCCATATGAAGAAGCTTGAAGCTGAGGTCAAACGCAACCAAACCAAAAAGGCTACACACCTTATGTTTCAGCTCCTTTCTTTTGCTCTAGTCATGGGTATTGCATGCACATCGACGCGTTGATTGTTGAGTTTTGTGTAGAAACGTCCAATTCCTTAATCTTCTTCTCCAAATTAGAAGTGAGGGCCGATTCCTCTCGGAACCAACCACCTTCCCCTAGACCGCTAGACCATAACCTACTTATGGACCACCACCTTGTCATGATCCTCATCCCTCCATGAACGACATCTAACTTGACATTCTCACCCCGTTGGAGGACTACATCAATGACACCTTATTCACCACAAGATCTAAATTTCATCGACAAGTCATTATGACATAGCATGTCATTGAGGACCTCATGACTCGTGTTAGAAGTCACATCTTGAATCAAGTTGACAATATCATTATTGATACATTGTGATATTTTTCCCATCATGGCTAGTTATCTATAGTACATTGATTACATCTTATTTTCCTTCTTTGGCCTAGACCCTCACTTTCACTTGGGCTCTCGGCCCCCACTTGGGTTTTACACAATACCTTCTACCTTTACCCTCGGGATCTTGACCCCTTGGGTTTTTCACACTATCTCAAATATCTCATTACATCCTTGCTTGGGTTGTTCGCTCCACTTGGATTTATAATCACATACGCCTCATTTACTCCTAAAATTGGAGTGCCTTAGTCTCAATTCTACCTATTTTGGCCTCAATTTACCCCTGGTATTTCCTATTGGATCACCACGGTATTTTGTGCATCCTTGCTTAGGCCTATGGCCTTGCTTGGATTTATATACCCAATCACACCCTGATATCCTACCGTTGGATGTCTTGGCCTTTTTTGCCTCTTGGCTTCTTCACATCGAGTGGGTTGGTTTATCTTACTAATTCCCCTCTCACTTTGGATTTACCTATCTAATCACATTATCATTATTCCTAAGTTTCATGGTATCATTATACATATATGTGTACAAATCGGGAAAATTATAAGCAAATCACCACATATACAATTAAACACCAAACACCCAAATATCCTCAAAATCATATATATAGGTGAGTTTCTTACTCCGAACCAAGGTTGCGTGTGCCTGCAAAAGACTCTGCAACATCACATTTATGTTGTAGGTAGCTTCTAACTCCTATACATCTTAATATCATCATAGTGTTCGGGATGCCTCTCCAACTAGACGAAACGAGCTCAATGACTCTTCTACTGATGGTATTGTTGGATCCACCATCACTACAATATCCTGGATGTCCAACACTGGATCTATGATCTCATGGTGGGAACTCTCTATCAGGGAGTGTCACTCCTCCACCGTTCGCTCTATAAAAATAAAAATTACACATGTTACTCATGATATCAATGTGTCAAAACCCATTTCTCAAGAAATCATCTAAATAACATAATGACACACATACCTGGTTTCTCGGTCTCTCCGGACAAATCTTGCCATCTCTACGGCTGCCCAATACCTCATCCTCTTCATCATCACGACAAGGTATCACTTCTATGTATTTTTTTCACCTATCTTGGGGCACCAATATCATGTCCCCTCTGCGTTGTGGTTTTGGCCTCTATCTCATATGTACGACCATCCGAACCCCTTAATGTCAAATAGCCTCCTCCCGACCTCTACATCTTATGCTCCCTCGGACATGGTGTCGGCTGCCTGTTGTTCCTCCTTTGGTACTAGGACCTGATCCTCCTACACCCTTGACTCCGTGGACTGTCATCATGCATTTTTTCTAGCCCAAAACTAAAAATTTAACGCATGACAACTAAGCCAAATGTGAAGACTTACCTCAAATGCTTCGTAAATACCTCTCCTTATCAATTTATTTTCGATGTCATGATCATATTGACCTTTTAATTACTCCTAATACATTAAATAATAATTTTTAAATGCTCAAAGTGATGTGATAAAGTAAACTCTTCCATTCGACAAAGTGTAAAGTAGAAGACTAGTTCTCTAACAGGATCGAAAAGACTAATTATGGCCATTTTCAAGGCATGCGAGGATCTTACGGGAAGCTTATGAAAGATCATAAACACTTAAAAGTGGTGTTGGAAAGCCTTAAATGTGTTGGAAGTTTTTTTAGGAATATTTATGGAAGATTTGGTGGTTTAGGGACAAACTATGAAAAAGTATGTTTTTCAGGTGTAAGGAATGAATG
This sequence comes from Taxus wallichiana var. yunnanensis, assembly GCA_018340775.1. Taxonomy (NCBI): domain Eukaryota; kingdom Viridiplantae; phylum Streptophyta; class Pinopsida; order Cupressales; family Taxaceae; genus Taxus; species Taxus wallichiana. The sequence goes on from CM031243.1 coordinate 595,137,746, forward strand.
GTCAAAATGTGAACTTAAACTTCTCCAGATGATTCCTAGAGCTCCATAAGGAGTTAGGATTTAAAAATTAGGTAATGGATATATGATATAATCCTCTTTATGATTGAATAATAATATTTTACACAAAAACTAAGGATTTCTCAAGGAAGCTCAACTTTGCAGAGTGCACCTCGTTATCCTAATCGAAATAGGGCATTTTTTGGAAAAAATCGGGAAGAATTAGGTTATAAATCTCTTTTGTTCTTATGTTCCTTGGAGTTATAATCATATAAAATTTCACCTAAAAATACCTTTCCAAGCTCTAGGAATGAAGTTTTCAAGTCTTCTCTAGTGTAGAGTGTGTTGATCCCATACTTAGCCAATTTTTTTACTGCCACATGTCATGATTTGACTCATGACACTTATTTTGTTACCCTTGTCCCTTTCTAAGGGGTAAAAGGGGACAAAAATGAGTTCCCCATGCAATCCACCTCTCGGTCCCCATGTGACATTTTCTAGCTCAGACGGGGTGCTTATCTAACTTAAACTCGTCTCTCCCTCACACTTGCCGGATCTTGCCACTTGGAAAAATATTTCTAAAAGCACCCATTTATGTCCCTCTTTTCCCTTTTTACCAGGGGTTACGAAGGGGAAAAATGAGTCCCCCCATGCAATCCCCTTTGTGGTTCTCCATGTGACCATCTTTCGAGCCCCCGAGTGCTTATCTCAAGCAACTTTTGTATCATCTACTCATTTTGCACCACATGACGATACTTGGCATAATATTTCTCAAAGTGCCCATTTGTGTCCCTCTTTTCATCCCTTTGCACTAATGGAACTGAGGGGACATAAATGATCACCCATGAGAAACTCATTTAACCCTAGTTTTTAACCACACCAGCTTCCATTAACTAGGGTTAAAACTGGGGCAAACCACAATACAGATTAAGAGATGTGAAATGAAAGTAACTTGTTTGTAAGATAATTTATCTAAAAAGGTTAACCTATCCACCATTTTTTATGTTAAAAACCTACAAAAAAATTTAGAATACAACATACATGCTTCTCAAGATCTCTAGAACATCCATGGCTTCAAAAATGGAGATTTCTTCATAAATTTCAACCATAAAATATGTATCAACTGAAATTTTCTCAGAAGACTCTCCTCCTAGACACCTTTGTAGACACATTTATTACATATCATATGATTACGCTTTATTTACAACAACAAACCTAAAATTCTAGCCCTAAAAATTTCTTTTGTAGTTTGTAAGAGTTACAGCAGAGAAGGATTGCTGTGAAAATTAGAGCACATGATTCTCAGTGCGAGCCAAATCCAACATCGATGTTTTCATTACAAGCTACACCCGGTATGATCAGTTTCTAAAAATAACACATGATTTGTATAGTTACTAACTAAAAATAATAAGTCTCTCAAAATAACAAGCTCCCATCACTCAACACATTTGGAAACGATGTAAAATAACAAACAAGGTAAAAGGGTAACTTTCCCAAAATAACAATTTCCAAAAAAATAACATGCTAAAAATAAAAACTTCCTAAAAAAATGGTAAAATTTCATCAATAGAGGTAAATTAAGTGTGTTATGATCTTCAAAAGACAAAATGTGAGCAAAAGGGAAAAATTGCCAAAATAACGACTCTTAGTCCCACCTCCCAAAAATACAAAGTTGTAATTTTTCAATGTAGAAGTTTTGTTGACTTCATTTTCACTCACCTCTTGCTTTTTTATATCATCGCATGCACATAAATTTTTTTCGTAACTCAAACAAGAAAAAATAACTCTCTCGCAAAGGATCCTAAAGCATTGTTCGATCGCATTTGTGTCGAGGAACAAAACAACATATCGAGGCATAGCGGTGAAAGTCGGGGACCTTATACGGTCGACAAAAGATTTGAAAAGAGTCAAGAGCCCCATTGGAATTTAAAATTCATTAAAGGATGTCATCATGATCATGAGTGAGAGGAGAAAATCATCGCACAAGAGAGAAGCATCATGTCTTGAATCCATCGTCATCTATCTAAGAAGCAAGTCAAAGTGAGCTAATCAGTCATCAAAGTATTTAAGCCATCCTGTGCAAAGAACCAAGAGTTCACCATTCTCCATGAGAAACATATGAGCATGAAGGTACACAAGCTTTCCCAAATATGATTTCATCCAAGAAAGTGATTTGGATTCAAGAAAGTAAATATGTAATCTTCACGTGGGACACCTTGTATATAAGAACAAGAAACCATCCAAGATTCTTGTGATGACATTTGCATACTAGTGTTCTTAAATACTCAATTAAACATATGGTAGTGTGGTCAATCCTCACGGGATGAAACATTTCAAGTGTGATCAAGGGCCACCGATCATTAACCTTCAAAGAGGAAGATAATGAAAAGAGGGTGCACAATGATTCCATATTCCAAAAAAAATCATAAGAAGGTAATGCTCATCATAGTTCCCATGGAACCTATTGAGTCAAGAAAGAGTGATCTATCACAACCTCCTTCTCTTTAGGGGCATCCAAGTATGTCTTCCCTAGTGGTGGAGCTTTCCCATAATGAACAAGATGTGACCTTACCCCAAGCTCTTGAAAGTGCTCACGTGACCAACATCATGTCAACTCTGAAGAGCCATTCCCATGGATTCAAGAATTGCTTAAAAATGAACATAGAACAACATAACAAACTGCAATGCCCAACCTTGGAACTATCACAAAAATCTTGAGATCCTAGTAGAGAGGAAGGAAGGCCTAGAAAACTTCCCACTTCTTTAGTGGTGCCTCAGGAAACTAATATGTAGAAGTTTCTCGGTCAAAGAATGTAAATCATGTTGAGGAGATGACTTCATCAAACTATGAGTTGACTTGCATCTCATTGGGTCAAGCTTCACATGAGGTGACTCTCATTTGTTCAAGGAATCCTCTACCTGCGTCCTTACTTTCAAAATGAAGAGTACAAACAAACAATTGAGAAATTGAGGAACATGTAAAAAACTCTCGGTGCCTACATTCAACCTTTTTGGAGCCTGATTCAATGCCTTCACTCCATATGGAAGACATTCCTCCAATCGGTAGCTTCACCTTGAGGTGATGAAGAAATAATAGAGGCATATGATGTAGGGGAAGGATAATGAGAGATGGATTAAGAAGATAGTTGAGAAAGGAAAGGCATTTCTCCTAGAGGTTCTCTCTCTTCTCAAGTATGTTCTTGCCACTTTGTTGGAAGTGAAGAAAGCAAGGGATGGGATTGAAAAAATAAAACCCACGTAGATGAGGTGTTCCCACTTTTTCCGAGATGAGCTCCTCGAATCTCACACCCTCATGAGTAAAAATGTGTTCACATCAGTTGTTGACAATCCATCCTAAGTTTGGGTATGCATCATGGAGATGTTAGATATGGTATGATCAAAGATGTCATCTCCAAACTTGACACTAGTGGAAAAATGCTTTTGAGATTTTGAATGAGGTATGTAAATGTGTTCATAAACTTGGTTTTCCTCCACTCGGTGAGAATTCATCACCGAATAACTCATTGATTCCTTCCAAGAGTTGGTCAAGAAAGAGGCAAGTGATCCCCTTTCTTTCAACAAAGATACCTTAGAGTCCCTTGCCAGCATCAAAAACTTCATTTCTGACATTGCAAGAGATAAAAAAAGATGGCTCAGTTAGTTCAAGAGTATCAATGATGTTACATGGACATTGATTGAATTGTTGATCTATGTTTGTATTCCAAAAGTAGATAAGGTGGTACTTGTGGTAACTTAGTTCAGTAAAGAATTCAAAGGACAAGAGATCATTCTTGGAAATCTCCACAAGGATCATGAACAAAAAATTATCTATCAAAAATATTCTCTTCATTAGATAATTCAATCATTCCCTCTCTCTCCCCCTTGTTATACATTAAGAATGTATTTTTTGTTATTTTTTCCTAATCATTTAAGTGACCCTTAGCTAAAAACATTGTAAGCGTTTTTTCTAATAATAAGAAAAATGCTCATTTCCCATGAATATGAAAGGTCATAAGTGATGGGGATAGGTGAAAGGTCACGTGGGGGAGATGAAAGGACAATTTGTAATGCTATAAATTGGAATGGATTCTCCATTCCAAGGGTTAGCAATTGTTGATTGAATGTATGTTGTTGAGATTACCACTTATACATCTAAGCAATAAAGATATAATTCTTCTATTTTTGTCTTAAGTTCTTCTACTCTTTCTTTCTAACTTTGCATACATGATAATATTGTAAAACCAAGAAATGTGTCTACACCTTTGATAAATGAGTCAATGGAATTTTGTGTCTATGATTTGTTGGTCTTATCGTTGTTTGCATTGTTGTGTTCTTCTAATTGAATTTGAACTCTCCTAGTGCCAACTCTAGTGCACTCACAAGATAACCCTCTCTCTCCTTATTTCCCCAACTCCCCTTTACCTCTCTTTGCTGCAAATTCCTCCTTGTACCTTGTAAAACACTTTTCCATAGGTTCAATGGAGTGTTCCTATGTGATCCCGACCTAATGACCACCCACAACATTAGGTTAGTTTATATTCAATAATGGGAGACTCCCCATACACAAGAAGGAGGAGCTTAGCCCCGTACCATTGGTGAAAACTCAATAATTTATAACATGATAAATTATTTCGCCAACAAGACTCATATCGAACATATACTCGATCGATCCCTCCTCTCGAACCACTAACCAATATGATCTATGGTGGGCCCCTGAGCATCCCCACCACGCCGACGTTGCTTCTCGACCATGTGTGCCCACTACCCATATCTTATGGGGTCGTAATGCTTGATACTCTCACCTCTGTTCCTACAGCCTCTCTAGCATGACAAAACTAGTAGGGTGGCAATGATGGTATCACCATGGTCGCTTGGTCACCCAAATTATCTCGGGACCATGATTATTGCATGGGTCTCCACCCAATAGACATAATGTCACGCCACCTCTGTGATGGCCTCCAAGTACTCTACTTTGGGTCAACTAGGCTACCGATCCACATTCCTTATATATAGGGATGTCATGTAACATCATCCATACCCACTTGTGCTAGTGGTCGGAATTCTCGAGTTTTCTCATTGTTGGCCTCTATGCCCATTGAAGCGCTCTCGGGGCATCTTTTGTTACTACCCGTGGTGTCCTCATTGGCTTATACATCAAAACCTCTCGTGTATCCCCTCGACCTTTGGGCACTCGACCTGTAAGATCATGCACCAACTACACCCATATGGTGGTGTCCTGTACTAAACAAAACCCCATGATTGACAACATCTCTACATATTATGATCAAGAATAATGGGATGACTCCGACTTCCTTGTGACACATTATCCATGACACAATGATCCCCATAACTACCTTCTGGATATCCATAATCCTTTTAGTCTACATTGTGTTAAGTCAAACACATAGCATACTCTCGTTATATGTGTCGCTCCTAGTAGCCCATACGTTACAGCTTCTAAACTCATATCACAATACATGTCAGTTCCTCCAATAAGTAACCCCAAAATCCCATGAACATCCTATAAGGTCAATGTCATCTCCATGGTATCCAATATTGTCCACCACCGAAAGGTGTTGGATATAGTCTCCCATGCATCCAAAAACATTTGTAATAAATCCAAATCTAATGGTATATTGGGCATTTACATGATTCCCCTAAAACCCCAACCCCGTAATTGGGTCACCTCTGCCTGAGTCGGTCTAAAAACTATACCACTAAGCCATGATACATCCACACTTTGCCATAGGCGGATCATACACTCTACCTACACATACAAAATGACAATACAAGCATTATAATTTTGAAAAATTAATTTGAGCAAAAATTCAAAATGTATATCCCGTCTACAAAAATCCCTACGCTATCGGCCCTCTAGCTAATGCCATCAACCCCTATCAAAAAATTATGCCATTTTGATGAGTGTCATCAATCCTCTTCATTAATAATGTCAATCCAGGGCTGGTGTCTGATGGTTGTATGTAATAGGAGAAAGAGATCTTTGGAAAACAACTCCTTCAAACATAATCCAAACTTGCATAAATTAAAAGGCACACTTGTAGAAATCAAAATCAAACTTGCATGAAAGAAATCACACTTGCATAAAATAAATTGTTGAATTAAAAACAAATGAAAAATAAATAAGACACTGCGCAGTTCACAAAAGAAATTGTATGAAAAAGAAAGATTACATGACATAAAATCAGAAATTCACAACAAAAAGGAAAATTATAGAATAAATAAATAAACATAAAACATTGATCCATCTTCCTTGGAATGAGTGGCCAGCTCATTCCTTGGAAGAGGACTTAATTCATACTTGCAAACTTTAATTCAAAACCTGCAAAATAATTTTACTCAGAATATTGGAGAGAAAGAATGGATTTTCATTGATTGGTAAAAGATTTCATACAAGAGTGTGGAAGGTTGCATTTATAGTTCATGCATCCAACCAACTCCTCTTTTTGGGGAATACATTCTGATATTCTCTTTATTATAATTTACTCAGTCCACACACCAAAAACTAACTACTTGTTCTTGGGTGGATAGCCCACTTATCATGGAGAATATTTCCACAAACTCATCCCTTAAATCTAGGAACACAAAGTGGGAGAGTACTTATTCAACATTCTCAATAACTCATCCCTTTAATCTAGGAACACAAAGTGGGAGAGTACTTATTCAACAATCCTAATACTATTCCACTATTTGCTCATCCTTGAAACATGGAGAGAAAATGGAGGAGTGTTCGATCTATGAATTTGAATTTATTGGAATGCCACATGCATACATGACTTTAGATTGCCACATGTTTGGATCTGTATTCTTGGTTGATGATGTGGAAGAAAAAGTGGGTCGTATAGTTCGGTGCTCCTTTACATTACTTTGGAACCAACCAACGGACTTTCACTAGTTGTGCGCTTTGGTTGCTGCGTGAAGAATTATGGTAGCTGAAATCTAGCAGCAATCTATGAAAACTGGTCCTTTCAGTAGTTGCGTGAAGACTTTCAGTAGTTGCAATCTATGAACTTGGAGTAGAGTTGCTTATGACATGTTTTCTACACACTATTGCATTCCAACTTTAGAAGAAATATCAGGAAATAAAAACAATTAGATTGCAAATAGATTTCTAAAGAGATGATAAGATAAATCCTATATTCTACCTTAAATATGTTATCTATTATTAAAACTACATCTAAATTCACTTGAAAGCTTTATTTTAAGAGAGAGAATAAGAGTGTTATTTGGTGATATAATGAGACATATTTTGGTCTCATCACATTCCCTACGCCATTGGCCTTGTGACAGATGTCATTGGCCCCTCACTTTTTTTTTTTTTTCCCATCCGCAGACGCCATCGACCCTCTTGTCCCAAAGGGGCCGATGGTGTCTGCCAAACTTCTGACCCACAACTTTCCCAAGTTTGACTTGCAAAATCTACAAAAAGACAACCAAATTTAAATCCCTTCCAATCCCACTTGTATTTTGTCGTAACCTTCCCAATGACATAGGTTTGGACAAAAATGATGAGATAACGACTCCAAAAATCAAAAAGACCAAATAACACCTAATTTACCCAACAAAATTAAATGTAACAACTTACCTATGGTAGCACCCCACCACATGCTCCACCTCATCGCACTCCATCACCACCTTGTACTCGTGCCATGTCGTAAAAATACACCCAAACTCGAATTCCATAGCTCATTTTTCTCAATTCCAAAAATAGCAATATGCAAATAAAAATCAAAATCACTATAGAAAACGTAGTCACAAAATCACGCACTATAGACATTATTTAGTCCCTAGGTCTCATAATACTATTCATATGGTTTTGAATGAAGCAAATACTAATTAACCCCTATCTTTTGGCCATTTTACTTTGATTTATGTCATCACCGCCGACCTCTCATACACAATTTTCGAGTTGTTTTCATCGTTTTTGACATTTTAGCCTTGATGGGGCACTCGGGCTAGCACTAGGCACCGACAGCGCCCGATCCTAGTTGGGGCGCCTTGATCCACTTTCCACATTCCTGTCACTTTTTGGGAACTTCTTAGCTATTTGGACATCTCATATTTCTTGTGGTCAGCCTTTTCGGGGTTGATTATGAAATTAGAGCAAGAGAACCATATGAATAAAAAAGTTATGAAACCATAATGAGGGACTAAACACTAGCCACTACTACCATCACCTACGGTTGAATTTATCAAAGGCTCCATTTACATCCATCTAGCTCCATCACAAGGCACAAGGCTAGTTCATTTGCATCACACAAGCATAGGAGGGAAGTTTATTCTATTCCATCCACCATTCTATTACATTTTCTAAATGTAGTTATTGCTCACTACTTTCACAAAGTGCAACTGACACAAGAGCATCTAGGGCATGATTGCACACACTTGCACATAAAACTACATCAAGTTTGAGATGTAGTGCAGTGCTCAGTTAGTAGGTCCACCATTGTGGCAGATGAGGTCAGTTTGACCCCTTCATATGTATCTTTCTTTTTGTAGGGTTTGATGTTTGTCTTGGGGTTTTATAGGTCTTTTCTTCATCACTAACTACCGATGACATCCAACACAATTCAGATACATTAGTGCAAATGCAGACAATGAAGGATTCGGACCATCTAACGACCTATAAATATGGTTTTGGACCTCCAGCATAGACCAGGGCACCCCGAATGCAGACTAGTGCGCTCGATACTCTCCCGTGCACCCCGATACACTTAGATTGCACGGATTTGCAAGTTTTGGACTTCAACATAGTCGTTTCCTCCTCATATTCCTCTAGTCGGCTCTATGATGTAGTCTAATAAGTTCGTCGAATCAGCTAAGCTCTTTCCAACCCTTCTTTGCATATTAGGGTTTCTATTTTCATTAGCCTAGTTACTTGGGTCACTTTCTATTTTTATTTATTGTTTTTATCTATTGTTATTTACTTGTTGTTCCTAGTTAGATTAACTACCATTATATTACATTTTAGTTAATCAAAAAGTAAATTTTCTATTCAAATTTGGTTGCAATTTTCACTATTCTTCAAATAACTGTCATTTTTGCTCCGAACTCCATGGAATGCATTGTTGGTTGTGTCTTGACCATAATCTTGTGTCATTCATTTCAACCTATTACACATTTACTTTCAACGATATTTGATTATGAATAATTTATGACACTATATCACCATATGATCATTATGACATCACGACAAGTCGACACTATGACATGACATCCGTCCCATGGACCCCTAGTTAGGTGATTTAGGTCTTATTTTACTAATGATCCTCTAGTGTTTCCTTTCAGTTGTGCTTCTTCATGGTTCTTGCAGCATTGATTACGCCCACACATGGCGGGATGAGTGACACTATCTATAGATAAAAAGTGGTGTTAGTTATAAATTCAAACCAAGAACTAAACCAAACTAGTTCCTAATCTAACACACCTATTATCTACCTCTGATTGAGCTAGATAAGAAGGGAGAAAGAGTGTTATACCTGCACTCACCTATAAGGTCTCATGCTCTTCCCTTATCACTTTAGATGTGCTTAAGATAGTTATTGTATTGCTTCAAATTTATGGGATGAATTGGACAACACCTCCCCTTGTTGGATGATGATTTTGCTTGATGGAATGCTTGATGATTGAAAGCTCATCATGTTAACCAACTGCTACACCAACACACCCTCACACAATGGAGCCAGATGCAACCACATGAGCCCTGGGCCCACCATGTATTCACCAAATTAGGTCCAACAACATTAGGAGGCAATGACACTAGGACTTCTAGGAGGTCACCCATCCCAGTACTACTCCAGGTTGGGCGCGCTTAATTGTCTAGCTCTGATACCATGTTACGATTTTTCGTCACACCAAAAGCTCAAACTGGTGGTGGAGAGGGATCTCATCATGTTAACCAACTGCTACACCAACAAAAATTCTATAAATTGGGAGAAGTTTGTATCGAATTAAAAATTCAATGGAGGGAGGGAAATATTTTTAAATTTTTGAATATGGAAGCTCGGGAAAATTGGAGAGGCTTCTAGAAATGTAAGCTTCTAGATTTAGAGGATTGGTTAGTTTGGGATTAGGTTAAATAAAATGTGATTAACATGGTGGTTAGATGGAGAAGCTAGGTGTAGGGTAGGTGGGTGGGTGGGTAGGAATTTTTAATTCTTAGAAATTGATAATAGGGATTAGTTAATGGGATAATGAAATATTAATGATGTATTAATATGATTAAGGATGAGATGGGATTATTGGGTGAATAATGAGAATTATTGAGGTATGATAATAGGGATAATAATAATTAATCTCATAATTAATTATTATATAGTTAGTGATGTGGAGGAATTAATAATGTACAATGAGTATGTTATTTTTTTGAATGAGTATGTCGAGATTTTACATGTCAACACTATCAGTACACATTGGTGGGTATATTTCATTTCAACTAGTCTTTTATGTACTTACTTTCAATATCTACTTTCGATATCAGTGTTACAAACTATTTCTTTCCATTGACCACCCCATGTTTTGTTATTGCGACATGCGGTGATCAACGGTCTGAGGCATGTGTATACACCTAATTTTTCACTTTTCATCTTTCATACCTATTACTAACAATTTTCCTTGTGCAACTAAGGGTCATAAATGCATCTATTTCTTTAGCGGATGCCTTAAGGGGCCTACGAGAATGGGGAATGATTATTCACGTAATCATTATGGGTTAGAGGCAATACATAGAGAGAGTTTCACTATTTGGTCCAGGATTTAGTTGTCCTTGTATTAATTATCCTTGTCCATTTATGTCATATACACATTACACACCCAACATCTCACTTGCATCTCACCATTTGGCACTTTGTTCATCCATTTCCTTGATCTACAACACTTATTTTCACTTTGCATGACACATTACCACACATCACCATCCTTGGTTGACGCCATCACCCATGGGCGATGGTGTTGGTGTAAGGTTTTTCCTTAGCCGATGCCATCACCCATGGGCGATGGTATCGTATATATGCTCACCACATCTTGACATTCATGAAGGAAGGAAGCTGAATCTTAGGAATTATAATATGGTCTGCGCTCTCTTATGCCAAATTCGCATTTGCTTGCTTTACTCTTGGGTCATCTTACACTTGGCTTAGATTGGATTGGACACTCTTATTCTTGGTTGGATTGATTACATTATTGGGTCATCTATAGTGATTTTAGGACAGGAATGGTGTTCCCCTTCTCAACCTAATAGTGATTCTCTCTCAATGTGTTGCTTCTTGAGAGAGATAGATGCATTAGTGACCACCCTACAAATCTCCATGTGTATTATTAATAGATTACTTGACCTCTACACCATGTTATTTTAGCTACATCTACCCATACATACTCTCACTTTATCCAACACCCTGCATGTGCTTTAACATTTCTTCTATCCATTTATAGATTTTCTCACACAAACAATATTTTTCGTATTTTAGCCATTCTTTGTTTTTCGGCTATCTATTGTTACGATCGTCCTACATGCAACCCTTCATGCATTCTCTTCTTTTTTTATTTTCCCGCATCCTCATGCACTTTATTTTACTTGTAATATTTCCCCCTTTTGTTGTCGCGCGCACCTTCGCGTGTAGCTCATGCTTAGCCATGTTCCTCAGTCCCAACATTACCCCACACTAGGGATATTATTTGTCATCGTCAATACAAGAATGAAAGAATATCTCGAAATAATGGAAGAATGAAAGAATGTGGGAAATACCCCAATCAAATCAAAGAATAAAGAATTTCCCTCTGTTCTATCAAAAATTAGGCTATGGTGATGGTAGAAGTTCTAGGAACTCTAGGTTGATCCCCTTCTCCAGATGCTTCCACTCTTTAAGCTCACTAGATACCTTGTCTGGAGTTGTCTCAACGATATCTATAATCTTTTCCAGAGTCAATTAATCACCCTTCTCCTGTAACTCTTTTATTATGACATCCCATTTTGTGGTGATGCCCTCCAAACCATCTACTATGTGCATTACCATTGTTTAGACTTTGCCAAACATGTCTTTGATCCTGTCATGCTTAGCCTTTATTGCTTCTTTTCTTCTCACTTTGACTTCTGTAACACCTTATCGCACTTAGCCTTTTTTTGTCGATAGTGAGGCCTTTAATTTCTTCAATTCTACCTCATCCCCTACAATGCGTGCATTCAGGATTTTTGAAGTATCTTGAAAGTTTACAAAAATCCTTTCGGCCTTTCGCTTGGCTTCCTTGATTTTGCACCACGTGTTGTATATTCTTCTAGTTTTTGTTCCACCTTAACTTTATTAGCACTAGCCAACTCTTTTGTTGTAGAGTCGTTGCCCATTATTTACCTTTATTAGTAGTAGTTGTACTAGTCCTTCTAAGTATTCCATCTCCATGTTATGGTCTAGTCTAGCCTATGCTACAATATCTCGGCACGCACACACAATATTATTGTTAAGGTCGATTGTTTTATTATATAACTCTTTCACCCCTTTTTTGTGTCACTCACCTCTTCCAAATATTTGATTCTTCCTATCCTCTCTTTCCATGTCCTTTTGCATTCTTCTTATTGTAATACCTTTGTCAATGTCCCTCCCTCCTACCTTGATAGTCATTTTATGTAGGGCATTACATGCCTTCTCATCCGATAACCGAGTTAAATCCACTTGATAGACCTTATATGGGTCCTTTTTTTCCATGTAATTCAAATAAGGACTCTTTCTTTACTTCAAACTCAACCTCATCCATATGTTTCTATAATGCCCAGGATATTGTATTCTATGTGCATGGATGGGCTTCACCTTATTGAACATTTCTAACATAATAGTTGGTAGGTAGGCATTGAAATATGAAATTTGGCCCTTAAGATCTTAGTTGTGTCACTATATATGACATCTTTAGGGGTATCATCTGCATTTGCCTCCTTATTGTAGCGCGATGACCTGCACAAAATCTCCTACGCAATGTCATGATGCACGCGACTTGTTTCCTCTCATGCACCTTGGTCCTCCTCAAGTCCTTTCTCTTACTATTGTTCCTCTTCTTCACGTACTTCTTCATGCTCTTCCTAATATTTTTCTTCATTATCTTCCTCTTCATGTTCATGTTCTAGCTCTTCTCACTCTTTTTCATGCATAGGTTGTTCTAAATCTTCCTCCTGATCCATACCATGAATAATATGAGGTTGTTCCTCCTCTGTTGGACTATCCCTACGTGTTCTCCTAAGAATAGTTGGTGAAGCTCATGGAGTTTTCACCGCTCTTGATTCTTGGCACCGCCTTTGCATCTTCTTCGTTACGCTATGGTCCAACGTAATATATGCCTCGTCTTCTTCTTATTCTAAAGGAGTTTGCTCATGCCTATGCTTTGGTATCCTCACAGTTGTCTTCTTTGATGGTGGTGGTGTAAGGGTGGTATCACACACATTAATCACCTTTCCATATTGGATCTTTGGCTTCAAGTATATATATACCAAACATGCCTCTTTCCCTACTATTAGAATCATGATGGGATAAAGGTTCATCGATCAAATTCCATTATTTCTACATAGGGTGCATTAGTCTCATACCCATATGTCTTACGCAACATGTGGTAGTTGACATCTACTTTGTCTATGTTGAATTTTAGAGGTTGTGCATCCGTAATTCTATTTACTACACTCTTAAAGTATTTCGTGGTGAATGCAAATGGTAGTTTGCACCACGACCCTATCTCTCTTCTTCATTGTTCAAAAAAAAACATACTAAGGAAAAAGTGTTGCATTACATCAAAATCTACATGCCCTTCCAACATCAAGTAGTAGCTCTCTGGTACATGTCATTCATTATCAAATGCGTCGCATCCTCTTGTACTGCTTTCTCTTTAGCACGCCTTATATGGATTAGAAATTACACCATCACATATGTACTTTGTGAACCATTACATCAAAGATTTCTTCTCAATGGGATGTTCCCATTTATTGTCTACTGACCATCCGGAACCCCTTTCTCCCAAAACATAATTAGTAAGAGAATTGACCCCATGTAATTTTCTCTCCTTTTCGATCATTTTGGGTCCTTACTTCGTTTGTGATGCTCTCATCTATGAATTGGGAAATATTATAGTTGATCCCTTGCACCATCTCGTGCGTAATGTGTAAAAACATCTTATTGACCTTGGACCATCTTTTAGAGGCGTTTAACTTGTAGCTTACTAAGCATGCAACCACTCGGTTCCAAGGTTAGTAATGTTTATGACATTGAAGGCACGACTTCCCCTTTGATACTATAGTTTGGTTGTTATCTCCTCCATTGCTACTTTAGCCTCGCAAATCAAGCATTATCTCCTCGCCATCTTTCAGCATCCTTATCACCATGTCGATCAATTTTCCAATAGGCACATATTTCTTCCCACAAGGTAGAAGTAGTCTTCATGGACATGTGACATCATCCATTGGTATAGTCATGTGGGATTACCAAAAAATGTAACTCATATAACTACAATATCCCCACGCTTTCCAAGGTCTTTCGCACCTTGTCATCAAAAACTATCTCTTCGTCCTCCCATAGTCTCTAAATCATCTCCTTCAACACATCATTTTTTATGTTTGTTTCATGGCCTTGTGTGTGATGGCTATATTAATTAATTTTACACTTCCACAGCTGCGACGCCCATGGTTTTCCCACAATTACTTCTTGTGGATATTGAATTTCTGAGAACCATTCACTGGTGCTTCGCCTCCTATTCTTACCCTTGGGTTCTCTCTTTTTAGGTGTCATAACATAGGTTTTTAATTACAAACTTTGAATCTCCAATATTTTGTGTCCTAGGTGAAACTCTTCCTATTTCTCAAGCTTAAGCATTTACCTTGCTTTACTCTTGAATCTTCACTCTCAACGTGTCGTAGATCCTAAATTGCTTTCAATGTGACCCTACGATCCTAACTTATGCTTTTTGTAACAACCCTACTTCAACTTCTCTCTTTGTAAATCAGATGTCACCTTCCCCTTCAAATCATAAGAGAGTTCTAGTTCTTGTTCGGAGTCGTTGGTTTCCGACTATCTCGTGTCACTTCCCTTACACACAATTACTCTAGTTTGCACAAGCTCTTATTCATAAAATTGTACAAGATTCTCAATTCTTAAGTTGCAAGGTGAGGGAATGACTATGCTCTTCCCCTTTCATAGCTTTCCATTTTAATGCTTTGCCAACTCACTCCACCTACCACTGTTTTTAGCATTAAATGCATTTTTAACAGCTTTCCCACCTTATTTTGTGTTTTCCTACCCTTTTCCTATGATCTTCACTAGATTTTGTGTTCGGTAGTCCATAACCTTCTGGCATGCTACTACTTCCTAGGTTGTAAACCCTCTTGTGCACATCCTCTTGCGCACACACATTTCTTCATTCGTTTGCACTTACTTGCAAGTAGTTTTCCTTGCCGCGTTGCATCCCTCGTGTTATCCTGTGAACTTTACCAACTTTCCTTCATATAAGTAAGCATATTTTACACCTTTCACATGTGCACCTTTCATATTTAAGTGGTCCAATCATAGCAATAACATACACCTATGCACTTTATTAAATGTGTTAAATGTATAACACTTAGCAAAAGGCATACAAAAGATTCACGTGGAAGAGCAGAGCACATTCAAAGGTGTGGGAGGATCGGAAAGGAATCACGTGAGGAGGATAGAGAAAATTCGAGACTTATTTGTTTTCGTGACCGTGAACTATTTTTTGGGAAGATGTCATGCGGAGCACACAAATGGGATGAAGACTTGCATGACACGCACAAGCTATTTTTGGAAGAGTGGCTATGGAGCGCTTTACATGGATGCAAGCTAAAGATAGAATTGCAACTGATAGTTAACTAGGAGAAATCTATTGTTAGCGCACTTGCATGTGTGGCTGTAATTATAAAGGCACATGGCTATTTTCAGCATGCAAGCTATTTTGGGATTAGATAAGCGGTGAAGGGCAAGTCCCTGCCCTTATAAATATGTAGTGAACTGCGTAATATAGAAGATATGGTATCTAAGAACTGGATTACTGTGAGATTATCTCTTCATCGAGATCTAATTACATTAGTATAAGCATATAATGTTCTTATTGTAAGAAGCTTATGTGTATTACTGTGTTTTTATATAATGGAGTGTATTGGCTGAATCAGAGTGTTAATTCTAAGTATAATTAGATCTTGCATGCTTGATTTCATCATGGTTATCATTTAAATATGTTATTATTTGGATCTAGATATAAACATGCACTGTAGAATGATGTATTAATGATGGATCTAAATGCATTAAGTCTTCATCATACTAACATCCTGCAATAACAACCCTAAAGAGGGGCCTGGTACCTTTGCGCACTTCGTAAGCACTCGATAGTCCAGGTGAGTGATGTGTCGATGCACATGGACTTTTCTCGTAAATTCTAGGATGCATCATACATCGAGCTTTATATGACATCTCAATTTAACCCTCACGTGCATTTTCATCATACCCCACACTAAAATCATGGATGGTCCTTTGTGCATTGATCTAAAATGAAGATCATTAGCTCCAGAGCGCAAATACGCTTATGACAACACAAGCAAAAATTGAAAGGGAAACCTAATCTAAATGGAAATATTTCCTTATTACAAACATAAAATGAAAGAAGCTTATTTATAGTAGGGCTTCAACCTACTCCTATTAAAGCAACCAGAAATGTTGTGTCATCTAGTGCACATGGCGAATCGATATACGCACGAATCCAATATCTCGATTACTTTAAATGGTCTTAACTAGTTCTCTTTGATCTTCCCTAGGTGGCACATAAACTTAGAGTCATATTGGAGTACCATCCCTCCAACCACAAAATACTTGTTCTTAATATGCCTATCCCACCAAGCCTTTTATCATGGTTTTTCTATGTTCGGCTCCATTGCATAATTTTGCATTGTTCATCCAATTGCATTAATTTGTCAATGCACTCCTCTATCACTTTTTCATTAAGCGAATCCTCCCACGTGTAATACATAGGGAGGGTGGTATAAATTCCACTAGTAAGATTGCTTTTCAAAACACCAACCGAAAAGGTGTTGCCTTATTCAACCTCTTGTAGGCGGTCATGTATGCCCATAATACAACTGAAACTTTTTCATCCCAATATTTTCTTCCTACATCACATATTTTTGTCAATGTGTGTCCTAAGATTTTGTTGAAGGATTTTGAAAGTACCATTGGCTTGTGGGTGATAAGGGGTAGTCTTGTGATGAGCTACCATAAACTCAACTAACAATATCTTAATTGTTTCATTCAAGAAATGAGTTCCCATGTCACTAGTAAGGCTCAATGGACAACCATATATGCTAATAATGTTCTCCCATAAAAATATTGTTGTTGTACTTATCGTGTAATCTTTTGTGGGCGATGCTCCCGCCCACCTTGTCAAATAATTTATACACATTATAATGTATCACACTCTTCTCATTCATGCATTTGGTGTAATTAGGCCAACAAAGTCAATTTCCCTCTTCTCAAAAGGTTTTGTACTTGCTATGGGTCATAGTGGCATCTCATCACATTGTCCTAGTTTTCCCAATCATCGATAATGATCACAAGATTTGACGAAGGACTTGGTATCCTTATATAATGTCTCCCACCATAATCCTGCAAGTAGTATTTTACATGTTGTATCTTCTCCTACATAATGTCCTCCAACAATCCCACCATGTGCTTCTTTCATGATGGCTTCACACTCATGCTCCAAGACACACATGTATAATACTTCATCTTGACTATATTTATAAGTCACCTCTATTAATTGATATGGTGCATCGTGAATGGTGATTTGTTTCTTCTCTAATGTTTTCATTTTTTCTCACACAACACACTGTATGCAAAATATTATAATGTCTTCCAAATCGGATAACATGCGCATTGTAATCTGAATAACAGGGCATTTGGCATAATGTCCTCTATATGCTCTGCGCATCCTCACCAGAGTTGATCCGTGACAAGTGGTCTTGGTCCCAAATTACTTTTTCTAGGCTTGACTATAACTAAAAACTCAAATTCCTAAAATAAAAATATCCAATGATAGATGTGCCCTTACAAAATTGGCTTTGTTTACTAGATATTTAAGTTTCATATGATCAATGTAGAAGAAAATGGTGTTTCTAGTAAATATTTTCTAAACTTATGAAACATGTATACCATTGAAAATGCCTCACACTTTGTGGTTGTATAATTTTTTTAGCTAATGTCAACTTCCTTTTGCAAAACAGATAGGATGTTCCACATTACCTTCCCCTGGTGAGCTAATACTACCCCAATGGTTGTTCCAAAGCATCCACATGGACATGAAATGGTAAATTCTAAGAAGGGAAGCGTAAAATGGGTGTGGTTATTAGTCTCTCCTTTAATGTCTCAAATGATTATTGTTTCACATCTATCCAATAGAACTTTTCCCTTTTCTTCAACAGATCCTCCAATGGCATAATAATCTTGGCATACCCCTTAATGAATTTCCAGTAATATCTTGTATGTCCTAGAAATCAGTGTACTTCGCTTTGATTAGTTGGCTCCTCCAACCCCAAGATGAATGCTACTTTTGTTAGATCAACCAACAATCCTTCCTTACATATAATGTGTCCCAATAGTGTACCAAATGGTGTCATAAAGATACATTTCTTAATGTTCACATATATACTCAACTATCTGCACCTTCAAACATTAGCCTTAAACAATCACAATGGTCTCTTAACCAACCCATTTACAATGGTCATCTAGGTACATTTGAAGAAACTTATGAATAAAATCTTGAAATGTATGTACTACAATGCACAAGAATATTGTTGGTGCATTTTTTAACCCAAAAGGTATGATTGTATATGCAAAACATCCCCATTTGTTGCACATATTTTCTTTATTGACCTTCCCATGATCCTCGACTTGGTGATAGCCTACAAAATCATCAATGAAAGAATAGATCTCATGCCTTATAACACCCTCTAGTATCTCTTCAATGAATGATGTGGGAAAAGGATCAATGACACATGAAGCATTTAAAAATCTATAGTCAACATAGATTCTTATCCTCCCATCCTTTTTAATGTTTATTAGCATTTGGAAAGATCCACTTTGATTCCTCTATGGGTTTTATGATGCCTTCTTTCAACATTTTATCAATTTTATCCTTTACCTTGACGCACAAATTGGGATTCATTCTATATGGCCTTTTACGAATGAGTCTCATGTCATCCTTGAGCTTTATCTTCATCTCACCTAGTGATGGATGGATGAACACCTTTCAACTCATGGCATCCTCTTGAAATAGATCTTGGAATTCACACAATAATTCAATTATTTTTTTAACCTCTACCTTAGCCCAATAGTCACCAATTATTCCTCCTTCTCCTATCATCAATCCCAATGTTCACATTTTTGGTCTTTAAATGGCACATGGCGTGTGTGCTTATTCATCTATGATGTTTAAGACCTTGTGCTCACCTTCTACATGTTCTATGTTCAAGATCCTCGACCTCTTCATCATCAATGAGATATATGAGCTTCCATTTTTCCTTTTCCTTCCAGGTGTGCCCCATGAGTTCATCATCCATCCAATCCATCCAGTTGCAATCATTCACGTGCTCAGTTCAAGGAGTCTCACCTTATAACAAAGTTATAAGCTCTTTTGCGCTTTGTATTATCTCCCAAAGTGATGTGCTTCATTATATATAATGCTTCATTGACATGAGGTTTAGTAGAAAAATAATCAAAGGTGTGCACGATACCTAAGTTAAGTCATGCCAACTCGTTGTCTCTTGCTTCAACTCTGCATGTATGTACCATGCGCGCATGCATCTGCATAGAGTAGAATAAAACTTATGAACCCACACGATGGGGTAACGTGTTAGGATCAGGACCTTAGCCAATTCTTTTCACAAATTTGTATGTGACTCTAAGGAGGCGTCTTCCCCTCATAATTCGGTATTTGAGAAGGAAGGTTATTCTTAGAAAACCTTGTCAAGAAGGCTACTTTTATTTCATGTCATCGAGTAGATTATTCCTATGCATGGCCCACCAATGTGTCATTGTTCCCTTTAGGAGTAAACCAACATGTTTCTCCTATCTCCTTCATTTGTTTCGTAACCACTCCTCCATTACATAAGAATGACTTAGGTTTTTCCTTCCCATTATATCTTAGTAGCGATGCTCTTCTAAGTTACCGATGGTTTGTGGTATGATCACCCATGTTACTCTTCCATGACACTTGAGAACCACCATTTCATAAGTGCCATGAGCCCAATTATCACAAGTAATACTAGTAATATCGCTGATAGAATGTGCATCTCCCCAATTAATCACTCCTTCCTTTGTTGGTTCAACATTTTCTAAACCGCACGTTGTTTGTGTGTATATATAATTAAGGTCCTCTTCATTGATAGGTTCATTGTGTAGGGTGTAATCTTAGTACCATCCATTGGGATTACCACTCATTCTTCCTCATTCTCAAAGTTGATATACCACTTGTTAAAGCGTAGGTCTACATTGTTCACATAACACCAAGGGCCCAAGTAGCGCAAGAAATTGTCTTACTTCAGCCAACTCCGAACCTCAAAATCACCTTTGAATTTTTCTCCTAAATCATGATGGTAGCCTTTTTTTAAGACTCCAATGGGGCATTTCCCTTGTTTTTTTCATATATAACACACTTGAAGATGGTTGTAATGGTGGTCTTCCCATTTGGTTCCAAACATCAAGTGTTAGGATATTGATTTTGTGCATGTATCAATCAAAATGTTACTTACCAACCATCCATCTATAAATGCATATAAAGTAATCTCCTTTTCATATTCATGGTCATGGGGTGGAAAATTAACATGTAATATTTGCCTATCCCTCTTTATTCCTGCACACGATACTCTTTCCCATAACCATTCTCTAACAAGAGAGATGATGTTCTCCTTCCTAAGCATTCTACATACTTCCTTGAGGTCATCCACATCCTTATGGTACCTCAGTCTATTTGGTGCGCTCTTTGTCCCACGCTTGTTCCTTTAGGCATTGTATCTCCCCTTGTAATTCTCTAATCAATCCCATGGTTTCTTGGAAAACTTCTTTTTTACTTCCCTACATTCGAGATATTTGCTTGGTTATACATTCTCATCTCGTCAAATGAGTGGCTTCATTCTCCCTTGTTCACACTGCATGAGGCTTCGCACACATTAAACCAATAATGGTTATTTCATACTGCTACAACCAAATGTATCTGTAGGCTTCATTGTCCTTTCCTAGAGTGCTCAACATGTATAATCATTATACCCCTATCCTTCTTGTTTTTTACATATGTGTGCATACAAAGCTAGACAATCTTCTACTTTGTGCCCCTTTCCACAATATGCAAAAGACTAGTTCTTTAGACACTCATACTAATAGTGGTCTGGTGATCCACATGTATAACATGTTACTTGGTTAAACCTACCTCCGCTACCTCCTCGGCCTCTGCCACGATATCCTCCTCGGTATCCCCATTACCATTTTGTTTCATGTCGTTGTTATTTTTTCGATGTTATTCTCACTTTCTCATTCACGTTAACTCTCTCTATAACCCAAACCCCATCTCATAAGCTTCATGAATGTGGTCAATCAACCGAAATTAGTTGTATCATGGGTGTGTGCATCACAAATCTTACAATACATCGACACCTTCTTTTTTGTAGCACACTATAAAAGTGGGCAATCTCAAACATCATGGTTCTTGTGACAAATATCACAAGCCGAGAGGTAATTTACACACACTCCAAAGTGTGCAAAAATATCTTCATGTGCCCTTTATGTCATAATTTGTGCACTAAAGTCCACTTTAGGTGTCATGCGTGTTGAGTTAACAGATAACTTCTCTAGCTGGTAACCATGGATCAATTTGATCTTCAAGAATGGGCTTACTCCAGTGTCTACACTTTTCAACCACCTTTGCTCACAAAGTGTTGCCTCTAAATCCTCACGTGGGTCTATGAATGTTTTGTATGATAACGCCCTTTGAAATGGTGTTAGAAATCCCCCTACAAACCATTGAGAATGTTGATTGTGGTGGATGTCATATGAAATCTTAGACAACAAGGTTTTGAAAATCACATCATATTCCCTAACACTACTTGTTTGATGTAATTGAGTGCACTTATGCTATGTTATTCAAATTTTGGTATGTGAAATTCAGCTAGAAAGGTGGTGCGTAATGCATCATAGTCCACTGCTACCTGATGCGGGTCATAATTCTTGTACCAACTATGTGCTCAACCTTGTAATGTTGTGGTGAATTGACTCATCTTCCTGTCTAAGGTTGTTATTCCTTTGACCCTCCATAAAAATTTCACTTGTGCACATGCTCTTGATTGCATCGTCCACACCTCGATACTCTGGTAAATGAAGTGAAATATCAAAGAAAATTTGAGGAGGTTGTTGTGGTGATGGGTTACTTCCTTGTCTCATATTTCTTCCACTAGGTGGGGGACCAATTCGACCCTAAACCTCCACTAGGTTTTCCTCCACTCGGGAGGACCAAAGCCTCCCAAGCCTCCTATCATTGGGACTAATGGTGGTCCCAAAAAGAGATGGTATGCACAGAATGTTTTGCACGATGTAGTAGAACCGAATGCGTGTCAAGCATTTTCCTTGATATTCCTCTAATTTTATTACTTCCATTAAGTAGAGTGCCAACATTTTGTCCCGACGTCGTGCCTTCCGTGACTACTCCCAAAAAACTTTTGTCTAGCCATGGGAGCCTCACAGCTTTGCTACCATATGCATATGCCTTTTCCTTTATATTTTGTGCCTCTCTGGTGATACCAACACGTATTTTCCTATATCTCCAACCCAACATGGTGATCCTTGATTACCTTCTTTCTCCCCATCATTGTGATGATCTTGTATAACAACTTCTAAATTTCAAACACCATGCACAAGGGCTAGGGTCCGGGATGGGTTAGATGCACACCAATAATTCTTAATCTTTCATCGACTCACTTTCATCAAATGTTGAGGGGTTCCTTCATATTATGCTTCCCCAATATTTGAGGGACATGGTCCTACAGTCCCTCTCCTCTAGGTTTCTCATCACTTCCCCAACCCCATTCCTCTCAATCTTAACACCTCTTCAACTACACTCTCTCCCACATAATTATACTTGTGAATTCTATCTTCCATGTCCCTATATTTCTCTTTGCTTGACCAATGACATCCTTCCCAAGCCCTTTTCATGCCCCTATGTGCGGGGGGTTTTAGCCTACCATAGGGATCTTTTCCAATACAATCTCAATCATTGAAAATCTTGATGGCCAATGGGAGCATGCAAGATAATATCCTTTAGGTTCACGTAGGAACTAAAATTCTGCCTTTTCTAGGACATAAATACATTGAAATTGCGTACTCTAATGTGTAATTCCTCAAAATGCATGCCCATCAATGATTTATTACACGTGTCCAATGTTCATCCAAATTAGCAAGTGTATGTTACTTATCCTGACTCCACACAAACCTTCTTCCCAATCTGATCACTTTATCTGAGAGTATGCTTCTAACCATTCATATAACTCACTTGGAAAGAAATTGAGGAAAGACTCATATAACTAATCATATAGGTTGTCCTCTACCCATTTGTATGAATTAAACCACTTCCAGCGTTGTATCTTTGAGCAAAATCATCCTGGTCATCGTGTACCTAAAGCTCAATATTCTCTAATGACAGTCAAAATGCCATGTGCACGACACATATCTGGTAATAAGAGTTGAAAGAGGTCCCAACAACGGAACCAAAATGTAGTTTATTAACACCACCTAGTCGAGCGCACTGCAGCACACATCACTCAAATTGATGTCCAAGTGCTCACCCAAAGCGTGTGCAACCTATCAAGTCCCTCTTTATTAGATCATGCAAGATGTGTAGTTAGCATAACACATTGCACAAATAATAAAATGGAAGAAGATATAATAAAAATCATGAAATCATGGCAAAGATGATAATAATAAGGAAATTTCCTCATTCATTCCATAACATATACAATTAATATCAAGATCTTGAATGCCAATAACACCTCGTTCATCTCTCCTAACCTTGGCAATCCATATCAGATCATCCATTACAAAACATTACAAACATAACATAACTCTCACACAAGCTCTCTCTCACACAAACACACTATTACACTGCATATTATTACAATTTCTCTTGTCACACACTACTTTTACACATACATGACAACTATATATATAGCTAGTGGGAACTTATCTGTCACTACTTTATAATTCTTTCACCTTTTAATAGACCCTTATATACTTAGCCTGCATGTACCTTAAATCTACACTGTAGCCTTCAACCTGCTCATTCCATCTCCATGCATGTTATTAATAGATTATTTGACCTTTGTGCCATGATATATTTAACTACATCTACCCATGTGTACTCTATATTTATCCAATTGGCCTACATGTGCTTTAACGTTGTTTTTATCCATTTATATATTTTCCTTGCTTGTCACGCCAACCATGCATTTCCTATTTTTAGTCATTCTCTATTTTTCTCAAGCTATCTCTGTTGTTTTGACCATTCTGCGCGTGACCCTTCATGCGTCCTCTTCTTCTTGCCTATGTGCACACCCTCGCACATTGTATTTTACTTGTAATATTTATCCCTTTTAGGATTGTGTGCACCTTTGTGTGTAACTCATACTTAATCACTTTCCTTATTCCAACAATATCAAATACCCAACCCATCATACGGGTAAAAATGTGATTTTATAGACTACTGGGAAAGAAGATGTCAACTACAAGTGTCAATCAAGAAATGAAAACTCAACCAAAGGAGAAGGATTCAACATTCTAAATTTAGTAAAAGAAGAAGAGGAATTCAATACAAATCCAACAAGCCCAAAAATAGCCAATTTGGTGAGAAACATAGGAGAAAATCATGTTGAAATCAAAACACGCGTTCAAAAATACATGTTTTAATTTTGCGTTGACGGTGACATGATTGTCATTATTGATAGAGGGGCGCTTTCACAACCACCGCTCTTTGTCAAGTGACAAGCTTACACATTGTCGGGCGGTTGCACAAACACCACTAAAAATAATGCCAAAAGCCAAAAACGGTCTTGTAGGAAAAATTGAAGTTTGGGGACAAAGACTAAATGTTGATTTGAGTCAAATGAGGGATGCAAAGGAGAGAGGAAAGGATATGGATCTCATTTTTACCTTGGAAGAGGTTTTTATCATCATAGGAGACATATCGGGTTTTTCGTCTTACATCATGTAATTTTTGGGTATGTACGAGTCTTGAGCATCGAGCTTTGCGTTAAACAAGCAAAGATTGTGATGAGTTGGTTCTCCTTTCAAGAGGAGCGTGTGGAGAAGATTTATAAAGGAGAAGTTAGAATTATAATGAATTCGAGAGTAGTGTATGAAGGAAGATGCAAAATAATGTAAAATCCTACACGAAAGAAGTGCACGAAAAGGTGCGGAGCTAAACCACCAAATTAGCCAATTTGAGATAATATTTGATGATTTTGTAGAACAAGGGCGTGAAGGGTGTCAAGCCGGTGAGAAATTTACAAACTAGGTTCACACACGGTGGGGTGACATAAGGAAAAGGTCAAAACATGAGATAGATCCTAAGAGGGTAGCCTAGTGGATAACATTTTTGTGACAACTATGAGAGAATGCATAAGGAACTTTAACATGGTATAATGGACATGATGTGAACATATAAGGTAGTATGTTAGAGTTGGTTGATCCAAGGGTTGGAGAGTTAGAACATGAGTGGAAAGGATAGGATCAAGAGATACGTGTACAAGAGATGGCCAATTTTTGATTCTTTTTCTTTATTTGATTTTGCATCACCAAACATTGTTTGTTTTTTCATGGAGAGGAGGCATAAAACCATGTTCAATGATGGCCATTTTAGTATGGGGAGATGTTAACATGGGAATTTTTGGGATAACCTTTAGTATTATAGTATGGGTGAGACATGCATAGAAAAATAACACATTCGAAAGCATAGTTATTCTAAGGGAGCAATACTTATAAGTTTGTAGATGCATGGTGATTTAGGATCACAAGAAGTATGTGGTCTATTATAATTATGATCCATCCAAGTAAGGTTATGTGTGACGATTAAGAGCCAATAAAGCGGGGAAATATTTAGGATCGTAAAAGCATGTTTGGGGGAAATTTGAGTACACAGTAAAATTGATATAAATATAGGGAAGGGTCCAACTTTTACAACACCTAGATACATGACATGTACAAGATAAGCAAGCATATGACATGTTGAAAAGAGAGAATTAATGAGCGTGATATGAGGAAAAATAGACTCCTTGAGATTCATGAGAGGATTTATGTAGAAGTTATATCTTAGATATAACTACCTTGATATTGTAATGGAAGTACCCATGAATTATGTGTGTAATTGCATAAATGTTTGATTTAATTTAATTTGTATTAAATCCAATTATTGTAGAGTAACTAATGTATAAATACTAACATAAAGTATGACAAAAGCAAACAAAGCATGTAAAGTACAAAACCCTAAGCAAGAGATAGAGAAAAGATGACTTAACTGATATTCGCACAATCTAAAATTGATATGGGTAGAAAGAAGTGATGAACAAGATGAAAACAACGTTGTAATTGATTTCTGTAAATTTTGGAGCTCGCAAACAAGGTTGAACAGGGGCACCCGCAACAAGACAGGGGAAGTCTTGGCGGCGCCGATGACTGGACACGGCACTGTGGATCGTGTAAAAGCTTTGGATCTAGTTTTTGTTATGTCTCAAGGGTGTCACAATTATTTCCTATTGATCACTCCGACAAATCACTTCTAGATCACCGAAGGTAATTGTGACTTGCAAAATAGAAATTCATTTTCACAAGCCCATAAAATGCATCAAACCTAAAAAGGATAATACATAATGGGGAGTCGATCGACCCCGATCATCACCTTGAGAGTGAAATTACAACCGAGCACTACACTACATCTCAAACTACATGTAGTTCTTGTGTGTGTGTGTGTGTATAGAAATGATGCCCTTGTACAATTTACACTTGATATCGACTATAGTTAAAATGTAGCAATGGATAACTTGTGTGAATGGAATATAATGAACTTCCCCTTCTTATGCGGTGTATGCAGATTTGATGAACCCATGTCCCTTAAATGGATGCAAGATGAATGCCTTTGAAGTACTTTAGTGCCTTTGGAATGCAATCTTAGGTAATAATAGTAATACTTAGTGTTTGGTCCTTCATTTTGAACACATAACTATGTATTTATATGATTTCCTTGTTTGATTTTCATAGTTGACAACTAGAAGGCCAACCCATAAGTGAAAAAGATGCCCAAAAGATAAAAGAAACCCAAAATAAGGGAGTAAGGTGAGAAAGGGTCGAGGCGCCCGGAGGAGACAGGGCGTCTGGGTACTTCTATCTTGGCTACGCACCGTGTCTCAAGCCATGAAAGATAAATAAGTAAAGTTACAACTAGGATATATGTTGTGTAATACCAAATAGAAAGCAAGAGACAAATAAAAGAGGCCAAAGATAGTCATTAATTACTAATTTTATTGCTTAGGAATCATGTAGATGCTAGCATGCTTTTAGGACCTATAAATGTACCCAAGTGTGTGATCTTGTGTTTACATTTTCCCCCACTTTATGTTATTGAGTTATTGAGTGAATACTCGATAACATAAAGTAGAATAGAGATGTGTACCTTATGATCATGTAGAGCGTGCGGTGAATAACGTGCCGAGTGGACAAGTGAAACGTGGAGACTAGGAAAGGAAAGTGACCCTAAGGGTGAAGCGTATGCGTTGGTTGTACCTTCACTGTTGTGCTAGTGTGTTTGCTTCTTATAAGGAATAACCTACAAAAGAAGAACAAAAATATAATCAAAGTCTTGTATATGATAAATCGATAAAAATGAGTATAAGTTTGTAAAGTATGCAAAAGTGTGTAAAAAGGAAAATGTGCACCTGATATGTAAGAGAGTAAAAGATAGAAATGTGTCCTGTTGTTTGAAGTTGTTGATTTGAATGTTGAAGGTGAGGTTTTTGGGCAATCTCACACCAAGAGTGAGTTTTTTGGGTGATCTCATGCCAAGTGTGAGTTTTTGGGCGATCTCACGCCAATGCGAGTTTTTTGGGCAATCTCATGCCAAAGAACAAGTGTTGAGGAGAGAGGTCTTGTGATGCCCTAAGCTAAAAACAACCTACTTGAGAACCATGAACAACCTAGGTTTAGTTAGAAAATTATGGAATATATTTTTTTGATTAGGAGTTAACGACCAAAGTCTCAAAGATAGTTAAATTCAACTGAATACTTTTCCCATTATAATAATTACTAATTCCACATTAAAAAGCAACATGAGCAATAAGTCCACACCTAGCTCAAATCTCCCTAGGGATTAATTTAATTACCGATTACATTGACATTTTAACTAAATATTTCCGATTAGAAATATTAGGTCAAGAGGACCCAAAACAATTAAATACCCAATGTATTTAATTCCACTAGATCAAGACAAGGGCATGGTTTAATTACAGTGAGGAAAAGAACACATAAATAAAGTCACAGAGCAAGGTCTCACTTACCCACTCCCAACACTCGATTGAGAGTGTCTACCCCAAGTTGTCATGCAACAATCGCACTTTGCCACGATAGGTTCCAAACAACTCAATTTCGCTAGGACATACTTTCCATTTATTATCGCTTATCAAGGTCACATGGTCCAAAACTTAGGGCTAGAGGTTTTAGTTAGGTTCGGGAGTAATTTGCCCCCATACCCAACTCTCTAACAGCTCGAGTTTTCAACTTCATTTTTCTCATACTTAATGCTTCCAAAATTTCCCTAAATCATTCCCAATGGATAGGAAATTTTCTCACCTTTCTGGTGATATAAATAAGTCCTCCTAACTCCTTACAGAACTCAAGATATGAGCGGGCGAAGTTTTTAGGTCAAAGTTTCCCCAAGGGGACACATGTCAAGAGGAGGAGAAAGCACCTTCAACGGGTTGACGGGTCGCGGGGCGGCTTGGGGAATTTTTTTCCATCGCGTGGCACAAAGGAAAAATTTCTTCCGCGCTCCGTAGGTCCCTAGTGGACATGTGTTGAGTCTTGGCGCAAAGCGGAAAAGGGGTGAGAGAATGGCGAGTGGCGGGAATTTAGGGGCATTTTCCCTTCTTGGGCACAAAGCACAAATTGCCTTCACGTGCCCACGAGCCTGATGGGGAGACATGTGTCACACCCAGATTGATTGGGAGGAATGGCGGGCCGAGCAGTGGGATAGGACGTTAATTCCTTTAGGTCGAAAGGTCTTTGAGGATCAAATTGATCTGTGCTTATGCCAATGCCATAATGCCACGTGTCACGCGTTGATTAGACACGGAGACGGGGCAACGGAAGAACTCAAGGCATTAATCCAAAGGGGGAATAGAAGGAAAAAAGGCACACGTGGGCCCGTACATCCATGAAAAGAATAATTCCAAGGCAAGGCGTTGGAGCGGGGCCACGGGGAAAAGTGGGAAATTTTTCCCAAAGGTAATTTCAAAAAGATAAGGGCAAAAGGGAAATCGTGCCTCCACCGTAGCCCTAAGAGGACATGTGGCGCCCTCTGATTGGCTATGGGCTGATGGAGGAAAATGGAATTTTTTTCCCAAACTAAATTTTTTTCAAAAAAATTTTCTAAGGCAAAATGATGGGAAATTTTTGGGTTGCGGGCCTGCCAGGGAAAATTTTCCCAAATTTTCCCACCAAGGCACAAAAACTTCAAAGTGTCATAACTTGAGCTAGAAAGCTCAATTTTGGGAAAACGAGGACTTTTTGGAAATCTCTCGATGCCCTCTTTGCACATGAAGCATAAATTTTACTTTTAGATAAGTTTTAAAGGGTAAACTTTACAAAAATGATCTGTAGGCTTTTAATTTGCAAGCTGGAAATTTCCAACTTTCAATTTTGATTAAATTCGGTCTACTCCTTCCCTCAACATGTCAAACAGACATGGAGGATTGATCTAGAGAGGGTTTAGAGTGTTTCAGGAAAGTTAATTTTCTCAATTGATTCAAGTTTGAGTTTTGTCCAACAAATGATAGAAAATGGTTGAGGAAGAGATTAAGCTCAATTTTGCAATGGTTCAAGATATTCTCTTAAATCTTCTTTGTCAATTGAGTACATTGCTAATATATCATGGTAAATTTTAAGGTTTCCAAGTTGATTGTTAAGTGCTGGTCCAAACTGTGCATTTTGTTTAAATTCACCAGTTTTAGAATTCACAATGCCAGTGATCAAATTTTTAAAGGATCTATTTATCAATTTTATCATATAGGTATGGTATTTGCTTCCTAAACTAATCCATTACATTCAGTTGATTCTAAACCATTCATTTCCATGTTAAATTACAAGTTTTGATTTCAAATTTAATATATTTTAAAGAGAAACAATACAATATAATTCCCACCTACGTGTTTCTTCATCTTGCAATTAAACAGAGATTACATTTACAATAGTAATTCAATCACCATTTGATATTCCCATTTTAATTACAACAATGTGAGTAAGAGACGAACTTGCATTCCTTATTGACTTCAAAAGGAGAACATATTTACATTCTTTCATTCCTTGAATACAATTAACAGAATTTTCATTTGGTTTCAAATACAGTTTACAAAATATACAACACTCTTCCACGTTCCTTTTTCAAAATAGAGAAGAGAATATAACTCTTTACATTTCACATTTCACTTTCAAACTTTCCTCATCAATACAAGCAACTTCTCATTACAATAATTATACAAATCATCCACTTCAAAGTGGGAAGGGTTACAATGAACTTGCTCAAAGAAGGGACTATCAAACTGTATATTCCTCTTGCTAAAAAACAAGCAACATGCTCATTTTCTCTTTTCTCCAAGTTGATCACAACAAAAGAGGGGAAAGGCAACGCTCTCCACCCAACCAAGACATCCAATGAAAGGATAAGCCTTCCTTCATCATTGGCCCCCGAGCCCCAACCAAAGTACAATCAAAGGTGTAATTCAACCATGGCAACAACTGGCTTCCACAACACAACATTCTTTCACATACACATTTCTTTTTGAAACACAATGCAACACAAAACAAACAATAGTTCACAATTGCATTTAAAAACATTTCAAAACAGAACTCAGGCTTGATCTTGCAAGCCAAAGGAGCAAGGCCTATGGGGAAGCTGCTTATGCCTCCCAATTGGGAATTGGGCATCCACCAAAAACAAACCACCAATTAATTCATCACACAAAATCCCTCCTTATGCCCCCCACAAAATCCCTCCTTATGCCCCCACAAAGTAAGAAATGTAAGCTATTTATTTTCCATGGTGGATCCCAAACCCAAACTCCCTCCACAAAACTCGAAGCCCATGGAATTCCCTTATGCCCCCACATGGTTTCCCGTAGCCTTCTCTACACCTTCCCTAAAGCGATCTACCCAACCCAAAGTGAAAAAAAGGCAATAAAACATTCTCCATACACACAACTCAACAAGAAAATAACTAGAAGAAGGAATAAACTCCTACCTCTCCATGGAAGGATTTGCTCCACACAACAAGCTTTGAATGTAAAAAAAAAGTCCCAAAACAAAGCAATGCCAAAGTATCAAATGCTCTCAAATCTCCTCCAAATCAACAAGAGCTCTAATCACGGAAAAATGCACCCAAGGATGAATGCAAGGATGTTCAAAACCAAGCAACAGTCTTCATGAAATCTTTCCCAAAGTAAGAGATCCAATCATAAGAAAAATGCGCCCAGGAATCATGCCAAATGTTTTAACAACCCAAAACAAGAAGAGAGTTTGAATTAAATAGAAGAGGGAGAGAAGAGTATGATGTGGATCCATGTAGGATGCCACATCAAACATCCACCAATTCAAACACCAAAGAAAAAAAATCCATTCTCCCAAGCACAATAAAGAGGTGGGTGAAAATATGACATGTTACTTGCACACTCCAAAAAGATCCCACACCTCGAAGGGACAACAATTTAATAAAATGTAAGAGAGTGCAATCCAAGACAAGCAACATGATGAATAAAATGTAAGAGAGTGCAATCCAAGACAAGCAACATGATGAATAAAATGCATTTAAAAGTCACAAATCACATCTCCATCCATAAGTATGGTTGGTATATTAAATTTAGAGGTATGGGACAAGTTTTCCTTGTCCTCTGAAGCCTCCAAAAACAGCTCCCAAGGACAAATTCGAATTTGTCATGGAGGTGGAGTATTTATTACTCCAAAAACAACCTTAAATATACTCTTACACAAACCAACAACTTCCATTATTATTTTCCCATATCCCCATTTGATTTATTTAATTTCTAATCATATGATTCCCACATTAATCTATCACAACTTTAATTTATTAAAAGAAGAGAACACATTACAAATAAAATACATACAACAATAAATAAAAGAAACACATTAATAAAATACACAAACCCATGGTCACATGTAAGGATGATCCCCCCATGGAAATCTCTAGAAAAATACAACACACACACAAAACAAGTTGCCATGGTGACCTTGTCGAATTCACCTAGAATTCCACTTTGGTTAGTCTCTAGTCCCCGATGTCCATTTGTGATATTTTAAACTCCGCAAAACAAAATACCTCCTTCGGCCTCGTGGCCATATCGAACGTCCAAAATGAATATATAATAAAATCACAAAATCATCTATACATATGAATCACAACAATCACCAAGGCAATCAACAAAATCATTTATAATTTATATCGACAACTATATCATCATCAAATTATTTTTTTCCTTTTCTAGGTTTACTCATAATCTCCAAAATCACAAGTCCGAATAACTTCCATTGAACATCCATGTCAATAGCATATCATCATCCACATATGAGTGTCTCTAATAATCATCATGCATTATATATAATCGTATTCAACAATAATCCAGATCGACATCTAACACCATACTAAGTCAAAACTATTAAAATGTCGGTCATATAGTCTATAGTATCATGATCGGTAATAAAGGGTGCGAAGGGAAGTGGCCACTACATGTCTAGTTTTACTCTCCTTCCATGACTTTTCCTAATAAGCACCACTATAGATGGTGCATCCCGATTTGTTCTTATTGTTCCTTTTGTCCCAATTGTTCCAAATTAGTTCCGATTGAAAATGGATTGTAGGAGATTACATGCATTTTGTAATCGGAGGTTTGTGCTCAGCTTCGTAGAATTGCTCTAAAGTCTTACGTGAACTGTGCTCATCTCGAGAAGTTGATTGTATATGATCCATAAAAGCATTAATATTTTTGTCTCAACCACATACCCTTATAGGCAATTTACTCTTTTACCGAATTCACCCCGTAATAAATCAACTTTAATAAAATGCAATGCAAGAATAATAACCACACTACACAAGGGTTGATGATGAAGTTCGTCGAATACCTACGTATTTGGGTTTGCAAACTAGCTGAACCAATCCATTATAATGTTCTGAATATAAGTACATAATAAACTTACATTACTACAATGGACGTTATTGAACTTGGTTCCATCGATCCTATGAACCCACTAGTCTTGGAAATCTCTGTACTTTCAACACAAATGTTAGATTTGACACCTCTAAAAACCTCCACACTTCATTGCAAGGTAAACTAACTTCCGCACGCGGTGTTAAGTCTCCAAATGTTTGATGTTGACTTCCACTCCATTGTATGACCAACTAACCTCCAAACGCGGTGTTAAGTCTCTAGTTGACAATAACGATGATCGAGTACGACTTTGTTTCACGACCTCAATCATCCTCTATGTAGAGCGAAGATCCAACCCTATACCAGTGTCAACGACGATCAACTTCCACTCAATTGCACGACCTCAATCAACCTCTGCGCAAAGTGAAGATCTGAACTAATGTCTCGTCAATGATCTCAACAATGATTTTGAATCTCCTCCGTGACATCCAAACAACTAACTTGGTGATATGCTCGGTGTACTAAGAATCGAGCTCTTGTGTTTCTCCGATGCTTCATCACATCCCTCAACTTCTAATAGCATCTCCAAGATTCCGCACGAGAATAAGGCGTCACTTTGGCCTTTATAATGTTGGTGAGTTAACGAATAATAACCCCCCGAATTTTTAAAATGTGCCTATCAAATAATATGATTTTTTTTCATCATTACTTATATCAACATAAGACTTATCTTCATGCCTATAATAATAGGACTTATTATTCTCAAATGCCTATAAAAATAATATAGGTCTTATAATTTTTCTACAAATTTGCCTTAATAGGCCTTCAAATAATTGTCTAATATTTCTCGGCTTCTCCACACTTCACTCTCCTCCTAACTTCCCTTGGCTTCGAATGGGAGAGGATTGTGTTTGTAATGGAGAATCAACCTTTTATAAAGCACTGCTCTCGGCCCACTTATCTAGTTGATAAGACATATTTTCCATCTCATGACAACTAACTTGGTTGGCCGGAGTTGGTTGGGTTGGTGTCTTTGCGCATAGGAGGTTACGGGGTCGAGTCCCACTCCCACATACTTCACCGATGTGCATTTTCCTCACTGAGCTCTCATGTTGTGTTTTCAACTCACCACGTATGCTCACCCACCACGCGTCCACCATTCCTCAACCTCACCATGCCACATCATCTATTGCTCCTACCTCACCCATTGTTGTTACGTTGTCCTCGTTGGCGCGTTGTGTCCACGTCACCATTTTTCTAAGTTGGCTTGATGGGAGATATCCCACATTTATCGAGAGGGGGATTTGAGGGGGCTTTATATAGCCCAACACCTTCGATCTAGGTTTTGGTTAAGGCCATGTCATTGCCTTTTGTTCGCCGATTCTTTGGCCTAACTCACCCAACGTATGCAGGCTCGTCGAGTTGGCTCATCCTCGGGCTCGCCGAGTCATAGGTGTAACTCATTGGTTTGGCTCTAGCTCGGTCGGGACTCGCTCTTAGCTTGTCCAATGTGAACCAATGGTGGCAAGCCACGTGGTGGCCTGAGGACCCACCATGTGCCAATTTTTTTATCATTTTTCGTAAAATGATGATTATTGAGCGTCAAAGACCGGAGTCACAAACCCAATTTTGTCACCTTTCACTCGATTCTATCTTGCCACGTGTCATTGCTGATTGGCAATTGACCCTACCGAAGTCCAATTTTGACCAAACTTTGACCATCAGAAAATTTGTCATATGGGCTCCATTTTTTGCATTCTTGA